>OAMR01000210.1:231327-281912 GCA_900205405.1 Echinochloa crus-galli | reverse complement strand
GAAGTGACACTGCAGATGTATGATTAAGATCAAAAGTTGGGGTTCTACAAACCGATAACGGCGAAACTGTTCTCGACAGATTAATCTAAGCAAAACTCGAGTCTAAACGACGATGGCTACTGAATTTAATAGTCTAGGGTCGAGCTAGGGTTGAGGGCGCACCAGGGGGGCGTCTACAACATGGGTCGAGAGGCCCGACATGATACAAAGCCTGAAAAGGCCCAAAACAGGTGACACAACACATTTTCGTGGTCACACAGTATGATCCACGAATCCTCTGGAGCTAGGACCAGAACCAAAATAAGCGTCTCGTCGTCATGATTCCGAACCGAAGATGATGTCCAATATAACAACGACTTGTAACTTGGAGACGAGTCCGACTCGTGTATGTGCATCATGGTGATGTCCTCATGGCCCACCTGCCACGAGAAAAGATGTATTTTTATACCTAATGTTCGCATATGTGCTTGATTCCGATGCTAGCCCTGACGGGCCTGACCCATAAAACTTGCTGCATACGGTGCCCAAAGGGCGGCAATCAACCATGTCACGCGTGCCTTATATGCGAAGATATAAAAAAAATGTTAGAGACGCAATGACTAAATAGAAAGGCATCATAAGAGCTAAATTTTAAACATATAAAAATCAATTAAGTGAAATAAAAATAGAATAAAAATAAAATAACAGAATTAGCTGCTTCTAACCATAAGCAACGCACAGACATTATGTTTCTCCTATTTCTAAAGCAAGAATGGTTTTCACGTGACTTTTTGTCCGTCATTAGACACCGATGGGTAGACTCTCATGTTCCAAATAATTAAAAAAACGAATAAAGACCATAACTCATGTCCTCTTTTAACATGGTTCAGCCATATGAGTAATAGAGACCCCAACAGATAAGATCTGATCCTAGGTCCTCGCGTCTCATACTCGTGTTTATCCTGTAGCATCGCACGGGCATATTTGCTAGTTCTCTCTATATAAGTATCGTATAAGTTGATACGGATATGTTTATACAAATTCTCCTACAAGTTAAAGGTGGCATTGGATATATACAAATTGATTGGGCAACATAAGTTGCTACGGCCCAAACAACACGCCCAAAACAACACACTTACCCTGACAGACGACAGAGACATGTAGCAACTTATGTTGTGCAATTGTGAAAATTTGTATATCTAATGCCACCTTTAACTTGTTGGAGAATTGGGTCTAGTCACCGAATTAAGCACCAAGCGCGTGAATTGACCGTCCATTGCTCCGCCGAACAAGTGCTCCCGGCGCCGCCGGACAGGATCCCCAGGATAACCACGCTCGCCGCCGGCAAGCTCTACACGGTGGCCACGGCGGGCTACATCCTCGGCCTCGACATGGCCACCGCGAGCTTCTTCGTCGTCGAGCTTCCCAGGGGCGTGGCGTACGAGTACTACGGCTCAGGGACACCGTCTCCCTGCAGGACACCTGCGGCCATCTTGTGAAACACGGAGTGGGGCCGGCAGCGGCCGGGCACACCGCCGTTGCTCGGTGGTCGGCGTCGGGAACAACGCCGAGTTCGTGTTCTTGGAGCTGGATGCCAGTGGCGTCTTCGTGTACATGAACTTCAGCAGCGGGAAGGTGGAGAAGGTGTGCCAGAGGGACCCGGACAACGACGAGATTACACTTGTTTATCCGTGCTCCATGATCTGCCTTCCCGTGGTTCCTGCGCTAGAGGAAGGGGAAGGTGAACCACTGCATCAAGAGGAGGCGTCGAGCTAGAAGTCTAGAAATCTGGACAGAGCCCAGCTCGATTGTGATCTGCTTCCTGAGATGGCGGGCGTAATGTTGATCCGAATCCGAACCATGCTGCACGGGAGTTGGAGTCCGAACTATGCTGCGAAGGCGTTGGAGTAATGTCGCCGGTTCGAGTTCGAGTCTGATACGCGTCGACGCCTCCCTACAATACGATTGCAAACAGATCGGAGTCGGAGATGCATTAGTTCATCGAGGCCTACAAATCATGATCCTTCTCCCAAATCGTGAGGGCAGCAGGTTCAGTTCTGCCAATGCCAAGACACCAGTACTCGATCTCGATCCCTCTCCACTTTCCTGGCCGCGCCGCCTAGGCTCGATCATGGCGCCGCCGCCGCACCACGCAAGCGTCCGGCACCGGACGAAGCGTGCCCCACGGAGGCCGTCGGCGGAGGCAAGATCAAGCGCTCGCGCTACTAACGAGCACGTGCGCCTTCTTTGCCGAGTGTCTCCGGCTTGACACTCGGCAAAGCTATGATTTGCCGAGTGTCGCTGGCCTGACACTCGGCAAAACACCTCTTTGCCGAGTGTCCCATCTATGCCGAGTGCCTTGCCAAGGATACTCGACAGAGTCTTTCTTTGCCGAGTGCCCGACAGAATGCACTCGGCATATACCAGGTTTCCCGCAGTGATTCTTACACATACGTTCTCCAGGGCGTGCAGGCACGCGTATCTTATCTATATTCAATAAGATCGATGTAGTGCAGGGTGCCAGATCTGTAAGCTCGCTCGACGGTAGCATTAATTTTCCCATGCATGATATGATCTCAGCTTCAGCTCAGCTCCAAGTTGCAATATGCAATGTACTTTCCCCGCCCGCCCTGCCCTACCTTGCTCGATGTGCTGTCGCGTACCGTACCGTGTGTCTCTAGCTACTCTCTTACCACTCGATCTTCTCTCTATCTCTCTCTCTCGTCTCTATTTATAACAACAACCACACGAGCTAGCAGGGGCGCCTACTACACAACGTACACCACTCCTGTCGCCGGCCACCAAAGCAGTAACTCTAGCTAGAGCTTAGTACTAACAGACGAGATATCTGATGGCATCGTCGTCGGCTCTGGTGGTCGCGGCGGCGGCGGCGCTGCTGCTGCTGGCCGTGTCGTCATCGCCGGCGGCGTCGGCGCACTACACCAGCTGCCCACCTCCGCCTCCGCCGCCGTGCCCTCCACCCCCCGCGGCGCCAGCCAGAGGTGCCGGTGGATGCCCTCGGGACGCGCTGAAGCTGGGCGTGTGCGCCAACGTGCTGGGCCTGATCAAGGCCAAGGTGGGGCTGCAGCCGACGGAGCCCTGCTGCCCGCTGCTGGACGGGCTGGTGGACCTGGAGGCCGCCGTCTGCCTCTGCACCGCGATCAAGGCCAACATCCTGGGCATCCACCTCAACCTGCCCATCGACCTCAGCCTCGTCCTCAACCACTGCGGCAAGACCGTCCCTGCCGGATTTCACTGTGCCCCCTAGATATTTTGTATACAGCGATCCAATGCATTTCGTGAGTGTTTCATCATCGTCCATTGCCCCCACCATTGCAACGGCAACTGTTCTGGTTATTTATGGGAATATATGATCGACGATGTACTGTAATTTTTTTACGTCCCACCGATTCAATAAAGTAGGTGATGCATCATCATTCAATTTCCTGTGGAGTGGTTACATCTTCTATACTATAAAGAGAATTAGATTTGAAAACACTTCTTACCAACAGAAAAAAATCCACACCCACCTCACATAGGACCCACCTGTCGGGAAAATTGGTTGATCAATGGTCAAAAAAAATAGGGGGGGGGGACATTCCTATGTTGGTTTCCCCCTCTAAACCCAAAACCTTTTTCACCCAAAAGGGGGTTCAACTAAATATACCCACATTTGTACCCACGTCTATGCACAATTATCCCGTATTGCTAAAAGACAATAAATTAGAGAGTTTTCTCCATATAAATAAATGCCAACTACCATGAGTTTTGAGAATACCTAAGGCTCTCCATACATGAGAGAGCGAATATAAAGTATTTTTAAAAACACATTGCACTAAAATGAAGTGATATTATTTTAATACCTATATATCATCAATAAACGTGTGTGCCGCACGTGCGTTCTGGCTAGTTTTCTTCAGAAAGCTAGCAAGAGCCGAGATTCTTCATGGGCCGGTACCAATACCGTATTGGTAGGGGCCCGGCCAATACCTGTTGGAGTACGTGCACTTAAAATGGGCCAGTAGGCAGGCCGAGCGCGCTGTAGCTGTAGTGGACTCACATTAACATAGTATGCAGCAGCTGAAGAAGAGTGGATAAACAGCAAGCTAAATTAGCCTCCCTGATTTGCATTGGCAGGACCAGGACAGTTGGACCACAGTTTACCAATCTTCATGCACAGCAAATTAGCAAGGTTGTCTGGTTGTGCGGTGCAGTGCTAGTGGTCAATACCCAAGCAACCAAGTAGGAGTTCATTACAGCCTCTTGTAAATTAGCTCTAGATAACTGCGACCTGCTGGTATATCATTCGAGGCTTGAGAGACAGAGACTTAGTTATCAGGTGTCAGGTTTGTAAATCATGCAGTAAGTTGGCTACCTGTTGTCAAACAGAACCTACAATGGGCTCCCAAGTGCGAATCCCCACGCTAATGGGCTGTATCCGCTGCAGCGACCGTGCACACTGATGAGCCGGGCTAAAAATTTCACATCGGAAACAAAACGGGGAGCTCGTGCTCGGCCTTCTCGGTAAGGCCAGGAGCCCACCAAAGGAGCACCAGGCTCAGCAGCACGGCTCCGCAGTCTTGCATGCAACCTACGTCAAACCTATACAGCTTTCGAAAACTTTTTTTATCCGCATGGCTTTCACTTTGTGCAGATCGATGCGGACAAAGATATGGCAAGAGCGAGAGATGCATGTGGATAACTGGAGGTGCGTCGCTGGCAGCATACATGAGTTGGTCGGGAGTGATTCCGTTTTGATTTTGATCTTTAAATTCAATTTTCTTTCGAACTATAAATCTTTTTCCAAATCCATTTGAACCATGATATTAGTTAAAATTTATGCAACAAAACAAGATCCAATTAATATGAATATATTTGTATCTTTGGTATTTTTTTTAAAAAATCAACATTTACAGTAAACTAGTTCAACGTTTTCGTTACGGTACTTCAACATTTCATGTAAGAGGTATTGAAAAAATGTTAATTATTAGGTTTTAAAAAAATTGAATCTAATCTAACATCAGGAATATACTACTTCAATATTTTTCATATATTATCTCAGCATTTGTAATATACTATTTCAACATTTTTTACAAAATGCTGAAATAGTTTTCTAAGTGTTGAACCAATATTTTTGGAATGTTGAATCAAGTTGATAAAATGTTGAATATGAATCACTTTAAATTTGTAGACCGCTAATAGAATTTCATACCAGGAAAAAAATAAATAGAATTATGTGCAAGGCTTTATTTCAGATGAAAAATAAAAGATTGATATTATAGGTGATACACATGCATGTGGGTAATTAGGGGTAGTATGCGCCCTTGCAACCTAGAGAAAAAAAAATCGATTGTGAGTTGTGACAAAGCAATACGAGAATTACTCTTTTAGAAATTCCGTGTCGCAAAATCGTATATAACCATTTTATTATGGTATATACAAATTTTATTTAAAAAAAAAACAGCCCGGCCCAGCTCATCCGCGTTCTTCTAGCTACCAGATTTGCTCCTAATTCTCAAAAAAAAAACCAGATTTGCTCCTTTCAAGTGAAAGGCTTCCTTTTCCAGGAGGGTCAGGCGGTCAGGCCACACCGGGCTAGCTAGGCAACCAGGCAGGGTTCCAAGAGAAAAAACCATTATTTTCTCAAAAAAAAGAGAAGAAAACCATAACTAAGAGCCTGTTTGGGACTGCTCCGCTCCACTTTTTTCAGCTCTGCTCCACCAACTCTACCATAGAGCAGCTCTACTGTGGAGTTTCTGGAGCCAATGTTCTGTTTGGCACCAGTCTAGCTCCGGCTCCTGAAATACGTGGGACCCACATGTAAGGTCTTCTTCAACCTCCTCCTCACCTGTTCAGGCTCACGGGAGGCCGGCGACGAGCTCCATGACGATGTACAGGTCCCCGTCCTCCTCGTCCGTGGCGACGCTCTTGACCTGCACGACGCCGGGGAGCCCGCGGCACGCGGTGAGGCAGCCGGCCTCGCGCAGGAACGCAGGGACGAGGCTAGGAGCGGCGCCGACGCCGGGGCGGATCCACTTGACGGCGACGGTGTCGCCAGTGCGTCGGTCGCGCGCCTTGGCCACCACGCCGATATCGCCCTCCCCGATTTCCTCGAGCATCTCGTAGTCGTCGATGTTCTCGAAGTTGAAGCGCGGGCGCTTGATCTTGCCGCCGGCCTCCGTGGGGCACGCTTCGTCCGGCGCCGGGCGCTTGCGTGGTGCGGGCGGCGGCGCCATGATCGAGCCTAGGAAAGTGGAGAGGGATCGAGATCGAGTACCCTCAAGATTTGGGAGAAGGATCATGATTTGTAGGCCTCGATGGCTCGATGAATTAATGCGTCCCCGATCATGTTTTGCAATCGGATTGTAGGGAGGCGTCGACGCGAGTATCGGACTCGAACTCGAATCGGCAACGTAGGATTCCATTACTCCAACGCCTTCGCCTCCAGTTCCCACGAGAAAAAAATATCTGAGAAACAAATCTCTGGAGAAACGGTCAGAAGGACTCCCCCTCCTGTGCATTCGGATCAACACTATCGAGCTGGGCCGTATCCAGAAACTGATCGATCAAGCCGACTACGTACATCTCCATACAGGACTGTGTCGATATCCGGCTCCACATTCACCCTCTCCACCTCCACCCCGGCCGTCTAGGCCATCATCCTCAGTTGAGGACACTGTAACCTCCATTTATGCCGGTCATAGTTTCGGATTGTAATGCATGGCTCACGCAGAGACACACATTTTGTAGCGGATTGACCGCATGCTCATCATGTTAAGCCTTCTTCTAGCATCATCTCTGACAAGTAATAATAAAGCACACGATGCATGTGTCACCATAGATACGCTTCACGATTGGTATTATAGTATTATTGAGAGGATGATGTCAATGGTTGATGGGCCGGTGTAGCCATCGTGGAAGATGAATCATCTCAATCATAAGGTGGGTGCGGGCGTGCGGCCTCTTGCGTGGGCGATGATCGTCGGTGGCGCCAACATCGACCAAGGTACAATCTTCATAGCAGCAATGAGGGGGGCAATACTATGTATTTTTTGTAATTTCAAATTTTCAAGAATGTTGCTAGCTATCTAATAATCAGCGCTGCCTTTTTTTAGGGGATAATGTGCTTCTACTAAGTTGTTAGCTGTTACATGATAAGAGTTACATATAATTTTAAGAATGTTGTTATCTAAAAATCAGCGCTGGCTGGTGGAGTGGTGGCGGCTGGTTTCCAGTGGGCCCAATCCAGACAAATATCGTCAGGAGAAAAGGGATGGCGACCCAGCCCATGTACGCAGAAGGCAGGCCAAGGCCTTTGAACCAGGCCCGCCGCGCGGTCGCGAGTCCAAACAGACCACACGCAAGCACAATTGCTTGAACTGCCTGCTGTAAGCTGCCGGCCTGCCGCAGCTAGCACATGCCTTGCTTGCCCGGCAGAACTAGCTATCGCCCCGCGTGATGCTGGCGCGTTTGTCGCCCACCTACGGACGCTATGCTTTCTCTCCCGCGGCCCAAAAACAATTAGGCCCAACAACTGAGCGCGTCTCAGGTAAGCCCACGATTTATGGTTCATGGTTCACTTGCATGCATCATGCATCCTAGGTAAGCCCATCGTTTATGGTTCATGGTCCATTTGCATGTATCCTCGTTTCTTTTTCTTTTTTCATCTCATTTTTTTTATTTTCTTTTTATATTTTTATGCTTTCTATTTCTAACCCTATTCCTGATTTTCTATGCTTTTATTCTTTTCTATTTTTTCCTTCAGTTTTTTATTTTCATATTTATTTTTTCTTCTGATTCTATGTGTATATATATTTATTTATTCTCTTTGTTATTGTTTACCTTGTAAATTAGCTCTAGATAACTGCGACCTGCTGGTATATCATTCGAGGCTTGAGAGACAGAGACTTAGTTATCAGGTGTCAGGTTTGTAAATCATGCAGTAAGTTGGCTACCTGTTGTCAAACAGAACCTACAATGGGCTCCCAAGTGCGAATCCCCACGCTAATGGGCTGTATCCGCTGCAGCGACCGTGCACACTGATGAGCCGGGCTAAAAATTTCACATCGGAAACAAAACGGGGAGCTCGTGCTCGGCCTTCTCGGTAAGGCCAGGAGCCCACCAAAGGAGCACCAGGCTCAGCAGCACGGCTCCGCAGTCTTGCATGCAACCTACGTCAAACCTATACAGCTTTCGAAAACTTTTTTTATCCGCATGGCTTTCACTTTGTGCAGATCGATGCGGACAAAGATATGGCAAGAGCGGCTCTCCATACATGAGAGAGCGAATATAAAGTATTTTTAAAAACACATTGCACTAAAATGAAGTGATATTATTTTAATACCTATATATCATCAATAAACGTGTGTGCCGCACGTGCGTTCTGGCTAGTTTTCTTCAGAAAGCTAGCAAGAGCCGAGATTCTTCATGGGCCGGTACCAATACCGTATTGGTAGGGGCCCGGCCAATACCTGTTGGAGTACGTGCACTTAAAATGGGCCAGTAGGCAGGCCGAGCGCGCTGTAGCTGTAGTGGACTCACATTAACATAGTATGCAGCAGCTGAAGAAGAGTGGATAAACAGCAAGCTAAATTAGCCTCCCTGATTTGCATTGGCAGGACCAGGACAGTTGGACCACAGTTTACCAATCTTCATGCACAGCAAATTAGCAAGGTTGTCTGGTTGTGCGGTGCAGTGCTAGTGGTCAATACCCAAGCAACCAAGTAGGAGTTCATTACAGCCTCTTGTAAATTAGCTCTAGATAACTGCGACCTGCTGGTATATCATTCGAGGCTTGAGAGACAGAGACTTAGTTATCAGGTGTCAGGTTTGTAAATCATGCAGTAAGTTGGCTACCTGTTGTCAAACAGAACCTACAATGGGCTCCCAAGTGCGAATCCCCACGCTAATGGGCTGTATCCGCTGCAGCGACCGTGCACACTGATGAGCCGGGCTAAAAATTTCACATCGGAAACAAAACGGGGAGCTCGTGCTCGGCCTTCTCGGTAAGGCCAGGAGCCCACCAAAGGAGCACCAGGCTCAGCAGCACGGCTCCGCAGTCTTGCATGCAACCTACGTCAAACCTATACAGCTTTCGAAAACTTTTTTTATCCGCATGGCTTTCACTTTGTGCAGATCGATGCGGACAAAGATATGGCAAGAGCGGCTCTCCATACATGAGAGAGCGAATATAAAGTATTTTTAAAAACACATTGCACTAAAATGAAGTGATATTATTTTAATACCTATATATCATCAATAAACGTGTGTGCCGCACGTGCGTTCTGGCTAGTTTTCTTCAGAAAGCTAGCAAGAGCCGAGATTCTTCATGGGCCGGTACCAATACCGTATTGGTAGGGGCCCGGCCAATACCTGTTGGAGTACGTGCACTTAAAATGGGCCAGTAGGCAGGCCGAGCGCGCTGTAGCTGTAGTGGACTCACATTAACATAGTATGCAGCAGCTGAAGAAGAGTGGATAAACAGCAAGCTAAATTAGCCTCCCTGATTTGCATTGGCAGGACCAGGACAGTTGGACCACAGTTTACCAATCTTCATGCACAGCAAATTAGCAAGGTTGTCTGGTTGTGCGGTGCAGTGCTAGTGGTCAATACCCAAGCAACCAAGTAGGAGTTCATTACAGCCTCTTGTAAATTAGCTCTAGATAACTGCGACCTGCTGGTATATCATTCGAGGCTTGAGAGACAGAGACTTAGTTATCAGGTGTCAGGTTTGTAAATCATGCAGTAAGTTGGCTACCTGTTGTCAAACAGAACCTACAATGGGCTCCCAAGTGCGAATCCCCACGCTAATGGGCTGTATCCGCTGCAGCGACCGTGCACACTGATGAGCCGGGCTAAAAATTTCACATCGGAAACAAAACGGGGAGCTCGTGCTCGGCCTTCTCGGTAAGGCCAGGAGCCCACCAAAGGAGCACCAGGCTCAGCAGCACGGCTCCGCAGTCTTGCATGCAACCTACGTCAAACCTATACAGCTTTCGAAAACTTTTTTTATCCGCATGGCTTTCACTTTGTGCAGATCGATGCGGACAAAGATATGGCAAGAGCGGCTCTCCATACATGAGAGAGCGAATATAAAGTATTTTTAAAAACACATTGCACTAAAATGAAGTGATATTATTTTAATACCTATATATCATCAATAAACGTGTGTGCCGCACGTGCGTTCTGGCTAGTTTTCTTCAGAAAGCTAGCAAGAGCCGAGATTCTTCATGGGCCGGTACCAATACCGTATTGGTAGGGGCCCGGCCAATACCTGTTGGAGTACGTGCACTTAAAATGGGCCAGTAGGCAGGCCGAGCGCGCTGTAGCTGTAGTGGACTCACATTAACATAGTATGCAGCAGCTGAAGAAGAGTGGATAAACAGCAAGCTAAATTAGCCTCCCTGATTTGCATTGGCAGGACCAGGACAGTTGGACCACAGTTTACCAATCTTCATGCACAGCAAATTAGCAAGGTTGTCTGGTTGTGCGGTGCAGTGCTAGTGGTCAATACCCAAGCAACCAAGTAGGAGTTCATTACAGCCTCTTGTAAATTAGCTCTAGATAACTGCGACCTGCTGGTATATCATTCGAGGCTTGAGAGACAGAGACTTAGTTATCAGGTGTCAGGTTTGTAAATCATGCAGTAAGTTGGCTACCTGTTGTCAAACAGAACCTACAATGGGCTCCCAAGTGCGAATCCCCACGCTAATGGGCTGTATCCGCTGCAGCGACCGTGCACACTGATGAGCCGGGCTAAAAATTTCACATCGGAAACAAAACGGGGAGCTCGTGCTCGGCCTTCTCGGTAAGGCCAGGAGCCCACCAAAGGAGCACCAGGCTCAGCAGCACGGCTCCGCAGTCTTGCATGCAACCTACGTCAAACCTATACAGCTTTCGAAAACTTTTTTTATCCGCATGGCTTTCACTTTGTGCAGATCGATGCGGACAAAGATATGGCAAGAGCGAGAGATGCATGTGGATAACTGGAGGTGCGTCGCTGGCAGCATACATGAGTTGGTCGGGAGTGATTCCGTTTTGATTTTGATCTTTAAATTCAATTTTCTTTCGAACTATAAATCTTTTTCCAAATCCATTTGAACCATGATATTAGTTAAAATTTATGCAACAAAACAAGATCCAATTAATATGAATATATTTGTATCTTTGGTATTTTTTTTAAAAAATCAACATTTACAGTAAACTAGTTCAACGTTTTCGTTACGGTACTTCAACATTTCATGTAAGAGGTATTGAAAAAATGTTAATTATTAGGTTTTAAAAAAATTGAATCTAATCTAACATCAGGAATATACTACTTCAATATTTTTCATATATTATCTCAGCATTTGTAATATACTATTTCAACATTTTTTACAAAATGCTGAAATAGTTTTCTAAGTGTTGAACCAATATTTTTGGAATGTTGAATCAAGTTGATAAAATGTTGAATATGAATCACTTTAAATTTGTAGACCGCTAATAGAATTTCATACCAGGAAAAAAATAAATAGAATTATGTGCAAGGCTTTATTTCAGATGAAAAATAAAAGATTGATATTATAGGTGATACACATGCATGTGGGTAATTAGGGGTAGTATGCGCCCTTGCAACCTAGAGAAAAAAAAATCGATTGTGAGTTGTGACAAAGCAATACGAGAATTACTCTTTTAGAAATTCCGTGTCGCAAAATCGTATATAACCATTTTATTATGGTATATACAAATTTTATTTAAAAAAAAAACAGCCCGGCCCAGCTCATCCGCGTTCTTCTAGCTACCAGATTTGCTCCTAATTCTCAAAAAAAAAACCAGATTTGCTCCTTTCAAGTGAAAGGCTTCCTTTTCCAGGAGGGTCAGGCGGTCAGGCCACACCGGGCTAGCTAGGCAACCAGGCAGGGTTCCAAGAGAAAAAACCATTATTTTCTCAAAAAAAAGAGAAGAAAACCATAACTAAGAGCCTGTTTGGGACTGCTCCGCTCCACTTTTTTCAGCTCTGCTCCACCAACTCTACCATAGAGCAGCTCTACTGTGGAGTTTCTGGAGCCAATGTTCTGTTTGGCACCAGTCTAGCTCCGGCTCCTGAAATACGTGGGACCCACATGTAAGGTCTTCTTCAACCTCCTCCTCACCTGTTCAGGCTCACGGGAGACAGAGGGAGGCCGAGGCCGTGGCTCACTGGAGGTAGAGGGAGGGATGTGCCGTGCGGCCCCGTTGGAGCTCGGCTCGCCCCTCGCCGCCATCCTCTCCATCTCCGCACGCGCCGGCGGCATGGCCATGGAGGTGCAGGGAGGAGGAAGGAGCGAAGTACCAGAACATCGCCATCTGCACGATGTCGGCGATGCTCTGTCCCAGGCCGCCGCCGCCCTGCCGCCCCGCGGGGCCGCGCCCCTGCGGCTGGGCCGCCTCGGCCACAGTGATACACCAACTCCAGCGGTTGCCGCGATCTTTCGATGTGAACCAACTGATGTGAACCCGCTGGGGTTTGTGCCCGATCTTTCGATGAGAGGGGGATAACTTCGATTTAGACTGGAGAGACGTTCACGGCCCGACTACAACACCACAAGGGCATGCGCTGCGCCTTAGCAACCGATACACCAACTCCAGCGGTTGCCGCGATCTTTTTTGGAGCACGATCAACCAAACCACTAGGGTACTTTATTTCTATTTTCTTTTATTATCTTTTTTATATTTTCCCTCTTTTTTCTCTATTTTTTTATTTTACCATGTGTAATAATTTGTTTGTAACGTGAACTCATTTGTTCTTCATGTGCAGTAATTTGTTCGCAGTGTGGATTTTTTTGTTCTCCATACGGAGCAATTTGTCCGCGACGTAGATTTATATGTTTTCCATATACAGTAATTTGTTCGGAGTGTGGACTTATATGTTCTTCGTGCACGGTAATTTGTTCGCAATGTGGATTCTTTTGTTCTTCATGTGGAGCAATTTGTTCACAATGTAGACTCATGTGTGCAGTAATTTGTTCGGAATGTGGACTTACATGTTCTCCGTGCGCAGTAATTTGTTCGTAACGTGGACTGATTTGTTTTTCATGTGCCGTAATTTGTTCACAACATGGATTCTTCTGTTCTCTATGTGCAGCAATTTGTTCATAATGTGGACTCATTTGTTCTCTATGAGCAAAGCAATAATTTGTTCGTAA
This sequence comes from Echinochloa crus-galli, assembly GCA_900205405.1. NCBI lineage: Eukaryota > Viridiplantae > Streptophyta > Magnoliopsida > Poales > Poaceae > Echinochloa > Echinochloa crus-galli. The sequence goes on along the minus strand of OAMR01000210.1, from coordinate 268,770 downwards.
TGTGGACTTACATGTTCTACATGTGCAGTAATTTATTCGCAATGTAGACTGATTTGTTCTACACGTGTAGCAATTTGTTCGCAATGCGGATTTTCGTTGTTGTTTAGGTATGTTCGTACAACTATAGAATGTTCTAACTTCATAAAAAAATGTTCGTAACGTAAATTTCTTCTAAATATAGTCAAGTGTGGTCTTGTTTTAAAGATTTTATCGTAAAAAATACAATGGTGTAATCAAAACTTAATTTGGATATCCGGTTTAAGATATATAGAATTTTTTAGTTTAGAACGCTCTTGCATGCATGATGATGTCAGCGGTTTATCCTTTTCTTTGCACACCACTGTTTTCTCGATGTGCATCCTTCGACAGTTGAGTCTGAAATTAATAAAATAATAAAACGGCTCCATATTCTAAAGAATCAGTCCAAGCAATAGGCCTAACATCAGCCCAATAAAATAATAACCGGCGTCCGCTTCTTCGGGCGACGTATGTCCGCAAATCGCCAGCGTGATGGCCAGCCGCGCCCTTGCTTGCCAGCCTAATCAAAACTTAAATAAATTGCATCACCATCTGCGGTGCATGTGATCGATCTATCACGGGCATGCAAAACTCCAAAACCACACAGCAGCGCTGCACAAGATTCTTACACATATATTCTCCAGCGCGTGCGTACAGGCATGCGTATCTTATCTATGTCCAATAAGATCGATGTAGTGCAGTGTGCCAGATCTGTAAGCTCGCTCGACGGTAGCATTTTCCCATGCATGGTCTCAGCTTCATCTCAGCTCCAAGTTGCAATATGAAATGTAATTTCCCCGCCCTCCCTGCCCTACCTTGCTCTATATATATGCTGTCGCGTACCGTACCGTGTATCTCTAGCTACTCTTACGTACTTGATCTTCTCTCTAGTCTCTCTCTCTCTCTCATCTCTATTTATAACAACGTACACCACCCCTATCCGGCCGGCCACTAAAGCAATAACTATAGCTAGCTAGAGCTTAAGTAGCTAGTATTAACAGATCGACGAGCTAGATATCTGATGGCATCGTCGCCGGCTCTGGTGGTGATCGCAGCGGCGGCGATGCTGCTGCTGGCCGTGTCGTCATCGCCGGCGGCGTCGGCGCACTACACCAGCTGCCCACCTCCGCCTCCGCCGCCGTGCCCTCCACCCCCCGCGGCGCCAGCCAGAGGTGCCGGTGGATGCCCTCGGGACGCGCTGAAGCTGGGCGTGTGCGCCAACGTGCTGGGCCTGATCAAGGCCAAGGTGGGGCTGCAGCCGACGGAGCCCTGCTGCCCGCTGCTGGACGGGCTGGTGGACCTGGAGGCCGCCGTCTGCCTCTGCACCGCGATCAAGGCCAACATCCTGGGCATCCACCTCAACCTGCCCATCGACCTCAGCCTCGTCCTCAACCACTGCGGCAAGACCGTCCCTGCCGGATTTCACTGTGCCCCCTAGATATTTTGTATACAGCGATCCAATGCATTTCGTGAGTGTTTCATCATCGTCCATTGCCCCCACCATTGCAACGGCAACTGTTCTGGTTATTTATGGGAATATATGATCGACGATGTACTGTAATTTTTTTACGTCCCACCGATTCAATAAAGTAGGTGATGCATCATCATTCAATTTCCTGTGGAGTGGTTACATCTTCTATACTATAAAGAGAATTAGATTTGAAAACACTTCTTACCAACAGAAAAAAATCCACACCCACCTCACATAGGACCCACCTGTCGGGAAAATTGGTTGATCAATGGTCAAAAAAAATAGGGGGGGGGGACATTCCTATGTTGGTTTCCCCCTCTAAACCCAAAACCTTTTTCACCCAAAAGGGGGTTCAACTAAATATACCCACATTTGTACCCACGTCTATGCACAATTATTGTGGTAAATAGGACGGTTTCCATTCCTTTGGGATACTAGGGCCTTGGCCTTAGGCCCAAATCTGCCCCTTGGAGGTGGTGCCGCGTGGACTGGTTTTGAGCACGAAGCTTAGGGTGTGATTAGAATGGTTATTTTGTCTACACAAAGCCTAGCTAGGATTTATGCATGGCTCCAATAAAAAAAAGAGCTATGCATGGCCAACACATGCCAGGCTTAGGCAATGTATATAGCCATATGTTTGGTTGCTTTGACATAGTTAAACTTATATTGGTTAATTCTTGTTTGCTTGATATAAGAGCGGCTCCAATGGTTTGATAATTTGAATTCCCTTTCCCTATATTGCTATTGAAAGGGGATTGAGATGAGAACACCATCTCCAACACATCCCCTTTTCCAATATTTTTTCTCAATCCCGTGTATCCTTCTCCTCTCCCCCTTTTTTACTCAATCTTTCCCACTGTTTTCTCAATCCCCTTTCCTCCTTTTCCAAAAAGGAGATGAGCTGCACCTGGCTGCATCCTTGGTCGGGCGCCGTTGAGCCACCCTGGCTCCTACCGGTGAGCTTCCCCTAGCCGCACTCGCCATCTCGAGCCTGGGCACGGCCGCCTCGTTCAAGCGCCGCCGCCAAAGCCTTGTTCTGAGCATGGCCAACCGACGAGCGTGAGCTCTTGTTCTGAGCCAGGTTAATTAGTTAATGTGAGCCCTACCCATCATGTTCTTCCTCCATATAAAGCCCTACCCATCAGCCGAGCCGGCTGCGATCCGAGCAAGCTCACGAGCTTCGAGCATTTTGTCCAACCCTATCTATGAATATATATACGCTATTTCTACCCTTGAGCACTTTCGAGGAACTGGGCCGGTAGATCTGTTCTTCAGATTCATGAAGTTACTTACTATAGGTGACTAGCTATCGACGATGACGTCGCCTACACTTAATAAATAACGCCGGTTAATTCCTGTAATAAATCCAGGAAAATGCGGGTGCCGAGTCGAGGACTTCAACCACCTTGGCTAGGGTCCACCATAAAAATTCTTACCGGCTGGTCCATGATCAATTCACAGTAAATCATCAGTTATGCCAATGTTCAAACCTAGTGGAGGACCCAAATTTTTGGAGGCCTAGCGTGGTTGGCCCACTTACACTAGGTCTGGGCCCTAGATGTATAAGAGTCTTGTATTTGAAGAATTATGTTAGGTTGGGCTATTAACTAAGTTCTATCAAAATCTGGAAACCATGTTTTACACCATAAAAATCAGAAATGGTTAGGTTCTTATGAACCTAGTATCCTGAGACGCATCGCTGCACAATCGTTTATTACTGAAAGAATAGTATTGGTTAAATCTTAAAATAAATTAAAAAAATATGACACCAAGGTTGAGTTGAGGACTCGAAACATGATGGGCAGATTTCACCGAAAAAACCTTATCAAATGGTGATCTATAACCTGATGGGCAGATTTCACCCCAAAAAACCTTATCAAATGGTGCCCAATCCCAAGTGGGCACGTGTTGCGACAAGATGAAAGTTTTTTTTATGAAACAAAAGGGGTTTTCCCTACTGATTATATATTAAGAGAAGCAATATGTAAAATAGTTACAGAAGAGGTTAGGGAGGAGTAGTTGTTGCATCAAGTAACGACAAAATGAAAGTTGTAAGTTGTAACACAAGAAAAGACTTCTCAACTTCGTGTTAGGCGCAGTTATGTTCATATATTGAATTTAATTGATTGTTTTAGATAATGGATAAATAAATTACCCGGCCTTGGCCAAAGTGGCTACAACCAAAGTTTACAAATTTGTAGCACTTTCGTCTGCAATGATCACAATGTTCTTAAAGCCACACCAAACAGTTTGATAGAAGGATTAGTACATGATCCTATTACTAAACCTCCATCCATGGTGAGCAAAAAAACGCATGGCTAAGACCTCCAGCGTCTGGCAATCGTACTTTATTGCTTCTCTATCCTCCTCAAGTCGATGAAGCTGTACCCAGAATCGAAGCCAGTAAGTTCCTCTGAACAACACCTGCAAATAATATTTTTTTGGGTGATTTGTCAAAAACAACATCATTCCTACTAAGCCATATGGACCAACACAGCGCTGATGCCCCACATAACATTTGTTGTTTTAGCTTTTTATTCACACCAACTAGCCAATCTGTGAACAAATGATTAAAACTATATGATAAATGAAAATTAAAAGCAATCTGCACTGCTCGCCAGAGAAATTTGGCCATATGACAATCAAAAAAGAGGTATTGAATTGTTTCCTCATTGGAACAGAAAGAGCATAACTTACTACCATTCCAGTTTCTCCTAGCTAAATTGTCCTTTGTTAAAATAACACCTCTCTTCAAATACCACTTAAATATCTTTATTTTTAAAGGTACCTTTAACTTTCATATCTGCATAGTACGCTGCACATTATCAGTGGTGTTAAGAGCCATGTACATTGATCTAACAGAAAACACCCGTTGGAGTGAGACTCCATCTAAACGTGTCTCTACTGTCATTCAACACCACATGACTTATTTTGCCCACTAAATCATGCCAAAGGTGTAAATTAGGGCCTACTAACGCTCTCCTAAAAGACACATTTAAAGGAATTTTAAGGAAAACCGAGGTCACTGTATCATTTTTTTCTTCTAGCAATATGATATAAGGATGGTGATGTGAACCCGCTGGGGTTTGTGCCCGATCTTTCGATGAGAGGGGGGATAACTTCGATTTAGACTGGAGAGACATTCACGGCCCGACTACAATACCACAAGGGCATGCGCTGCGCCTTAGCAACCGATACACCAACTCCAGCGGTTGCCGCGATCTTGTGGAGCACGATCAACCAAACCACTAGGGTAATTCCTGCAAGTAATCGAAGAACAAATAGAACAAGCAACTCAATTGCAAATATCTACCAACATAAACTCACGAAGGTGGGGTTCCGCAGACTCGAAGACGGGCAGCTGGACCAGCACGCGCGTCTTCGAGCAAGTAGCAATGGCTAAACTTGATCTAAACAAAACCTAATCTGTTTGTGGCAGCTATGGAGGTATATGAGAGGGTGGAGGACGACCAGGACCTGGTGGGGGTCGTCCCACAACCCTAGGACGCGTCCCTAATGGACCCAACTTGATACATGGCCCATCGGCCCAAAATAAGGTGACGCAGCACCGTGGGCAGAAAAGGACTCTGTCGTAAATCGACGATTGCGGCCGCATCCGAACAGATGGTGAGTCTGGATCCATCTGAAAGTAGACTTGATAAGCTTTCCATCAAGTACTTAAACGCCCAAAACGTAGTCCAGATGAAATCATGGCGGCCATTGCAAGTCAGCACTTTCCTGCAGTCCGAATCCAGACTTTCCAAAACGTGTTGGATTTGGTCTCCTTCCTTCCTTGGGCCAATGTGACGTCGTAGCCTGATTGGAAACATGAAAATACTTAGAATTGGTCCCCAATCAAATTTTTTGGTCCTCCATGCCTTCCATGTATGTTTAACACTCTTTTTTGATCCAGCCTATATATTTCTGAAAATGTCACTGAACACACATCATAGCGTATGGTCATATCCGAGCATGTGATGTCCTCATCACTGCCGCCCCGCGGGGCCGCGCGCCCTGCGGCTGGGCCGCCTCGGCCACAGCCGCGCGCCGCCGCCGCCCTGTCGCCCCACGGGGCCGCGCCCTGCGGCTAGGCCGCCGGCAAGCTAGATCGGAGCGAGGAGGTGGGGGCGCCGGGATGTGATGCAGAGGAGCTCTACTCGCCCCTCGCCGCAATCCCCTCCGTCTCCGGTGGACAGGGACGGCGCAGGATCCGGCGAACGCGCAGGCAACGTCTGGAGGAACGGGCGGCGGTGTGCGTCGGGAGGAAGGACGAGCGGTGGTCTGCGTCGGGAGGAGGGGAAAGAAAGAAAGAACGAAGCGTTATATGTGTAATCAGTGGCATGGTGGGTAATTATCCCCCAACTCTAGCGTGGAGCACCCCTTGAGGAGCTCCCTAAAAAACATGGAGTTGGCTCTCAACTCCACCTTTTTTCTGGAGTAGAGTTTTTGGAGTCGGATGTGTTTGGCTGAATAGTTTGGAAACAGAGCTGAAAAAAGTGGAGCGGAGCAGTCCCAAACACGCCCTAAAATGGTTAGTTACACGTGTGCTTTAAGAATCGAGATAGAGGGAGTGCATTTGAGTTCCTTTCCAATCTCCATGAAGTTATAGGTGTACTGATTGCGCTAAGAACTTCAAATCAATGCCATGAAGATTCTCCAATCAGACAGCGAAACAGAATGCCAATTCATCTTTGCTGTCGCTCGTGCATGAATGGAACCCTGTTATCTTCTGTCTGGACGGCTGTGGTGTTGCCAAATCGGTAAAGTAAACCCAATCTTATCGAAAGTCAAAACACGGTAGTGCTTTCGGTTTCTTATTGTGGGCAGAAGAGAAGAACTATATTGTTATGTTAGTCGTCATCGCCATCAGCCGACCACAATGTGCAGTGCAGTGTGAGTGAAAAAACGCCGTGCTCCTATTGCATAACAGATCAGATGCTGACTACTGGACTGCACTGTGAAATGTCGACACAACCAGCGGACACGTGACCTGGGATTTCTCATCGGCCAAGATCCTACCGTCGAGGTCATATTCTTATCGGAACAGTGCCGCAGTTGAAATTGTTTTTGTTGATTCAGCTAACGTTGTTGTCAGTATGATCTTATCATTACCAGCAGCAGGTAGTGCTGTGATTACAAACGCTTCCATGTAAATTTGACTTGGACCGGGGTAGACTATAGGTCTTGGACATTGTGTTATTCCATCTCACTTCCATTTGATACTCTCGCCGTTCACAGGAAAATGAAGTAGGTCCACAGCTGATAGCTGAGAAAGAGTCATCGGTTGTTAACTAAATCTGTTGGATACGGAGCATTGAGCCAGATTTTTCTCGCCGAGTTCCATACTCCCATGCATGTAATGTCTGAATCAAGTGGTAGTATCAGCCTACCAGGTAGTCACGCCGCAGAAATGACATCAATGTGATGTGCAACCAGAGGCCACTGACGATGCACACAGCTCGTGTGTGACCACACCGCATGACAGGCATCTGTGCAGCAGATACATGCGCCCGTTCAGTAGCTTACAGCAAAAACACACACAAGCGTGTGCAGCAGAGTACATCAAGGTCTTACAACGTGGCTTCCCAACTGGTAGTCTGCTATCTTCAAGAGCCCATCCATTCCCCAAACCTAAAACAAAAAGTTTATTTTCATTGTGATACCTTTCAGACTGTGAATCCTGTGAATGGGGGAGCTTTACCTTTACCTTTTCAATGTTTGTTTTTGTGATTCTCGAGTATATGTCAATGGAATATGAGGAGGCTATTACAAACTTTGTAATGAGGTTGTGGCTCATTATTGTGGAGCGTATGTTTCAATGGCTTCTAGAATCAGATACTAATATCACTTAACGAAAGATAACATTTTTAGCGACCGGACGAAAGATAACATGAGGGTTTGAACTGAGATGATAGCCGACCTCATGTCTTCAGGGAAATTAGGCAGCAGCTTTTGACAAAAACATGCTAACCAAACGTTGAAATAACGAACTACATGAACGCTCCTTTGTCCCGTTACTAGACCAGAATGCTAATTTTAATCTGTCTTTGCCGTCCCTTATGGATGGATGCATGATGTACGCTGGTTTTCTTTTGGCTGGACGGTTGGGTGGTGTTCCCAAATCGGTAAAGCTGATCTTGACACGGCTGCTCATCTATCAATTTCTTGATGTGGAGTAGAAGAAACAAGGACCCTGTTAGTTACAGCCATGGCGCCATCAGACGGCCACTCTGCATCAGCAGAAGGTGAGTGAACCAGGTTTCCCAACTTCTCAGTTCCCATTGCATACCAGACGGGCAGACAGTGACTGGACTTAACCGTGACCTGTTTGTAGACACGAGACAGGAGGTATTTGCATTGGTCTCGTGCCGACGAGGTCATAGCTGGATCGAATAGTTCCACGATTGAAATCCATCGACTCATGTTCTACCCAAGGTCATATCGTAGTCATGCATTGTACTGACACCGATTTCCTTGCAAATTTGGCTTGTGGTGGATTATGGCATGTGACACTATCATCTGACCTCACCTCCATGGTGATGACCAGGTGGTCTACCATAACAGAAAAGTTGTGGATCCAAAGCTACTCTATCTGTTAACTTCAGAGCATGCATATGAACCAGATTAATTTCCATTTCTCTGCCTTGAAGGCAGTATGAACAATCCATGGCCTTATTGAACCGAGGACTTCACTGGCTTCTTGTTTAACTCCTCTTTTTTTTCCCTCAGTTTCCAGGTAAAATAAAATTATCCCAGGATAAGCCTCCCAATATCCTTCAGAGTTAACAGTGGTCATACCAACTTTGAGACTTTCTTCTAAAGATGAGCCAAAGCACATCCAAAATTCTAATTTTCCATCGAGATATTTCCGGTGGTGTGCGATATACTGTCTGTATTGGCCAATTAATGGCAGACATTTGATAGGGCTTAACCAGGCTAGGCCGATAAGCTGTATATCTCACTGAGCCAGGTAGGTGCCACAGGGAGCAGGCGTGATTCGGTGAAAACATCCCAACATCGACATGACTCCACAATCTTTTGGAATGCTCCTAGAGCATCGCTTCTAGTGCTGTTAAAGAATATGATGCTGTTGCCACATCGAAAACGAAAAAAGGTAAAATTATTTCCTGCCAATCTGGGAAAGCACCAAAAATCATACAAACATGCTTTCCCGGGACCGAAAATCCAAGAAAATCCAATACTCGTATTGTTTAGTGGACAGCAATGAGCCATGGGATTCTACACACTTATTTGCCTTTCAATTATGTAGCATGAACTGATTTTCCGTGACAGTCAGCAATTCACTTGGTCTCTGATGTGACCAAAATCTCTAGCTGTTGAATGCTTAACGTCTCGATCGATGGCTTGGCACAGTTCCGTCTCCCAATTCCAAAGGCTGTCACTACCAAGCTTTCTCTGAACATTGTGCGCAGAACAAATTCCCTGCGGTGCGCAAGGCAAGCGACGTTGCCGCCATCATCATCTCTGGATTGATGTGTTCAACCACGATTATTGGTGGTGGTAGTGGTAGGCTTGATTGGTTCCATGTCTAACAACAAAATATCAGCAACTTGAGCTAGAGGCCAAGATACGCACAGCTCGTTGGGTTCAGAATCTTCGGGCTGATTGCATCGGAAGAACTTATTCGGTCTGCTTGTGACCCGAATCCATCAAAGGATTCTTCATAAAGAAAAAGATAACCGAGTCTTCTTTGGGGCCCTCATGCGTCCACGCCTGTCTTAGTTTCATTGGACTGGAAGGCGATGTGTTTGCAAAACGGTAAAGCAGGAACGTGTTCAATCAGTTTCATGAATGATGTAAATCATGTTAGTCATCGCCATCAGCTGACCTTGCCTAGTACAAGGTGAGTGAAAGGAGCAGTGGTTCCTATTGCCACACAGACAGTTACTTGAACAGTGAAATGTCGGCACAGCCGAAAGGCACGTGACATGGCGTTTTCAGTCGGCGAAGCTCGGGCCGTCGTGATCATATCCTGATCGGTTCCTATCATGATCGAGCAGCGTTGCCATGATATGTTTTCTTCCAAAATTTGAGTGGAGAACTGGACGGGTGACCAACATGTCATGGTTATCACGCCTGACGCCCCTATGGTGTTACAATCACAGTTGACTGCCTGATGTGAGCATCTCCAAGAGTAAAAAAAACAAAGTCCCAAAAACTATTGGGAGTAAAAATATCACTCTAACCAATAGTTTCCAAAATTTGTCCCAAAATGACCCAATTGTTGCCACATCATCTCTTTGTGGATCCACCACTTGTTCTTTTTCTGGCGTTAATATTAACATAATAACATGTGATTTTTTTTTCTCCTTCATTTTATCTGTTCCTTCCACGGGACCGGGAGCTCAGAAACGAGGGTAAATTTGGCTTTGGATGGAGCCCGTATTGGGCACAGAAGAAAATTGAGAACAGATTTAGACAAATGTTGAAGCATTATTTTTTCACCTTATGCTAAAAACTGGTTAATAGAACTATTTATTAGGCATCATTGGAGATGCTCTAAGAATATAGGAGCCAGATTTATTTTCTTGAGACCGGTATCTCTGTTGTTTCAAATCCGACAAAGAAAACAATTTCTGTTTCCCGTTTGCTCTGAAGCTAGTACTAGCAAATCCACAGAACACTTGCAGCGGAGTAATTTTGCAGAGCACAGAACAGGGGAGCAACATGCAGGTGTTTAGATAAATTAATTATTTTTGTCACTTTTCCATATAGAATTATATTACCGCTTAATCCTCCAGACTAAAACTGCAAATAGAGGAAACGAGGAAAAAATGCAGCACTATATTTCCATATAGATTTTATGGCAACATCATGGGGTAAAATGGACTTTACTCTTTTTTAAAGGTAATACCGGTTCACTACAATGGCCACACGCAGACATAAAAAATATGATTTCCCAAAGCCAACAATTATTCTACGACAATTGAGACTAACTCTGTCGCACTTTGCTTTTCGAAATTCAGTGGACAGCCTCTGAAAGTGTACTACTTATCATTGAAATTTGAAATACTGTAGTAGCAGCCGTTTTCATCTAGTTGGGGGTTGTAAAGTACATCTTTACGGGTTTTTTTATGTACTCCAAGTTTTCCTTTTTTTCCTTCTCATCTAATAAAACTTGCGGCAAATCTCATGTGATTCTTTCATAGGGGAAAAAACAGTATCATGGCTCCAGCTGGTTGGATATTTGTTCACTACAATGGCCGCATGCATGCAGACATACAAAATTATGATTTCCCAAAACCAGCAATTATCCTACAATAATGGAGACCAGATACTCTGTCGCACTTTGCTTTTCGACAAAAGAAAAACAAATTAAGTGGACAGCCTCTGAAAATTTGTCGTTGAACATAACATGAAGGAACAATCCAATCAGTTGGCATTTCAGGGAGCTGCAAATAGTGCCATTTGATCCGATCTGCTGCTGAGTTATCCACAGCCAACGGTTAGAATTGCATCCGACATTCCGCATCGGTGCTGTGGAAAGCCAGGTAGAATTCTTATCCATGCTTTGGATGTTGGGAGCCGTGGTCATCCAAACCATTGTGGTGGGTGGTTGTCAAGTCACCTCGCCCCAAAAATTACTGAATAATTTCCCGGCAACTGCTGGCTTATTAGCATCATACATATATCAATCCAGACAACCCTGCTCCAAATGTTTTGGTCTGCTATCTTTCAGACTGCTGCAAGTTTGCTCTCAAGATAGAAACTTGAAAATGTTTGATGAAGCTAGTTGACGTTGAGTTNNNAGTGCCGCTCTGAACTGCTGTTCCTCATCAGACAGTTGCCGATGGTCTTGCGCTCGATCTAACTGCAGCACAACCTCTTTTGCAACCAACAGCTGTGATTTAATTGAGCCAATTTTCTTGGCTGACCAGCTTTGCAACGCCTTGGCAACGTTGCGCAAGAGGGCGTCCAAACGCCGAAAGGCATTTGTTGTCTCATCCGGGCACCTCCAGCCACTAGCTACTACCTCCAGATAGTCATCAAACTTGGGCCAAAATATCTCGAAGTGAAAGCGTGGCTTATTTCGGAGGTCTGCATTGGTGGTCAGCATTGATCGGAGACATCCGTTGAGAGAGCCTGGAGGAAACAAGCAGGATAGTTTTCCTCCCAATCGACAGATACTAGCACTCGGTCGAGCCTTGCCAACGTGGGGTTCGAGCGCTCATTACTCCATGTGTACGTTCGCCCATGCAGGTGGATGTCCCGCAGCTCCAACGCATCGATAGTCCGACGGAATTTAAGCAGGAACGTGTTCGAGGTTTCATGATGTGGAGTGGAAGAGAACGAGGATCATGTTAGTCATCGCCATCAGCTGACCTTGCCTAGTACAAGGTGAGTGAAAGGAGCAGTGGTTCCTATTGCCACACAGACAGTTACTTGAACAGTGAAATGTCGGCACAGCCGAAAGGCACGTGACATGGCGTTTTCAGTCGGCGAAGCTCGGGCCGTCGTGATCATATCCTGATCGGTTCCTATCATGATCGAGCAGCGTTGCCATGATATGTTTTCTTCCAAAATTTGAGTGGAGAACTGGACGGGTGACCAACATGTCATGGTTATCACGCCTGACGCCCCTATGGTGTTACAATCACAGTTGACTGCCTGATGTGAGCATCTCCAAGAGTAAAAAAAACAAAGTCCCAAAAACTATTGGGAGTAAAAATATCACTCTAACCAATAGTTTCCAAAATTTGTCCCAAAATGACCCAATTGTTGCCACATCATCTCTTTGTGGATCCACCACTTGTTCTTTTTCTGGCGTTAATATTAACATAATAACATGTGATTTTTTTTTCTCCTTCATTTTATCTGTTCCTTCCACGGGACCGGGAGCTCAGAAACGAGGGTAAATTTGGCTTTGGATGGAGCCCGTATTGGGCACAGAAGAAAATTGAGAACAGATTTAGACAAATGTTGAAGCATTATTTTTTCACCTTATGCTAAAAACTGGTTAATAGAACTATTTATTAGGCATCATTGGAGATGCTCTAAGAATATAGGAGCCAGATTTATTTTCTTGAGACCGGTATCTCTGTTGTTTCAAATCCGACAAAGAAAACAATTTCTGTTTCCCGTTTGCTCTGAAGCTAGTACTAGCAAATCCACAGAACACTTGCAGCGGAGTAATTTTGCAGAGCACAGAACAGGGGAGCAACATGCAGGTGTTTAGATAAATTAATTATTTTTGTCACTTTTCCATATAGAATTATATTACCGCTTAATCCTCCAGACTAAAACTGCAAATAGAGGAAACGAGGAAAAAATGCAGCACTATATTTCCATATAGATTTTATGGCAACATCATGGGGTAAAATGGACTTTACTCTTTTTTAAAGGTAATACCGGTTCACTACAATGGCCACACGCAGACATAAAAAATATGATTTCCCAAAGCCAACAATTATTCTACGACAATTGAGACTAACTCTGTCGCACTTTGCTTTTCGAAATTCAGTGGACAGCCTCTGAAAGTGTACTACTTATCATTGAAATTTGAAATACTGTAGTAGCAGCCGTTTTCATCTAGTTGGGGGTTGTAAAGTACATCTTTACGGGTTTTTTTATGTACTCCAAGTTTTCCTTTTTTTCCTTCTCATCTAATAAAACTTGCGGCAAATCTCATGTGATTCTTTCATAGGGGAAAAAACAGTATCATGGCTCCAGCTGGTTGGATATTTGTTCACTACAATGGCCGCATGCATGCAGACATACAAAATTATGATTTCCCAAAACCAGCAATTATCCTACAATAATGGAGACCAGATACTCTGTCGCACTTTGCTTTTCGACAAAAGAAAAACAAATTAAGTGGACAGCCTCTGAAAATTTGTCGTTGAACATAACATGAAGGAACAATCCAATCAGTTGGCATTTCAGGGAGCTGCAAATAGTGCCATTTGATCCGATCTGCTGCTGAGTTATCCACAGCCAACGGTTAGAATTGCATCCGACATTCCGCATCGGTGCTGTGGAAAGCCAGGTAGAATTCTTATCCATGCTTTGGATGTTGGGAGCCGTGGTCATCCAAACCATTGTGGTGGGTGGTTGTCAAGTCACCTCGCCCCAAAAATTACTGAATAATTTCCCGGCAACTGCTGGCTTATTAGCATCATACATATATCAATCCAGACAACCCTGCTCCAAATGTTTTGGTCTGCTATCTTTCAGACTGCTGCAAGTTTGCTCTCAAGATAGAAACTCGAATATGTTTGCTGAAGCAAAGCCACGTTGAGTTCTTCATTTCGTTAAATAGTACTGTAACAGAATGCACATTCGTCTTTGCCGCCCCTGATGCATGCATGTTGGAATTATGGAGTAGTACGCCTGTTTTCTTCTGTCTGGAAGCTAGTGGCCGGCCTTGCCAAATCCATGAAACCGATTTCCTGGCACAGGCACGGCTGCTCACCTCAGCCTGCTCTGTCAATTTCTTGATGTGGGTAGAAGACGACCAGCACCAATGCTAGTCATCGCCACCAGCCGACCACTGTGCGGCAGCACGAGGCTAGTGAACGCAGCAGTGTTCCCAATCGTCTACCAGACAGTGACCTCCTCCAGTGTAGCAAGTCTTACGGAGTAAGAGCCATTGATGATTGATGATCACACACGAATGTTAGGTGAGCTTTCAGCAAAGGCCAAACTTGTTCAGAGAAGTATACCGTAGTCCTGCAACGCAACGCGACGTAGATGCACAGCGCACAGCAGGGTCACGGACTGGCAGGCAACTTGAGGACTCAAAGAACCATGTCTCCAAGTAAGATCGGCCACCATGATGAAATCAGGCGTCGACGCGTCGTTTGCAGGTGGACGAAGTTTTCAAAGAATGCGTGTAGACGGATCGGAAGGGAAATAGAAGATCGTGTTCTAACATACCAACCTCCGTTTGAAAATAATTGACAATTTTGTTTTTTACCGTTCACACTTTGACTAATAGTATCTCATTAAATATTTGATTAATAAGTAAAGTACTAGATTTGTCATAAAAATACTATAAGCACGTAAGTATGTTCATACCTGTTTGTACAAATATTCACATAAAAGACGAACGGTCAAATAATGAACAATAAAGTTAAAGTTGCCGAGTACTGTGAGACAGACGTTCCTTGCTTCGAGCCGCAACCCCTTGCATACAGTAGCTGATATGTGCCGCCCCGAGCTATCCTCGCGTGATCCGACGAACACGCGACAAAAACTTCTCAAAGATGGAACAGACCAAACAAGACCTGACGGTTCCTGCTGATGAAGAATGGGATGCTTATGCCACATCCAAGGAAAAGCTCTATCGTGTTCAGATATGGGGGAGTTTTTTGTTGAAATGGAGAATTGCACATGATAACCACATTCTCTAGTGATAAGATCTTGCATGAAAAAAATAAATCCCAGATACTAGGCAGCAAGCTGACCGACATATGATTCATCGGTGGGGAAACAGCGCTGCCTGCTCTGCTACCTATGCTGAACTGATGTCGCCACTCAAATCTTCCAAAGGCAAATAGATAATCACGCAATATACTTTGTGTCGTCTAATACCTCAGAAAACGAACACCAGTTCCTCTTGGAAGCAGGTAACAGGATTCAGATTCGTCATTGGCCGGCGTGGCTCAGGCGCGCCTGTTTGTTTTTGGATGGTTGGGGGCGTTGCCAGATCGGTAAAGGTCGACCCTGACACGGCTGTTCTCCGTCGATTCCTTGTTGACGTGATGAGCAAAAGGAACACGCGCCATGCTAGTGGCATCGCCATCAGCCGACCACCGGACAGAGGAATTAATGACTCAGGAGCGTAGAGAGAGACGTCAATTATTGTTTAAGGACATAATATTCGAATAGTGGAGCCTGTATATCACAAATTTCATGCAGATTTGACCTCAGAATCAGGAAAAACTGATGTTAAGTCCCTTGCAAGTCATGACCTGTCCATGTTTTGAACTCGTAACACGTACATGAGGCAAGATTAATCCTTAAAGCCGATCAGAGATTTTAGTACGTACGGTTGCTGTGTCAGCTTCTTGATGTGGGCAGAAGAGAGCAAACAGTAGCACCCAAACCCATGTTTATGCTAGTCGTTGCCACCAGACGACTACTGTGCAGCAGCAGCGCGCAGCAGTGTTTCCGGCCAGTTGTCTACTACCAGATGGACATGGACGGACACTGACTTCCTGTAATGCAGCAAGGCTCAACAGCCACTGACACCGAATAAACGTACACCGTTGTCCTACAATACAACAAGGCAAACAAGCACAGCGCAGAGCACGGTCACGGACCGGCAGACAAGAGAGTCTCGATTCGTTTTGAGATCATCAGGTTGACTCACTCTCTTGGTACTATAGCAGGTAACAGAATCCCAATTCCGTCGTCTGGGGCGTTGCTTGATCGGTAATGGCCGATCCTGACACGGCTGCTCTCCATCAGTTTCTCGACACGATGAGCTTAAGAAACCAGCGCCATGCTAGTCAATTAGTCATCGCCGTCAGCCGGTCACTACGCACAACGGGTTCAGTGATCGGGTCAGTGTTCCTATTGCATACCATGAGGAACACATACTGTACTACAGACAGTGACTTACTGGATAGAGAAATGTCTCGGCAGCGTCCAAGGATACGCCATTATTATGTCAATTATTGGTTATAAGATCATGTTGTCGTCAAGGTTAGTCGTCGGATAGTGCTACTCAAATAGTGCCGCGGTTGAATGAAACTGACTGATGAAGCTCGTCTTGGACCAAGGCTGAAGGCTCACATCCCAATCAGGGAGGGATTGAGGCCGTGGCCGGTTTGCTTGGAAATTCGACCTGGGAATCAGGGCGGCCAACATCGCTGTGACGCTGTTTCATTTCACCTCCCACCTCCGTGGGTTGCTCTCACCATTCACCAGGTGGTGACAACAAGAATAAAACTGATGTGCAAGTCCATTGCAAGACATCACTTGTCAATCTGTTGGGCACAGAGCACTTGAAGCAGATCGGTTTCGTTTACCAATCTTCAGTCGTTCTGAATTATCCTCGGCACTGTCTTTGAGGTTAAAACAGGGAAGAAGAAAAATTAAAATAAAAGACAGAGCACTACTAATTAAAAAAAACTCGGAGTTCCAGACTGGAAATTGTTAGTCAAATAGTAGTCAAGTAGTCAACTGACTAAGCTCATGTGGCCTAGCTAGGTCATGTCCTAGTCAAACAATGGCTCCGGTTGATTAAGGTCGACATCGACATATTCTTATCAATGACTCCTGTCACGAGCATTTCACGTCTTTTACAATATAGTATGGTATAAGTAAACTATTGCTCAAGACAGAACTATACATTGGATCAATTTATCATTCCAATAAAAGGAAACTGTTTAACAGGTGGTGGTGTTCCAATGTGTAAAGGTCAAGCTATCGCCCGGACGTCCGATGGGGACTAAAAAGATCGGACGGTAACGTGGCGCAACCACAGCCAAGTATTTCACTCTGATGGTACTGTAGCACAGAAAAAATTCCACCGCAACATGCGTATGATGTTGTATGCAACATGTAATTTTTTTTGCAACATCGAAAAACAACGTATGCAACATCAAAAAATAATATCTGCAACATGAAAAGCCATCGATTGCAACATCGAAGACACATACAGAAACGCACACCATTGAACATCATCGAGTTGCTATGAAAGTTGAGTAAAAATTTCCGCCGCAACATCAGAGCATGTTTCATGAAACATTCAATTTTATATGGAACATCTAATCGAATTTCATAGAAAACATCCATTCAAATTTCATGCAACATCAAGACAAAGATATTGCAATATCAAAATTATGCAGCTGCAACATGGAAAAAAATTAGCTCGGTTTCATACAACCTCCTTTGAACCAAAAATCATAGAGCTGCAACATTCCAAAAATATATTGCAACATCATAAAGTACCTACTGCAATATGGAGCTAAAGAGAGCCCAACTCCCTCATTACCCTGCCATTCCATTCCCCTCCCGTCTCCCGCGTCTCATCTGACGTTGTCACCGGCGATGGACCGGCAGCCACCCACCTCCTCCCGCTCCTCGACCTCGCCCTCTCCTCGCTCCCCTGCCGCGCCCTCCCCTCCCACCTCAAGCCCCTCCTCCTCTCCCTCGTTGATGAGCACCGGCTCCTGCTCCTCGACCTCGCCCTCTCCTCGCTCCCCTGCCGCGCCCTCCCCTCCCACCTCAAGCCCCTCCTCCTCTCCCTCGTTGATGAGCACCGGCTCCTGCTCCTCGACCTCGCCCTCTCCTCGCTCCCCTGCCGCGCCCTCCCCTCCCACCTCAAGCCCCTCCTCCTCTCCCTCGTTGATGAGCACCGGCTCCTGCTCCTCGACCTCGCCCTCTCCTCGCTCCCCTGCCGCGCCCTCCCCTCCCACCTCAAGCCCCTCCTCCTCTCCCTCGTTGATGAGCACCGGCTCCTGCTCCTCGACCTCGCCCTCTCCTCGCTCCCCTGCCGCGCCCTCCCCTCCCACCTCAAGCCCCTCCTCCTCTCCCTCGTTGATGAGCACCGGCTCCTGCTCCTCGACCTCGCCCTCTCCTCGCTCCCCTGCCGCGCCCTCCCCTCCCACCTCAAGCCCCTCCTCCTCTCCCTCGTTGATGAGCACCGGCTCCTGCTCCTCGACCTCGCCCTCTCCTCGCTCCCCTGCCGCGCCCTCCCCTCCCACCTCAAGCCCCTCCTCCTCTCCCTCGTTGATGAGCACCGGCTCCTGCTCCTCGACCTCGCCCTCTCCTCGCTCCCCTGCCGCGCCCTCCCCTCCCACCTCAAGCCCCTCCTCCTCTCCCTCGTTGATGAGCACCGGCTCCTGCTCCTCGACCTCGCCCTCTCCTCGCTCCCCTGCCGCGCCCTCCCCTCCCACCTCAAGCCCCTCCTCCTCTCCCTCGTTGATGAGCACCGGCTCCTGCTCCTCGACCTCGCCCTCTCCTCGCTCCCCTGCCGCGCCCTCCCCTCCCACCTCAAGCCCCTCCTCCTCTCCCTCGTTGATGAGCACCGGCTCCTGCTCCTCGACCTCGCCCTCTCCTCGCTCCCCTGCCGCGCCCTCCCCTCCCACCTCAAGCCCCTCCTCCTCTCCCTCGTTGATGAGCACCGGCTCCTGCTCCTCGACCTCGCCCTCTCCTCGCTCCCCTGCCGCGCCCTCCCCTCCCACCTCAAGCCCCTCCTCCTCTCCCTCGTTGATGAGCACCGGCTCCTGCTCCTCGACCTCGCCCTCTCCTCGCTCCCCTGCCGCGCCCTCCCCTCCCACCTCAAGCCCCTCCTCCTCTCCCTCGTTGATGAGCACCGGCTCCTGCTCCTCGACCTCGCCCTCTCCTCGCTCCCCTGCCGCGCCCTCCCCTCCCACCTCAAGCCCCTCCTCCTCTCCCTCGTTGATGAGCACCGGCTCCTGCTCCTCGACCTCGCCCTCTCCTCGCTCCCCTGCCGCGCCCTCCCCTCCCACCTCAAGCCCCTCCTCCTCTCCCTCGTTGATGAGCACCGGCTCCTGCTCCTCGACCTCGCCCTCTCCTCGCTCCCCTGCCGCGCCCTCCCCTCCCACCTCAAGCCCCTCCTCCTCTCCCTCGTTGATGAGCACCGGCTCCTGCTCCTCGACCTCGCCCTCTCCTCGCTCCCCTGCCGCGCCCTCCCCTCCCACCTCAAGCCCCTCCTCCTCTCCCTCGTTGATGAGCACCGGCTCCTGCTCCTCGACCTCGCCCTCTCCTCGCTCCCCTGCCGCGCCCTCCCCTCCCACCTCAAGCCCCTCCTCCTCTCCCTCGTTGATGAGCACCGGCTCCTGCTCCTCGACCTCGCCCTCTCCTCGCTCCCCTGCCGCGCCCTCCCCTCCCACCTCAAGCCCCTCCTCCTCTCCCTCGTTGATGAGCACCGGCTCCTGCTCCTCGACCTCGCCCTCTCCTCGCTCCCCTGCCGCGCCCTCCCCTCCCACCTCAAGCCCCTCCTCCTCTCCCTCGTTGATGAGCACCGGCTCCTGCTCCTCGACCTCGCCCTCTCCTCGCTCCCCTGCCGCGCCCTCCCCTCCCACCTCAAGCCCCTCCTCCTCTCCCTCGTTGATGAGCACCGGCTCCTGCTCCTCGACCTCGCCCTCTCCTCGCTCCCCTGCCGCGCCCTCCCCTCCCACCTCAAGCCCCTCCTCCTCTCCCTCGTTGATGAGCACCGGCTCCTGCTCCTCGACCTCGCCCTCTCCTCGCTCCCCTGCCGCGCCCTCCCCTCCCACCTCAAGCCCCTCCTCCTCTCCCTCGTTGATGAGCACCGGCTCCTGCTCCTCGACCTCGCCCTCTCCTCGCTCCCCTGCCGCGCCCTCCCCTCCCACCTCAAGCCCCTCCTCCTCTCCCTCGTTGATGAGCACCGGCTCCTGCTCCTCGACCTCGCCCTCTCCTCGCTCCCCTGCCGCGCCCTCCCCTCCCACCTCAAGCCCCTCCTCCTCTCCCTCGTTGATGAGCACCGGCTCCTGCTCCTCGACCTCGCCCTCTCCTCGCTCCCCTGCCGCGCCCTCCCCTCCCACCTCAAGCCCCTCCTCCTCTCCCTCGTTGATGAGCACCGGCTCCTGCTCCTCGACCTCGCCCTCTCCTCGCTCCCCTGCCGCGCCCTCCCCTCCCACCTCAAGCCCCTCCTCCTCTCCCTCGTTGATGAGCACCGGCTCCTGCTCCTCGACCTCGCCCTCTCCTCGCTCCCCTGCCGCGCCCTCCCCTCCCACCTCAAGCCCCTCCTCCTCTCCCTCGTTGATGAGCACCGGCTCCTGCTCCTCGACCTCGCCCTCTCCTCGCTCCCCTGCCGCGCCCTCCCCTCCCACCTCAAGCCCCTCCTCCTCTCCCTCGTTGATGAGCACCGGCTCCTGCTCCTCGACCTCGCCCTCTCCTCGCTCCCCTGCCGCGCCCTCCCCTCCCACCTCAAGCCCCTCCTCCTCTCCCTCGTTGATGAGCACCGGCTCCTGCTCCTCGACCTCGCCCTCTCCTCGCTCCCCTGCCGCGCCCTCCCCTCCCACCTCAAGCCCCTCCTCCTCTCCCTCGTTGATGAGCACCGGCTCCTGCTCCTCGACCTCGCCCTCTCCTCGCTCCCCTGCCGCGCCCTCCCCTCCCACCTCAAGCCCCTCCTCCTCTCCCTCGTTGATGAGCACCGGCTCCTGCTCCTCGACCTCGCCCTCTCCTCGCTCCCCTGCCGCGCCCTCCCCTCCCACCTCAAGCCCCTCCTCCTCTCCCTCGTTGATGAGCACCGGCTCCTGCTCCTCGACCTCGCCCTCTCCTCGCTCCCCTGCCGCGCCCTCCCCTCCCACCTCAAGCCCCTCCTCCTCTCCCTCGTTGATGAGCACCGGCTCCTGCTCCTCGACCTCGCCCTCTCCTCGCTCCCCTGCCGCGCCCTCCCCTCCCACCTCAAGCCCCTCCTCCTCTCCCTCGTTGATGAGCACCGGCTCCTGCTCCTCGACCTCGCCCTCTCCTCGCTCCCCTGCCGCGCCCTCCCCTCCCACCTCAAGCCCCTCCTCCTCTCCCTCGTTGATGAGCACCGGCTCCTGCTCCTCGACCTCGCCCTCTCCTCGCTCCCCTGCCGCGCCCTCCCCTCCCACCTCAAGCCCCTCCTCCTCTCCCTCGTTGATGAGCACCGGCTCCTGCTCCTCGACCTCGCCCTCTCCTCGCTCCCCTGCCGCGCCCTCCCCTCCCACCTCAAGCCCCTCCTCCTCTCCCTCGTTGATGAGCACCGGCTCCTGCTCCTCGACCTCGCCCTCTCCTCGCTCCCCTGCCGCGCCCTCCCCTCCCACCTCAAGCCCCTCCTCCTCTCCCTCGTTGATGAGCACCGGCTCCTGCTCCTCGACCTCGCCCTCTCCTCGCTCCCCTGCCGCGCCCTCCCCTCCCACCTCAAGCCCCTCCTCCTCTCCCTCGTTGATGAGCACCGGCTCCTGCTCCTCGACCTCGCCCTCTCCTCGCTCCCCTGCCGCGCCCTCCCCTCCCACCTCAAGCCCCTCCTCCTCTCCCTCGTTGATGAGCACCGGCTCCTGCTCCTCGACCTCGCCCTCTCCTCGCTCCCCTGCCGCGCCCTCCCCTCCCACCTCAAGCCCCTCCTCCTCTCCCTCGTTGATGAGCACCGGCTCCTGCTCCTCGACCTCGCCCTCTCCTCGCTCCCCTGCCGCGCCCTCCCCTCCCACCTCAAGCCCCTCCTCCTCTCCCTCGTTGATGAGCACCGGCTCCTGCTCCTCGACCTCGCCCTCTCCTCGCTCCCCTGCCGCGCCCTCCCCTCCCACCTCAAGCCCCTCCTCCTCTCCCTCGTTGATGAGCACCGGCTCCTGCTCCTCGACCTCGCCCTCTCCTCGCTCCCCTGCCGCGCCCTCCCCTCCCACCTCAAGCCCCTCCTCCTCTCCCTCGTTGATGAGCACCGGCTCCTGCTCCTCGACCTCGCCCTCTCCTCGCTCCCCTGCCGCGCCCTCCCCTCCCACCTCAAGCCCCTCCTCCTCTCCCTCGTTGATGAGCACCGGCTCCTGCTCCTCGACCTCGCCCTCTCCTCGCTCCCCTGCCGCGCCCTCCCCTCCCACCTCAAGCCCCTCCTCCTCTCCCTCGTTGATGAGCACCGGCTCCTGCTCCTCGACCTCGCCCTCTCCTCGCTCCCCTGCCGCGACCTCCCCTCCCACCTCAAGCCCCTCCTCCTCTCCCTCGTTGATGAGCACCGGCTCCTGCTCCTCGACCTCGCCCTCTCCTGGCTCCCCTGCCGCGATCTCCCCTCCCACCTCAAGCCCCTCCTCTCCCTCGTCGACGAGCACCTGCTCCCGCCTTCCCCCCGTGTAGCCTCCCATTCTCCTCGGCTCCTTCCTCCGGCGGTGGCGGCGCGCGGAGCGGCAGCGACGACGATGCGGGATTAGGAGAGGCGGCGGCGGTGGTGCGCGGCCTCGCGTGGGGGAGCAGGAACGGAGGCGCCGCCACCGCCGTGGGGAAGGGTGGGGAGACGACGACGGCGGTGGCATGGGCGGCGTGGAGAGGATCGAGGAGGCGGCGTCGGTGGAGGAGCGGCCGCGGCGGCGCTGGCGGAGGAGCCGATGCGGCGGCCGCGGCTCGCAACCTGCGGGGGATGCTTTTTTTTTTGGAAATATGCGATGCTAGCAACGATAAATATCGGAAGAGGAAACTGGAAGGCTCTGGAATGGAAAGAGGCATCCGACGTACCGGACGCCCGTATAATAGCATTACCGATGTCTAAAAAGTTTGAAACGAAGCATACCAAAAATATAGTACATTTATGTCTGGGGGAGTGGCAGCGCTAATTTTCCATTGACTACTTTTGTGAAAATTGACGTCAATAAGTTGAGTGAAGAACATCTTAGCTAGGTGTATTGACCAAATTTGACACCCTCTCTTTTTAGAATGAAAGATATCATTCTCGCTGCCTTCAAGAAAGCAGTATGCAACGGTCTTGGAAAAAAAATATAAACAGACAAATTTGCAATGTGCGCAACAGAGGAACAACATTTGTTTTTTTTTCTTTTCTTGTTTTCCGGGTCAAGGAGTCCCAAATTTTCAATTGATTAGGCCCAAATAGTCTTGGTCATATCATATTCAAATAGAAGTCAACTGATTAAGCTCATGTGGCCTACGTCATATCCAAGACAAACAGTGGTCCAGTTGATTAAGGACATGTTGTCAAAGTCATATTCTAATCAAAGACTCCTGTGACAAAGTAGGGCACATGAGCTTTTGCGGTGTCTGAATCAAGTGTTAATGCTCAGATACATCGGTTACTCTCCCCAGTACCCACTAATCAGGATCAGATCAAGTCATGGAATGGAGAACATATTAGCCAGCCTAGTGTTGACAAAATTTGATCCCTGTTCTTTTACTAGAATAAAAGCAGTACTGCTACTAATCAACAGCAACAGGCATGTGCTTAACTGAAGAATTTGCTGAATGCAGGACAGGGGAGCAGCATATTCTTTTTAGTAATGTTTTCTTCAAATCCTCAGCGAGCACCATCCTCTGATTTACATCATAAAAGAGAGGAAGGCAAAAGAGGAAAAGGTAAAAAGAAAAAAAAGGGAAAAGACAGCATTAGAGTAGCAGTACCGAGATGACAAGAAAATGAAATCGATGCAGCAGCTAGGTGCTGCGCGTCAGAAGAAGCAAGGCCCTCCAATAAACAGCAGCCGTAACACTGCACCAGGAGATGATCATATATATTATTATATGATTAAAGACGAGCACGGCAGTGCAGCGCAGCCCTTGTTCAGTTCTCATTCGTTTTTTTTTGTTCTGTTCTTGGTTACTTAGTAGTAGTAGTACGCAAAATCTAAAATCAGAGCGGGAACGACGACGACGACAGCGTTATCATCATTCATAGGATGATGCGTTGTTGCGTACGCATCACCGATGCGCCATCCCTTTGGGAAGGAGCTAGAAGGACGCTGGCTTAATTGCTTTGGTCGTCGTCTTCTTTCTCTCGCCGCCATCAGTAGCCGGCGGCGGAATTGGTGGTGGTGGTGGCGTCGACGACCACCCCGGTCATGGCGATCTGGTCGGCCTTGCGCTTGCGGGCCTCGATGATCTGCTGCGTCGACTTGTAGTAGATGGCGTAGAGCACCACCTGCGCCGCCGCGAACACCACGCCCGTGCCGTTGGGGATCTGCAGAGGCGACAACAGCACACACAAATCGTCAGTTAGAGTACATGCAGGAGGAAAAATGAAGGGTGATAAACTCTTACCTGCGGCTGGTTCATGTAATTATATATAGGTGGTATAATCCAAAGTGTTGATGTAAAGTTTTTTTTACATTGAATTAGTAGGAGTCATCAAATGTTGTGGAGGTGAGTTAGGTGCCCGGTGCTAGTAGAAGAGAATTGAAGGATCAGTTGGTACTTGGTAGGATAATACAGATGACAAGTGTAGCCTACATACCCTGATCTAAGGGGCAGGGCATGCCACAATGCGGCAGAGGAGGATGTATGTAGTGTAGGACACCAGAACTTGGCAGTGTCCTACGGGCTACGGTCTACGGCTACGGGATACGGATAAGACGCAAGGCGTCGTGAAGTGGCCAGCGGCAGCTAGCGCGGAGTACCGTGCCGCGGCCGTCAGATAGCCGCCAAGGGTATACAGAACGGACACACATACGCGTCCGTCCAGGGATCTACGTACATCTCCTACCTTGGCAGCTTTTGCGCACCGGCCGAGACGATGATGATGGGGATGAATGCAAGTTGGATCGGAGGGGCCTGCATTGCATTGGAAACATCGCTGCTGTGGATAACCGGATGGCACGACGTGCAGACCGGACACGGACGGAGATGTATGCATGGTCGACTCGTGGACTCGATCGTCCGCGCCGGACACGGGCGTTTCTGTGTAGAGGCAGGCGCAGTAGGTGGTCGTGGCACGGGGGCTGGACCACCGCCCCGCCCGGGCGCCGGGCTCTGCGTGCTACTCCTATGACGCACGAGCACGAGCCTGAGTAAGGACCTAATGGTTTTATACATATGAATGATGATAACGTCAACGGATCTAAGACCAGACTGATTGGCACTGCTTGTTTGCTTTTCTGATCGGGACATGTACACGCAGACGGATCCGCGTTGCCGTCAGCCGATGATGCGCGACGACCGCACGGGCACGCACGGACAAGCTAGCCCCGACGCCGCGCCCAGCCAGGCAAGCTAGCGCCGGTGCCGTCGTCGTCCGGTGGCGAAACCGATAGCACCGGAGCCAGATTCATTTGGTGACGGCGACGGGCGTGGTTTGGACACGGGCGGATTGATGCGACCTTGGCTCTCGATGCCCGGCCGGACGGACGCGGGCAGGCAGCCAGCCGCCCAGCCCAGGGTCCGGCGTGCACGCATCTACGCCGACGGGGGCGTGTCGTTGCTGGCCAGATCGCATTGGTTGGTCTATCGCCCACGGGCGGGGTCGGGTTGTGTACGTGTTCAGCCTCGGCACCCAGATGAGGCGCCCCCGGACACGAGTGTGCTGCATCTCACACAGAAGAGTCACAGGTGCGAGAACCCCAGCGTCGTTGAGTGTATCTGGAGGAAAAGCCAAGGGCTGGAACTGCGCACCGGCACCAACGTGATCCTGCGGCCCGTGCCAACCACGTACTGCCATAGCAGGACCAGAGACGAGACGGGGCCCTACCCCATACCCAGTCAGAACAGAACACTACTCACTGCTCTCTGTCACACTGTGCGCATGCACGCTGCCCGGCCCCCTGCGACTCCGAACGAATCGGGGTGGTTCCATGTTCCGCACATGTGCCACGGCCACAACAAGGGAGGGCAAGCCGGGTAAAGGTTAGGTGAGGTCACGGCCTTGACCAAACCCTGAGGCCTGAAAGGGGAAAGACTGCTGCTATACCCATGCGGTTGGGAATTCGGTGTGTGTGTGTGTGTTATTGCAACAGTGATGGCAACTAACGTCACCCGATTTGTTAATTTGATCTGTTTGTTCCTTACCGCTGAGTGCTGATCGAGGGCCGGCCACATGGCTCCTGCCCTCCCTAGCTTTGGCTGTTTCCTCCCCGCCAGTGTGGGGTGGTGGTTTGGTCAGGGTCCTTAAATAGTCACTGTCCGATTGTTCCTAATTGTACTTGTGCTAGTGGCTGTGCTAGGTGAAACGAACTCAACTGTGAAAGTGTTAACAAACCAGCAGTAATAGTTTACTGTACTTACGGTGATGTAGAGGTCGAACTTTATGAGGGCGTAGGCAGTCCAGAAGATGCCGTTCACGAGGGAGGCCAGGGACAGGAACAGGGGCATGTACTCCACGCTCTTCGTCTGGATCACCATTTTCTGATCCATACATGCGTACATACAAAAAGGAAGGGGGAAGCACACAGACAGGAATAACAAGACAAATTAGCATGGCAACAGCAAAAAGTTAGTAATATGGGACAGAATATCCCAACACGTGAAAGAAGAACTCAAGCAAACTTTTTTTTGCATCAACAAGACGCATGCGTGAACACAAGCAAAACAAATAAGATATCCAACAGCAGCACAAGGAAATCCTTCTTGTGCCGAAGACTACTACACCTGGTTGATACTACTATTTGATAGCAAAAGTGAAAGTGCGAGAACACACTGTATCTTCACAGAAAAACGACAGGGCTATGCATGTGTGTACGTGTGTGGTTTCTTTACTTTAATTATTCTTCAATAAACATCTATTATTCAAAAAGATGTACGTATCTGTATGCACGTACAATCAGATGTTAAATAATCCAAAAATAATACCTTCATCCCATATATCCTATCCTAGATTCTCATTCGAGCTGCAATAATTTAATCAAGCAGAGTTCACCCTGCAAACGGTTTGGGTTCAAATGGATTTAATGGATTGGATTTTGATGTGGAGTGTATTGGAGTGTGTTGAAATGGGTTATATTAGTTAATGGGGTGGGGTGGAGTATGTTCTATGTAAATATGGGTTGGGTTGGATTGGTTTGGGTTGAAATGGGTTCTTTGTGTAGAGCTAGACCACTATAGGATGATCCATATGGTTAGTTCTCGCTCACGGCTTTTGTAAGCTTGGAAGTTGGAACAACTTCTAACCATACATTATACATCATGACCACAGAGATGCAGCTCATTTTCTCTTGAGACTGCTCCGTTACTTGGTGTCTTTTTGTTCAGCTTATTCTTGAACTGTAGGTTGTTGTTAGCAATACTACTGTGTAGTTTTGACCAATTAAAATAGTTTTGAGGGATAGTTTGACCAATTAAAATGGTTTGAGGGATAAATTGAACCAAATTTTCTGTTGAAGGAATCAAACAGTGGATTCGTTTTAGAGCAGTAAGCAGATTGAATAGTTTCCTTTCATAAATAGTCAATTGGCTAGAAAGCAAGTATAAAAAAAGGCTAGAAAGCATGAGATAATGTTGTTAGGGTTATAATATAAAAACAACCTGATAAAATTTAACAGCCTAAAAATATATAGTTAAATAATGCAACGACCTCACCTCGTCGTAGTAGATTCCGATCTTCTGGTTGAGGTTGTGCTCGGTGACGGTGAAGCTCACCGGCAGGTCGACGAGGCCGGACTGGCGGTTGCTTTGGGGATGGAGAAGTCGGAGAGGAATAACTTGGGGGTGGTGCGGGCGGAGGCTCAGCCACAGCACGAAGAGGATGATGCCGGCGGTGAGCGTCAGCACCACCGCGCAGAGGAAGCTGATGCACTGCCGGTCTCTACCGGCGCCCGTGGTACCGCGGCGAAAGATCTATATTATAATTCATTTTTGAGAAATGAGTTCTTATTGAGAAATGGATTCTTATTCGGTTGTAATCATAGTTTGGCTAATGGTTATTATATTATGAGTTCAAATGGTTTGGGTTGGATTGATGTGTGGTGGTGGTGGTTTGAGGTGGAGTGAATTTATATAATTTCTCTTATGAGAATGGGTTGGTGTGGGTATAGTTTGGTTTCCAACCGACTTGGAGGCTGAAGCAGAGTCAAGAAAACAAAGACGTATGCAATCCCCCTGACGCAGACAGCCACCAACTAACAACGTCAAGAACAGAAAAACATGCATGCTCCTACCAATAATAATTATTAAATAATCACCGGAACAGAAACCACACACAGCAGCAGTCGGATATCTATCATCCGTACGGCGGTACGTACCATGACGGCGAGCGGCGCTGCGTACATGCCGATGCCGAAGAGGACGGAGAGGACGCCGACGACCATGGACCTGCGCTCGTACGTGTGCGCCAGGGTGAGCACCAACGCGGCGACGGCGCCGACGAAGGCGACCTCGCCGGCGAGCAGCAGGGCGACCTTGCGGCGGCCGGCGCCCGTGGAGAAGGCGAGGAAGAGCGCGACGTAGACGAGCTGGATGACCATGCCGGTGCCGTTGATGGTGATGACCAGCATGCTGTGCGGGTGCACCACGGGGAGCCCGTACAGCACCCACATCATGCAGTTGAGCAGCGTCGCCAGGTACGGGATCGGCGAGTACTGCTGCACCGAACGCTTCTTCCAGATGCCGATGAACGTCGGCCTGCAGGGCGTACATACATGAATGATGTCAAGTTTATTTAGTCGTCTGTGGTGGCAGCAGATTATGATGGTTTGGTGATAGACGAGCAGTAGTAGTGTGACGACAGCGAGTAGTGATGGGTTCTTGTTCTTACACTGGGGAGAGGAAGAGCACAAGGGCGGTCCCATTGCCTGCCAACATATGCCACAAGCATGTCAGTATTCATTCAGGATTTGTTTGGACCAACCAAATTAACTACTCGTATCGTATTGATTATAACGGATGAGGAGCTAGCCAAATGATGGTGGCTGCAGCTTCCAAACTAATTAAAGAGCAGATATTAAAGCAGCTTCTTCTAACCAAGATATATATATATATATATGTCTATAACGCCTTGGGGCCAAACCATCAGAGCATGCAAAAGGGGGGAAACAAAACCCAGAGAAATCAAAGCAAGAGGATGCAAGGAAAGGGAAGTTGCAAGAAAAGATGCCGGCACCCCACATGACACGGGAGCTGGCCGCCGGCATCCCATCCGGTTTGATTCATGTGCTGTGCCAAACGTGCTGCAGGTGGTGTACGTCATGCATGCAGATGTTCATCTATCAGAGAGCACACGAAGGGGCCCGGCCGGCGCCGGCAGGAGATGGAGATCGATGGACTCACCGACGACGCCGATGGCCGTGCGGATGGCGTCAGAGGAGACCATGGTCGGTGGCGAGCGAGCTGAGCTTTCTCCGGCGGGGACGGGGCTTTGCTTGCTTGCCTACGGACGACGAGGGAGGTGGGGAGGAAATGTGGTGGCTCGAGCGAGAGACGGAGGAGGAAGAAAACGAACGAGCCGAGAGCTCTCCTCTCTCCCTCCCTCTCCCTCTCTCCCTCCCTCCTTTGGTGAGAGAGCAGTGACAGGAGCGTGCTGCGTGAATGCGGTGGCCTCACCAAGCCGGCCGCTTAAATAGCGGAGCACGCAGCCCCTCGGGCGGCCTGGTCCGGCCGGGCCCCTGATCGCGTGGCCGGACCCCGCGGACCCACGGCTCCGTCTCTATCGCTATCTCACACTCTTGCTCACTTTCTCTCTCTAGCTCTAGCGTGTCCTTCTTGGTCTGCTCCTCTCTCACTCTATCTATCTCTAACACCCGGGACCCGGCCCAGGGAATCACAATCACACAACACCAGCGGTGGAGCCGGACACTCGGCCAGCCGTGTTGGCCGATAGATCACCTTTTTCCTCTCCCTTTTGTTTCCTTTTTCACTTCCTCTTGTTTCGGTTTCATTTAATTTCCGTCTTTGCTTAGCGTTTTAATTAAATCCGGCATAAGTAAGATTAAAAGTTGTTGCGGCGAAGCATTGCGGCGACTCTACCTGCATACCGTGTGCGTATGTACAAACTTTGTTGTGCTCGATAGAGTATACATACTACGCGGGGTAACGGCAGTTATATACGATCATTGTTTGTTTTCTTTTGTATTTCTCGATGAAGGCGAGTTGGAATTCCACTAGTAGCTGCAACGCATCCGTGGTTTGCTGGTACGTATGTGCAGGCCGGAGTGCACCAAGGGACTAACTTGCTTGCGTTGGTTATATATATAGTTGACTTTGGGCCCAGCTTTTTCAACAACTATGATTCTCTGCAACATACGTGGCCACAATTTGAGAATCATGTGATTCCAAATATATCTGCATGGAAGAATATCACCAGCATGCAGATATATGATCGTCAAGATAGATTCAGCATGTTTAATGACCAGTTGAATTAAGTACTATGTTATTATCCAATTAAGTACTTGGATGTCACTACGGCACTACCGGCATCCAGCAATCATCCTGTCACCATTGGAAACATTGGACATAATAAATGCATACTAGTTGTGATCGAGAAGGTTGTTAAAATCGTGATCCGGAATGGGATCTGAACTTGTACGTGGTAGGATCGCAAAATCGTATGATCATCATAGCTGGAAGAACCATAAACTACATGGCAGTCTCTTGGTTGTTATGATTTTTGTCAATCGGTGGATTACACCGCCTAATTGGCTGGCCCATGGTTTAAAAGGCATCTTTGCTTGTCATTAACTTTCAGGCAGCTGGTAAAAGGTGGGTTGGTTGAGAAAAAAAACATTTTTGCATGTCATTGACTTGATGGAAGGGGGAAAGTTTAGCGGATAATTAAATGGCCAGTGCCCAAATACTCCTAGAATACTTTAAATCTGTGGACAAAATTTGAGTGCCCACCTTGTATTTAGAACGGAGGGAGTATCTTTAATTGTACATAGTTGACTTTTGGATAATGCTTTCTACAACTTTGTTTTCTTACATCCATTTTTAGACCCATACATAGGTGGCCTCATTTAAGAAATATCACTACCGGAAACTTGTATTATGCCATGTGCAGTATATCGGGCACACTGCAAAAAGCCCTTTTGCCGTGTGTCAGGGGGCGTGGCACATGAAAAGCGTTGCAAAAAAAAAAGAAAGAAAGAACGAAAGAGACGCGCGCCGTCTCTTACTTTTTTTTACCGTGTTCCAAAAGAAAAACACGGCAAAGGCTTTGTCGTGTGCCTGAAATAAGGCCCATGGCAAAGCCGGCTTCGCCGTCGGGGCTGGTTGCCGTCGTGCCTTTGCCGTGGGCCGCACACGGCAAAGCTTTTACCGTGTGCCCCAGACACACGGCAAAGCGTTGAATTCCGGTAGTGTACGTGATTCAAAACATATATATCAGCATGGAACAATATACCTAGATCACCAAGGCTTAGTTTAATCAGTTCAATAAAATATATGTCATCTTCGTGCTAGGAATCTTGGATGTCACTGCAGCTATGTTAAAATTAGTACTAATGTTGCATCAAATATTTGGACCCAGAGATTACATATAGATTGGATGCAATGCCTTCTCCTTGACATGGAGGAACTGATTGTGCAGAATCGGTTACAATGTCTGGTCTTAGAAATGGTTTTTGACTCGTCCAGAAGATTTCTGTTGTAGTGGAAGGAAAAGTAACACGATCTTGTCCAGGAAAAGTTAATATCTCACTTGAAACGTATGAATTCATTCAAAACAAAGACGCACTGGTTTATTTCCTTGTAGTAGTTCAAAATATTTTCATTAATTCGATCTCTTGATATAAAGGGAGTAAATTCCTAAAATATATAGGGAACATAGTAAATTTGACATATAGGCATGGCATAAGGACATCGTCGAGAACTCAATCCCCTGCGTCAGCCTCTTATCTATGGAAACTTCATATGTGAACAGAGAATGCAAGCGGCTTCTTTGGCTGAACTCTGTAAAATTAAGTCCCGCATTGCCAAGTGAATTTAATCTGAAATTTATAGAACATTATAATAACAGTTTATTTATTAGATTTTTTCAGAAATTAATAAATTTTACCATAAAGTTGATTAGTAAAGTTACAAATATGTTAGACTTAGAATAAAGCTAAAGTACGTGACAAATAATTTGGAATGGAGGGAGTACCTTCTATTTGTTAGTCAAATCTTATCGCTTTGATTTTGCTACAGAAAGAGGCATTCTATACAACTAACATTACAAAATAAAGCTAAAGCATGATCCTCGTTCATGATACATAGATATATGTCCCACGATCTTCTGCTACATACATCGACGTATATGTGACGAGATCAATAACTGCTCAAATGCACGGCACATCTACCAATTCGGAGCCGCCATGCATAGACAGGAACAGCATACGTACATGACGCCGTGCGAGGATGCTATCACCATAAACTCAAGTCAACTTGAGTACCGTGAAGAATATTGGTTCATCACTTGTCAACCCTGTACATCACGATTACGTGGAAATTTTGTCCTAGCTATACTAGTACGTACTAGGGACGCCTGCATCTGGAAAGCAATGGCACGGGATTCAATGCCGCTAACAAGAAACCTAGTTTCTGCCTAGGTTTGTCATTGGGGAGTCTCGGGTGAAGCTCAATTCTCGTCGCTTCAAAAAACAGCTGAATTCAACTCTAGTTGAGAGATGAACATTATACCTAGTAGAGTAAGATCTGGACACTAGTAGAAAAAATAGGGCTTTCATCCTCTTCCATCCGGATTAGGTAGTATGCTTGTTATACAGGTTTATATCAAGCATGGACTGATTTTGAGCAAGG
Organism: Echinochloa crus-galli; assembly: GCA_900205405.1. Lineage (NCBI taxonomy): Eukaryota > Viridiplantae > Streptophyta > Magnoliopsida > Poales > Poaceae > Echinochloa > Echinochloa crus-galli. Next base: position 236,213 of record OAMR01000210.1, on the reverse strand, counting down.
AGAAGAGTGTTATTTTGTTTTATTACACTACGAGAAAAAAAGCCAACAGTGATGCGGGATTATTCTGCATGATGATGGCAACACGCCTGTTCCAGCTTTGGCTGCGCCACCTTGATGCACGGCACCACCGCCACCCTCCTCCTCAAGGCCCATGGCCGTCGTTCTCCTCTTCTTTCCTGAATTGAAGTGAGTTTTTCACTTCTCCTGCCCTATATATGGATGTATGGATGGCTACACCATAGATGAATAAATATACGGATGCATGAATTAATGAATATACTAGATGAATTACTAGATAAAGCATAGTTGGATGCTAAATTAATTTGCAATTTAGATAACATTTATTTAGTCAAAAAATTAGGTAAGATTTAGTTTCCTTGAGATGTAAATTGATGGAGTGTATTTGTTTACTTCTATTGAGGCAGGCCCTACTGGTTAGAAGATATTAAATAGAAGGGTTAAGGTACATATGAGAAGATGAAAAACATAAGAAGGACAATAAGAAATGAGAAAAGACAAAAGAAAACTAGGACAAAGAAAACGCACCCCTGCCATTTCTGAATTACATGGAAGTATCAAGTATCGGCCATTTGCTCTATGGATAAGGATAACCATAGCAAGTAATGAACAAAACTATCTTTTTAGTGACTCCACAAATGGAACTTGCTAGATGAATATGCTCCATTGCTCCAAATCATCAAAACTATGAATTCCATGAAGAATGAAGAATGGCGGCGCAACTGTGCAAGAGAGGCCGTGAATATGCAGCCGCTGAAGTATTTGGCCCCAGCAAGCCAAGCTTCTCGTGGTGGACTGTATCGAGCGTTGAACTCTGGGAGTCGCTAAAACTCCTGTTTCAATCCAGGTTTAAAGCACGGCACCTTATTATAACAAAGCCTGTTGGGAGCCTCCCACCATGGTCTAGCTTTTTTATTTAGCCAGCAAGCTTTTGCAAAACTACAATGCAATGCAAAAAACAGATATGCCAATGTTTCTTCATGCCGATCTTTGCAGAGAACCGAATTGTAACTGTGTTATGCGCAGGAGTTCCCTCTGGTACTTAGTTGAAAACCATGAAGGTCATATGTTTGAGCTCTAACTGAGAACCCGAGTGTTCAAATGTTTTTCAGATGAAATTTCCAAGTTGACAGTTTCAGGTTTGAGAGGTTTTCATCAGGTTAAAAAAAACAAACAAACTGGAAACCGATTCACAGTCCAGGAAACGTGGAGTGGCATGGTGTGGACGGTGTAATAATTGACATGTTGCATTGAGGCCCCCGAGGCCCGAGCCCGTGTCCCTCAAGCTGAATAGCTTGTTGTTATCTATGATCTTTGATCTCTACTATCCCTACGCGAACCAAAACAAATGAGCAGCTTAGGGATGGCTAAACTTATCCGGTATAGCCATATGCGACGCATTACAGCTACAAGCTATGTAGACGACGACCATGGCGTCCTGCTCAGGAGATATAGGAGCCTAGGATAATGGCCATATGGAGCTGCAAAGCCTGCAAGCAGTCTGCAATGGCCGACTGGGGATAAATTGGACGGCATGGTGGTGGATGGACGCATACATGGCCTGACTCTGGCCTGCCGCGTGCTTGATTTCCCGCGCTTCGAGACGGTTCAGGTTTGTCAACCCTCCGCCAGCAATAATCCACGTACGTCACGCGCGTATGCGGCGCCCCGGATATGGCTTCGAGACCCGGCCCGGTCAGAAGCTACAGGTGTGAAGCTACTATCCCTATGCTCTAACATTCCTTGAAGAAAAAAAATGTAATAATAAGTTACTAGGACTCTGATTCGAAGTTCTTGCATCGGCGCCTTCGGTTTTTCTTTTTCATTATTATTCATAGTAGTGTTCATCAGTAATTTCCAATCGATACATGCAGACATTTACATGTCCGTAATACTCCGTATATACCACTTTGGAACTGCCAGGCAGCACGGCTTCTGGAAGGTAGCTAGAGTTGGTTGGTCACCAGGCGTCGGCCGGCGATATGGCGAGTGCGCAGGCGCTCTCCGATCCGGGAGAGATTATTACCAAGGAAGGCCAGGACCGCATGGGGCACGATACCCGCGCGTGCCGGTCAGGCATGTCCTGACTGCGGCGGGCGCGCGTCTCGTCTCGTCTCGTCTCCCGGCCGGCCACACGTCGCTTGGTTTGCCGGCCACCGATCGCACTGTGCGTGCGCGCGCCTACCGTTAGACCAACCGGCTTGTGCGTTAATTATACGGTGCATACGAGTTCCCGGCCAACAAGTTTAGTTATGTGTGGTCGCGCCGAAGTTGATCGGAAAAAGCGAGGATGGGACGTCGATCGAAGTGGCGCATGCGCGTCGAACAGTCCCTGTTGCGCTGTGCCGAAAGGGAGAAGCTTTTTTTTGCCCGGTCGGCAGCAGAGTATCTGTGCAAAGAAAGAAGGCTGGGTCACATGGCTGGTGGCCCGGCAGACGCTTCGTACGTTCTGGGGTTGGGCCGGCCGGGGTGCAGTGCTAGCTAGGCGAATCGTAGGTGCGTGATGGGCGTGCTGGGGGTTTGGGCTGCCAATGAACTCCAGTACGGCACGGGTGATGGACTGGCTCCTAAGATACTGCGGCATGTGCATTGCCGGCCGGCCAGATCGCAAGCGTACAGGCCGATCTCTGCTCTGGGCGCATGCTGCATGATGCGTCTAGCTTTTGGTCGAAATATGCTGTTAGGTTTTGCCGGTTCGGAGTGAGAGACTGATCGATTAGCAGCCTTCATATCATATCAAGCACGTTCGTCTAAAGTGTATCTAGGAAGTACTCGTATTAACCAACAGCGGGTGGCTGATGATTGCGCTCCTATCATCATGCCTGTTTTTTAGTAAAAATAAGCACGCATATGTTTCGGTTCCACCGATTTAAGATGTGGATATGCATTTTGTAACAACATCATGAAGACGCGCTCAATAGAAAACACACAATACGTACGGGACGCGCTCTTGTTTCCGAGGGAAAAAAAAGATCAAGCACGGCACGGGCCGATTGTCTGATGGCTCCAGATAACGCCTTATATATGCATATGCATGGCCGGTAGGATTGCAAGTTTAGAGGTACGGTCAAAATGTGGGCGCATGATTCGTCCAACTTTTCGAAAGGTGCTGTTAGGTTTTGCCTCTTCGGTTTGATTAGCATCTTGTCTAAGAAGCCCGTTGATCCAAGGAGCTATCTCGGACGTATGCTCCAATTAATTAACAAACTGCATGTGGGTCATGCATGCATGTGCTGCCATGCATCATGTAGTCAGGTAGATTCAGTCAGTGCTCATTACACACGCTTGCACAGCAGAAAAAACGAGCATTAGTACCGGTCAGGGAACCCAGGTTAGCACCGGTTCCCTGACCGGTACCCCTGGCCGGCACTAACGTGCCTGGCGTTTAGTACCGGGCAAAACAGCCGGTACTAAAGGCACAACTTAGTGCCGGCTGGTAAGGCCAGCCGGTACTAAACTGCGTATCCCCACAGCAGCGCAGGGCATGCAGTTTAGTGCCGGCTGGTATTACTAGCCTGTACTAACGTGTTTTTCTTTTTTTTTCTTTTTTTTTCACTTTGATTTTGGACTGCTCGTATATATATTATTGATATTACGTTTGTCTGTGCCGAGATTGGCCGCCCAACCCCAGCGCCTAACAGAATGCGATGTGTCCCGTCCCTTGGCGGTTGATGCAGGAGCTAGCACAATGACACAAGGATTTATCCTGGTTCCGGCCACGGGGCCGTACGTCCTGCAAAGCGTGCTCTTGGCACTGTACTATCTTGCACTGGTGTGCTCGCAGTGGGGGGCTACAAGCACGGCGGGAGAGGAGGGGAAGCCTCCAAGTCCCTGAACGAGTGAGTGGAGTGATTGAGGCAAAGCGCCAATATTGTGAGTGTGGGTGTGTGCGTTTTTTCTGGGTCCCGTCCCTTGGGCCGGCACCTCCTTCCTCCTTTTATAGTTCAAGGAGGGAGGGTGGCGTACAAGTACAAGCACAATACATGCTACAGAGGAGTGCACTAGGGGAACGTGGTGCCGGGCGTCCGCCATCCTTGGTCCTGTGCAGAGATTTATGGTGAACTCCGGCTTCTTCGGTTGTCGTGGCGGCCTTGCACTTGTCCTGGAGTGACTTCGAGGGGCGGCAGGACCTCCAGCTGGGGATTGGTCGTCGTTCGTACGCCCGATCGAGGGTTCCCCATGCTCGCCCAGCAAGGGGAGGACGAGTGTTGGCGACACAGGGATCGGGATGGTGGTCTGTGCTGGACACAGTGCGTGGCGTGCTCGCCTCGTCGGGTGATGGCCGGGAGTTGGTGGATTTGACCCGGCGTACGTCGCCGCAGGGCCGCGCCTGGCCAGAGTCAGCGCTTGCCCATTCGCTCGTACTCTCGCTCGAGGGTCTCCCATGCCTACTTGAGGGCCACGTTGTACGGGGGAGGACGAGAGTAGGCGGAACAGTGGCGCTGTTGGCGGTCATTACAACCCAAATCCGACCACCAATACTCGGGATAAAATGAGAGACTATGCATCATTCCATGTACTTATGTTTATTTCTAATAAAGTTCCACGAGTTTTGGTGAGTGTCGTGTTTGCATGTACAATATCACAAAACACGTGCTATAGGGGTCGGAAATGACAGAAACGGCCGAACGACATGTCCGGCCGGTTATCCCCCTTAGCCGTACGGGCCGCCGGGAGCCGTCCACGTCAGCAACAACCAAACAAACACATCATCCGCCAAGTGGACGACCGCCAACTCAACCCGAAGCCATTGCCACCTCATCTTGGGCCCACACATCACGAAGCAAGCAACCAGAGGCAGCCCAGGAGGGGTCTAGAGGCAGAGGCGGTGCTGGGGAGGCCGACCACGGGCCAGGCCCAGTTCGGCC
>OAMR01000210.1:216841-230772 GCA_900205405.1 Echinochloa crus-galli | reverse complement strand
ATCGGTGCATCGTTTCGTTTTCGGCCCGAATCGGTGAATATTTGTTCACTAGTAGTCTTGCCAAAGCTTCCCTGCGGAAATATAAATTACGATACCTCGGGATACTCCCAGGTGAAGTGCTACAGCGGTGATTCTGTGCACTTGCAGAATATTTCTGTATTTTACTAAGCCATAAGGAAAATCACTGAACACTCCTTGCATCCAGTACCGGGATTCTCCAATTCTGATATTGGATCGTAAGAAGTGCCAACAAGCATTTCTGGCGCCGTTGCCGGGGAAGCATTTGGCTAGATTACTTTTGAACTTTTATCTCGAGCTATCTTAGTTGAGTACCGCTACTCAAGCGGGTTTATCCTTGCTCTGTTCGTTGGTCTTTGTGGAACAGAGCAGTGCATGACTGGTTTCCAACTACCGTCAAACTTCCAAGAAAATCCGGAGTCACTTGTGAGGAAAGTGCGACCCCGTGTTGCGCCTCCTCAGAAGCAACTCCTTCCGACGAACCCAGTCCTTCCCGTCGTCGACCAAGCTACATCGAGGATGGCAACCAAGACGATCCGTGAGTTCTCCGCTCCATCGAGCGAGAACGTGCGAGTCGGCCCAGCTCCGCCAGTCGGAGATGGCAGCTTCTAGCTCAAGCCAGCCCTCATCAACATGGTTCAGGCTAGCCCGTTCTGCGGCAAGCCACATGAAGATGCCAATGCCCATCTCCAGCATTTCCTGGAGATTTGCAACACCTTCACCATCCGCGGAGTAAGTATCGATGCCATTCGCCTTCGGTTATTCCCATTCTCATTATTAGGCAAGGCGAAGCAATTGTTGGCGGTCGTTACAACCCAAATCTGACCACCAATACTCGGGATAAAATGAGAGACTATGCAACATTCCATGTACTTAGGTTTTATTTGTAATAAAGTTCCACGAGTTTTGGTGAGTGTCATGTCTGCAGGTACAACATTCCAAAATATGTGATATAGGGGTCAAAAATGACAGAAACGGCCGAACGACATGTTCGGCCTGTTATCCCCCTTAGCCCTACGGGCCAGCGGGAGCCGTCCACGTCACCGCCAACCAAACGAACTGCCATCTTCGCCCGAATCGCCAGGGGGTACCCCCCTAGGTCCCTTGGCCGGTACTCCTCCTCAACCGCCATGGACAACTATAAATAGGACCCCTACACCTCTCATTTGAACACACACCACTTGGGAGCAAGTCTCCTTTCTCCACTTTCAAGATGTAGAGTTAGGCTAGTCGCTTGATAATTCACTAGCATATGGATTTGTTCCGTTGCCGATGTGTGAAAATAATGTATATTGCTAATTTGCTACTAGTTCTTTTGTATGACATTCGAGTTATCAATATAGTTATCTACTTTATTCTACTTGTGCCTTATATAGTTGCTTCTACTTTAGTCTAGTTGCTTCTATATTGTGTTTAGACTATAGTTGGCTCTAGTTCCTAGTGCTCTTAGTTCTTGCTTAACTCTCTGCCTTAATTGGTTCTTGGATTCTGCTCACACTAGCATTGACTTGTCATTGGGGTGTGAGTTCGAGTTGCTTGCTTCTGCTAGTGAATTAAGTAGTTATTGATCTGTGTAGGAGTGGTTCCTAGACTTGTCAGTAACCTTAGTTTCTGCCCGTCGCAACGGAGGTGGTAGCCGTGAGGTGGTGACAGCCCTCTCGGTCTTTGTAGCCCATCACGTTAGTTCCGGTGTCCTAGGACCCAAGGTTCAGGGTAGTCGGCACCCCTTCTCATCCCTTTCTGCGTGTCGAGGGCCCTGTAGTCCCCAAGGAAGGCAATAGACTTATTCCGGACCTTTTAGTGCTGGCTCTTTAGCTGCTGTATCTCTAACCACTTGGCCTAGATAGATAGAGTACCCAGGAATCCTTTATCTCTTCTCGTTGTCCTACCAACTATCTATACCTTCTCTCTTCTACCCGAGTATCCCTTGAGCTGTGTGTCCAGTATATCCACTCCTATCCAATACCGTTTATCCCCCATCTTGTTTAGTCGTGTACCCTTCTCTGATAGTCTCGAATATCTGTTCACTAGTAGTCTTGCCAAAGCTTCCCTGCGGAAATATAAATTACGATACCTCGGGATACTCCCAGGTGAAGTGCTACAGCGGTGATTCTGTGCGCTTGCAGAATATTTATATATTTTACCATTCCTTGCATCCAGTACCGGGATTCTCCAATTCTGATATTGGATCGTAAGAAGTGCCAACAAGCATTTCTGGCGCCGTTGCCGGCGAAGCAATTTGCTAGATTACTTTTGAACTTTTATCTCGAGCTATCTTAGTTGAGTACCGCTACTCAAGCAGGTTTATCCTTGCTCTGTTCGTTGGTCTTTGTGGAACAGAGCAGTGCATGACTGGTTTCCAACTACCGTCAAACTTCCAAGAAAATCCGGAGTCACTTGTGAGGAAAGTACGACCCCGTGTTGTGCCTCCTCAGAAGCAACTCCTTCCGACGAACCCAGTCCTTCCCGTCGTCGAACAGGCTACACCGAGGATGGCCAGCAAGACGATCCGTGAGTTCTCCGCTCCATCGAGCGAGAACGTACGTGTCGGGCCAGCTCCGCCAGTCGGAGATGGCAACTTCGAGCTCAAGCCAGCCCTCATCAACATGGTTCAGGCTAGCCCGTTCTGCGGCAAGCCACATGAAGATGCCAATGCCCATCTCCAGCATTTCCTGGAGATCTGCAACACCTTCACCATCCGCGGAGTAAGTACCGATGCCATTCGCCTTCGTTTATTCCCATTCTCATTATTAGGCAAGGCGAAACAATGGTTTTATGCTAACCACGAAGCTATAGACACTTGGGATAAATGCACTAGCGCTTTCTTGCTAAAATTCTTTCCGGTTGGGAAAACCAACGCCCTCCGGAACAAAATTGCTAGTTTCCAGCAGTTAAAAGATGAAACAGTCCCGGAGGCATGGGATCGCCTCCAGGACTATATTTCTGCCTGTCCTCACCATGGTATGCAGAGTTGGTTCATAATCCAAACCTTCTATCATGGGCTGAGAACCTCTGCCCGCGAGTACCTGGATGCTGCTGCTGGAGGCTCGTTCTTCTCTCTTGAGGAGAGTCGTGCGAAGGCCCTCATAGAGAAGATGGTTGAGAACCAAGGCTGGTCCGATGACCGGACTCAACCAAAGACCCGAGGAGTTCACCAAGTTGAAGCTCTGGACATGCTCGCTGCCAAGATGGACCTCCTGATGAAGAAGCTGGAGGCCCCTGCTCAAGAAACGGTGCAAGCCATGGACGCTCGCATGACCTGCGAAGTCTGTGGTAACACTGGCCATTCGGGGAATGACTACCCCGAAACGCGAGAAGATGCCCATTACGTCAACAACTCCAACAACAACGAGTACCGACCGAACAACTACGGCAACCAAGGCTGGCATTCGCGCCCAAACCTCCCCTTCGAGAGGCCTCAAGGTAACAACTTCAATTCCAGCAATTTCAATAATCAGCCGTCTCTTAGAGATCTTGTGTTTAACCAGATGAAAATAACTGAAAATATCAATAAAAAGCTTGCTGCTAATGATAAAACTCTAGAAAGCATAGACTCTAGGATGGAATCATTTTCTTCTGCTATGAAAAGTCAACTGAGCTTTAATAAAATGATAGAAACTCAAGTCGCTCAGTTAGCTGCTGCTGTTCCTGTCACTGAATCGGGGAAGATTCCGGGGCAACCCGAACCTTCCATCGAGACAGTGAAAGCCGTCACTACAAGGCATGGTAAGATACCTCGTAGTGTCTTCCGAACTAACCACGCAGGGAAGGTCGCACGCATCCAAGTGCTGACACCAAGGATACCTAGGATAAATGCACTAGCGCTTTCTTGCTAAAATTCTTTCCGGTTGGGAAAACCTACCGGAAGGAAGATCCCAGAGTACCCGTCATCCAATGCACGATCTGGAATCATCGCATTGATGATGCACTCTGCGATCTGGGGGCCAGCGTCAACATCATGTCTAAGGTATTATTTAAAAAGTTACGCTACCCTACTCTATCTCCTACTACTGCCCAGGTTCAGCTTGCGGATTCAACCGTCCGCTACCCCGAGGGGGTGATCGAGAATGTACCGGTCCGCATTGGGGACGTTACGTTCCTGTGGACTTCGTTGTCCTCGACACGGGAAACGACCACTCGTTTTCCCTTGTCCTGGGCCGACCATTCTTGAACACACCCGGGCTAGAATCGATATGGATGCGAGAGAAGTCTCGTTCCGTATCGACGGGTTGACGTACTTCAAGTTCCAACCACGGGAAGAGAAGAAGGTAGAGCCACTTACACCGGAGCAGAGGAGCGCAGAGTGTTTCCTCAAGGCTCTCATCAGTGGAGAGCTGGAGATACTTGTTGGAGAGCAGCCCGAGTGGTACGGATCGACGGAACAAGTGAGCGCAGAAGAAATGGACCGCCTCGTAAAGAAATACGAGGAAGAGCAAGCCCTCTGGAATTCTCCAGACACCGATCCCACTGCCACCGACACCGAAGAAGAAGAATAAGAAGATGTGGCGGAAGAAAGTTGCATCGTCCGAGTCATCCACTCCGGGACCGGACGATGACAAGAGCACCTGAAGACAGGAGAAGTCCCGCTCGCGGACTTAAAAGCTGAGCGCTCGCCGCGAGGATAACCAGTATGTTCTCATGTTTCCCTTCCAAAATTTTAATTTCCAATTGCATTTGCATGTTTCCCTTTCCAAAATAATTGAACCACTTGAATAAAAATTTGAGAGAGAGTAGAAAATTTTTCAAGCTTGGTTTAAATAAATGGTCACATGCTGAAATTTTATCTAGGGTGGATGTAATTGGTAATTTTTATCATTTTCATCCCTTCTAGAACATCTCCATTTATTTACCATCATCACCAACCAGCACCAAACATGTTTACCCCACTAAAAATGGTTGCACACTCACCAATAATCACAAACATGGCAGCATGGGGATGACTCCACTAAAATCAACTTTGGTCATGTCAATGTTGGATCTCACCTACCACTAAAATCCATGAGCTTGACCTTGAAAAAATTGTGACCACACAATTTTGAGTGGAATCAAAGCAAAGGAGGGGGCTGCACTCACATGGAGTGCTCAGGCCACCAGGGCCTGGTTCGGCCGAACCCATGCCTTCGGCCGAACCAGGGACCTCCCCCCTCCTTGCCTATAAATGTTGGTGCAAGCTTGCTTCTCACACACACTTCCTCTGAAATTTCTGCTAGGAGCTCTCTCTCTCTCTCTCATTTCTTTGCTCAAGTGCTTGCTCAAGTTCTTCAAAGTTCTTGCTCAAGTTTTGGTTCACTTGCATAGAAAATCCCAAAAATATTTGCTTTGTGTGATCCTTGTGCTGAAATTTTGTTGGACGATTTTGTGGTGGTCTCCGACACCCACAAGAACGACTAACATTTGTGGTGGTTTTGATCCCCGCAAGAACGACTAACTTTCTCGAACGACTGACTTGATTTCTTGTGCTAACCTTTGATACTCAGTCCTTCGGGTAGTCGTTTCTGTGCTAACATTTTGCAGGAGCCATGTCGAAGCTCATCGCCGCACTCCGTCGTTCCACCCGGCTTAGCCGCCGCTCGGACGATGCTGGGAGTTCCCCAGCCCCGTCCCGTGGCTCGAGCCGGATGGACGAGGATGAGGCTGGAGCAGCTGGCTTGGGTGGAGGCTCTGCTGTACCCCAAGCCAGGCAGCTCCTGAGCGAGAACGACATTGTTCTCCGGACGGACCGGGAGAGAAGCACCTTCAACGAGCTCAGGCTGAAGGAATTCGAGCACACCCGTGTGTTCGATCAGGACCTACTGAGAAGGACGGGAATGGACGAGGAGTTCCCGAGATCTTCCATGCCGTCGGCTGGGAGAACTTCTGGGAGATCAACGAGCCAGGTTCGTACTTACTCACGCTCGAGTTTCTTTCCACACTGGTTTCCGAAAATGGGGGGATTCGCTTCAGATTTTTCAACCAAGAGTTCTTCTGCTCTTGGAGGGATTTTAGCTTGGCTCTTGGTTTTTCAAGTCGTTGCTCTTTAGAGCCAAGCAGAGCTTTGAAAAGGTTTGATCGGGTCGCATTCTGGAAGAGGATTTCCGGAAATACCAACTGCCATGCACCCCGCATGAACAGTATCCATAACCCCAGCATACCAGCTTCTGGACCACTCAGAGTCCGTGCTCTGACCGTAGTCCCAGCGTCCCGAGGCTTGATAGTTTGGGTCCTGGTACTGTCCAGAGCCTCCTGCTCTAGATGTACCAGCCCCGGTGTACATGTCGTAGGTGGCCTCAAACGCGGACGTGTGTCGGTGCGGTGCTTCTGGTTCGTCTTCCGGCTCCAGTGGGGTGGCGAGTCCGGCATCACGCCTGGCTCGTCCCCTTGTGAATGGCCCTTCACCTGCTACACTGTGCCGAGCGGGCTCTCTCGGTGGAGGAGATTCGTCCGACTCGGCGCTCAAATGAAGCGTTAATTTCTTAGCGGTATACAGCTTTAGTGCCGCACAGGGCAGACGCACCTCGGCTGTATAACCGCGATAAATCATCACAAGTGAAGCATCAGGCAACTTTCGTAAGATGTGAGCCTGTACGAAGTGCTGGACTGGAACGACCTGTCTCTTATACACATCTAGATGTGTATAAGAGACAGACCTGGGAGTCCTCCAGGACGCCCAGTGCACGTACATAGAGACAGCGGGCTTTGTCGTAGATGCTGAGCACTTTGTATAGGCTCACATTTTATGAAAGCTGCCTGATGCTTCACTTGTGATGATTTATCGCGGTTATACAGCCGAGGTGCGTCTGCCTTGTGCTGCACTAAAGCTGTATACCGCTAAGAAATTAACGCTTCATTTGAGCGCCAAGTCGGACGAATCTCCTCCACCGAGAGAGCCCGCTCGGCATAGTGTAGCTGGAGAAGGGCCGTTCACAAGGGGACGAGCCAGGCATGATGCCGGGCTCGGCACCCCACTGGAGCTGGAAGACGAACCAGAAGCACCGCACCGACACACGTCCGTGTTTGAGGCCACCTACGACATGTACACTGGGGCTGGTACATCTAGAGCAGGAGGCTCTGGACAGTACCAGGACCCGAACTATCAAGCCTCGGGACGCTGGGACTACGGTCAGAGCACGGACTCTGAGTGGTCCAGAAGCTGGTATGCTGGGGGATATGACAATGCCTCCCAGCCATACTACCCCGGATACTCACAGTCCGCCCGTTTCGACTACGGTCGTGAGTTGTCATACATCTCCGACCGGGTCGACGTCATCGACGACCGGACACGGGGCATTCAAGGCACACTAGCCCGTCATTCGCAGTACCTCCAAGAGAATGATGGGATGGTGTCATCCATCCAGCATGATGTCCGGGAGCAGTCCGAGCAGCTGGCCGCGTACCTCGCAAGACTCAATCCCTACCAGTGAAGCGTTCTAGCTTGGGGAAGGACCCCCACCAGGTATGTCTAAACCACCCAGCACTTTGTTCAGGCATTCGCATTTTCCCTTTCCTTAGATTGCATATAAAAAAAAGAAGTAATATTTCCCTTGAATAAAATTAACTCCCAACTATGCATGGAATGAACCATATGTCTCTCACCTTGGAAATGATGAATAGTTGCTCTGTCATTAATCTTGCTAGTACTTTGCTACCACTAGTTGCTTGACTATGCTTGAGTTATTTGGCACGAGTAAAAAGGAGTGCCAACAGTAGAGCCATATGATAGGATTAGTTCTAAACTTTCTACCATATGCTGCTTGTCATCTTAGTGAGCTTTGTCAAATTGTTGTGACCTTAGTGAGGAATCTTTCATGCTTCTAAGATCGAGATTCACATACACTCCACCTCTCACTTGCAATTCCTACTTTGGGAGTTAGCAAAAACCATGCCATCATCCATTCCATAAGCAAAGTTTCATGTTCTTTGATTCCCTCTCTAAATATCTGTGAAGTAGAGGCATGGGCTATGCAAAAGAAAAAGAAAAGCATGCCAAGTGGCATGGCAAAAATATGAGAAAAAGAAAAGCATGCCAAAAGGCATGGCAAAAATATGAATAAAAGATAGCCCATGCTCTCGAAAAATAAATCAAGGAGAGGAAGAATCAATCCATGAAATTCTGCCAAATTCCACTCCGTATACTCCACACACTTGCACTTCTCGATCTAAAGTGTGATTTGATTCTCCTAAGATCCGATTTTTGACTTAGCAAAATATAAGATGCTTGTATGCCTTCATCCTTTGTCCCTGAACCACACAAAAGCCAAGTTAGTTCCAAAAGGAGCAACAAACAGAGCAAGGATCAAATACACTTGAGCGATTGAGTGAGCCAATGAGGAACTACTTATCTTTCACAAAAGGGTGAAACTCCGAGATAGGATCCTACAAAGAGTAGAGAGGAATAAAACTAAGTTAATCTGTTCAATCTTTCAACCACCCAAGATAAGGAGATTGCTATAAGCCCCATAGGTAAAATGGTGAATTAATACCTTGCTAGTGATTCAAGTATTTGTTTGAGTACTTGTTGTCATAAAGTTACCTGCAAGAAAAATGACAATGTAGCAACTCCTGATCCACCGAGCCTAAGTCCACAACTTTGCTCGAGGACGAGCAAAGAGGCTAGCTTGGGGGAGCTTGTTAGCGGTCGTTACAACCCAAATCCGACCACCAATACTCGGGATAAAATGAGAGACTATGCAACATTCCATGCACTTAGGTTTATTTCTAATAAAGTTCCACGAGTTTTGGTGAGTGTCATGTCTGCAGGTACAACATTCCAAAATACGTGCTATAGGGGTCGGAAATGACAGAAACGGCCGAACGACATGTTCGGCCGGTTATCCCCCTTAGCCCTACGGGCCAGCGGGAGCCATCCACGTCACCGCCAACCAAACGAACCGCCATCTTTGCCCGAATCGCCAGGGGGTACCCCCCTAGGTCCCTTGTCCGGTACTCCTCCTCAACCGCCATGGACAACTATAAATAGGACCCCTACACCTCTCATTTGTACACACACTCAAAGGGAGCAAGTCTCCTTTCTCCACTTTCAAGATGTAGAGTTAGGCTAGTCTTGTTGGGAGTTAGAGTCAGGGTCGAGACGGCCATCACTCTCTCTTCTACCTTCAGCTCTCATGCATGAGTACACAGGACATGAAGCCATGCACGCATCCATGCTCGAGTGCTAAAACCTACTAATGCATCTCTAACTTCACCTACGGTGAACGAAATTCAACAGTACAGGGCAAAACGGAAAGCCCTCGGGACGGGGTTGACTCTAGTGCCTAGTGCTCTTAGTTCTTGCTTAAGTCTCTGCCTTAATTGGTTCTTGGATTCTGCTCACACTAGCATTGACTTGTCATTGGGGTGTGAGTTCGAGTTGCTTGCTTCTGCTAGCGAAGTAAGTAGCTATTGATCTGTGTAGGAGTGGTTCCTAGACATGTCAGTAACCTTAGTTTCTGCCCGTCGCAACGGAGGTGGTAGCCGTGAGGTGGTGACAGCCCTCTCGGTCGTTGTAGCCCATCACGTTAGTTCCGGTGTCCTAGGACCCAAGGTTCAGGGTAGTCGGCACCCCTTCTCATCCCTTTCTGCGTGTCAGAGGCCCTGTAGTCCCCAAGGAAGGCAATAGACTTATTCCGGACCTTTTAGAGCTGGCTCTTTAGCCGCTGTATCTCTAACCACTTGGCCTAGATAGATAGAGTACCCAGGAATCCTTTATCTCTTCTCGTTGTCCTCCCAACTATCTATACCTTCTCTCATCTACCCGAGTATCCCTTGAGCTGTGTGTCCGGTATATCCACTCCTATCCAATACCGTTTATCCCCCGTCTTGTTTAGTCGTGTACCCTTCTCTGATAGTCTCGAATATCTGTTCACTAGTAGTCTTGCCAAAGCTTCCCTGCGGAAATATAAATTACGATACCTCGGGATACTCCCAGGTGAAGTGCTACAGCGGTGATGAGGAGTCTTTCATGCTTCTAAGATCGAGATTCACATACACTCCACCTCTCACTTGCAATTCCTACACTCTACAGCGGGGATTCTGTGCGCTTGCAGAATATTCACATATTTTACTAGCCATAAGGAAAACCACTGAAACACTCCTTACCCCAGGCCGGGATTCCCCAATTCTGATATTGGATCGTAAGAAGTGCCAACAGCAATGGTTTTATGCTAACCGTGAAGCTATAGACTCATGGGATAAATGCAATAGCGCTTTCTTGCTAAAATTCTTTCCGGTTGGGAAAACCAACGCCCTCCGAAACAAAATTGCTAGTTTCCAGCAGCTAAAAGATGAAACAGTCCCGGAGGCATGGGATCGCCTCCAGGACTATATTTCTGCTTGTCCTCACCATGGTATGCAGAGCTGGTTCATAATCCAAACTTTCTATCACGGGCTGAGAAACTCTGCCCGTGAGTACCTGGATGCTGCTGCTGGAGGCTCGTTCTTCTCTCTTGAGGAGAGTCGTGCGAAGGCCCTCATAGAGAAGATGGTCGAGAACCAAGGTTGGTCCGACGACCGGACTCAACCAAAGACCCGAGGAGTCCACCAAATTGAAGCTCCGGACATGCTCGCTGCCAAGATGGACCTCCTGATGAACTGAAAATATCAACAAAAAGCTTTCTGCTAATGATAAAACTCTGGAAAACATAGCCTCTAGGATGGAATCATTCGCTTCTGCCATGAAAAATCAACTGAGCTTTAACAAAATGATAGAAAGTCAAGTCGCTCGGTTAGCTGCTGCTGTTCCTGTCACTGAATTGGAAAAGATTCCGGGGCAACCCGAACCTCCCCTCGAAACAGTGAATGCTATCACTATGAGACAGGGTAAGATGTCTCGTAGTATGCTCCGTACTAACCATGCAGGGAAAGTCTCAAATATCCAAGTATTAACACCAAGATGGGCTTACCTGCCGAGAGCTGCAAAGAAGGCGATCATCAAGACCTCTCCGGACAGGAATGAAGATCCCGGAGTACCCGTCATTCAGTGCACGATCTGGAATCGTCGCATCGATGATGCACTCTGCGATCTGGGGGCCAGCGTCAACATCATGTCTAAGGTATTCTTTAAAAAGTTACGCTACCCTACTCTATCTCCTACTACTGCCCAGGTTCAGCTAGCAGACTCAACCGTCCGCTACCCCGAGGGGGTGATCGAGAATGTACCGGTCCGCATCTGGGGACGTTACGTTCCTGTGGACTTCATTGTCCTCGACACGGGAAACGACCACTCGTTTTCCCTTGTCCTGGGCCGACCATTCTTGAACACCGCCCGGGCTAGAATCGATATGGACGCGAGAGAAGTCTCGTTCCGTATCGACGGAAGGTTGACGTACTTCAAATTCCAACCACGGGAAGAGAAGAAGGTAGAGCCACTCACACCGGAGCAGAGGAGCGCCGAGTGTTTCCTCAAGGCTCTCATCAGTGGAAAGCTGGAGATACTCGGTGGAGAGCAGCCCGAGTGGTACGGACCGACGGAACAAGTAAGCCTCATTTCTTGCTCTAGCTTGTGCTCTAGTTCTTCCCAAGTTCTAGCTCAAGTTTTGGTTCACTTGCATACCCAGAAAAATCCAAAAATATTTGCTTTGTGTGATCCTTGTGCTGAAATTTTGTTGGACGATTTTGTGGTGGTCTCCGACACCCACAAGAACGACTAACCATTTGTGGTGGTTTGATCCCCGCAAGAACGACTAACCTTCTCGAACGAATGACTTGATTTCTTGTGCTAATCTTTGATACTCAGTCCTTCGGGTAGTCGTTTCTGTGCTAACATTTTGCAGGAGCCATGTCGAAGCTCATCGCCGCACTCCGTCGTTCCACCCGGCTTAATCGTCGCTCGGACGATGCTGGGAGTTCCCCAGCCCCGTCCCATGGCTCGAGCCCGATGTACGAGGATGAGTCTGGAGCAGCTGGTTTGGGTGGGGGCTCTGCTGTACCCCAAGCCAGGCAGCTCCTGAGCGAGAACGACATTGTTCTCCGGACGGACCGAGAGAGAAGCACCTTCAACTAGCTCAGGCTGAAGGAGTTCGAGCACACCCGTGTGTTTGATCGGGACCTACTGAGAAGAACGGGGATGGACGAGGAGTTCCCGGAGATCTTCCATGCCGTCGGCTGGGAGAACTTCTGGGAGATCAACGAGCCAGGTTCGTACTTACTCACGCTCGAGTTTCTTTCCACTCTGGTTTCCGAAAATGGGGGGATTCGCTTCAGATTTTTCAACCAAGAGTTCTTCTGCTCTTGGAGGGACTTTAGCACGGCTCTTGGTTTTTCAAGTCGTTGCTCTTTAGAGCCAAGCAGAGCTTTGAGAAGGTTTGATCGGGTCGCATTCTGGAAGAGGATTTCCGGAAATACCAACTGCCATGCACCCCGCGTGAACAGTATCCATAACCCCACTCTACGCTTTATGCACAAGTGGGTGGCTGTGACGGTATTTCCGAGAGCCGATATCCGACCCGTGAACACAGTTGAGTTGCGAATTCTGTATGCTATGTTCAAGAAAATTCTGGTTTCTCCAGTGAAAGACATGATCGATCACTGGCTGTCTCATATTTCTCGTGTGGGTAGCGTGGCGATGACTTCTCTAGTCACTCGCCTCGCAAACCACCTGGGAGTCCTCCAGGACACCCAGTGCACGTACATAGAGACAGCACGCTCTGTCGTAGATGCTGAGCACTTTGTTCAGGCTCACATCCTACGAAAGTTGCCTGATGCTTCACTTGTGACGATTTATCGCGGTGATACAGCCGAGGTGCGTCTGCCCTGTGCGGCACTAAAGCTGTATACCGCTAAGAAATTAACGCTTCATTTGAGCGCCGAGTCGGACGAATCTCCTCCACCGAGAGAGCCCGCTCGGCACAATATAGCAGGTGAAGGGCCGTTCACAAGGGGACGAGCCAGGCGTGATGCCGGGCTCGCCACCTCACAGGAGCAGGAAGACGAACCAGAAACACCGCACCGACACACGTCCGCGTTCGAGGCCACCTACGACATGTACACCGGGGCTGGTACATCTAGAGCAAGAGGCTCTGGACAGTACCATGACTGTAGAGAGCAAGCCTCGGGACGCTGGGACTACGGCCAGAGCACGGACTCTGAGTGGTCCGGAAGCTGGTATGCTGGGGGGTATGACAATGCCTCCCAGCCATACTACCCCGGATACTCACAGTCCGCCCGTTTCGACTACGGTCGGGAGTTGTCATACATCTCCGACCGGGTCGACGTCATCGACGACCGGACACGGGGCATTCAAGACACACTAGCCCGTCATTCGCAGTACCTCCAAGAGAATGACGGGATGGTGTCATCCATCCAGCATGATGTCCGGGAGCAGTCCGAGCAGCTGGCCGCGTACCTCGCAAGACTCAATCCCTACCAGTGAAGCGTTCTAGCTTGGGGGAGGACCCCCACCAGGTATGTCTGAACCACCCAGCACTTTGTTCATGCATTCGCATTTTCCCTTTCCTTAGGTTGCATATAAAAAAAATATATTTCCCTTGAATAAAATTAACTCCCAACTATGCATGGAATGAACCATATGTCTCTCACCTTGGAAATGATGAATAGTTGCTCTGTCATTAATCTTGCTAGTACTTTGTCGCAACTAGTGCTTGACTATGCTTGAGTTATTCGGCATGAGTAAAAATGAACCTGAACCTTGTGGGAGCACATGCTTTATTCCAAGTCTAGGTTGTTGTGGGAATTGATATAGTGAGACTTTGGTTGAATTCTATTTCTGCTCTTAGTATGGTGAAAATCTCGGATGATTATGCTTTCAAAAATAAAAACAAAGTTCCTCATTGGTCATAATACCTACCAGAGCCATATGATAGGATTAGTTCCAAAACTTTCTACCATATGCTGCTCGTCATCTTAGTGAGCTTTGTCAAATTGTTGTGACCTTAGTGAGGAATCCTTCATACTTCTAAGATCGCTGAAGGAATTCGAGC
>OAMR01000210.1:190902-204826 GCA_900205405.1 Echinochloa crus-galli | reverse complement strand
GCACCAGGGACCGTGACCGAGCCCCGGGGCCAGTTCGGCCGAACCAGGCCAGTTCGGGCGAACTGGCCAGTTCGGGCGAACTGGCTGGTTCGGCCGAACCAGCCCAGTTGCCCCACTTCGCACCCCTGCACGCTGGTTTGCACCTTCTTCCTCCTATTATTCTCCTGTTTTGTCACGTTTCGAATTTTTAAAGCATGAATACAAAAGAAAGTAAGTGTGAGGGAGAAGCTCCAGAGAGCTGAGTGTCAGGGATGAAGGGACAAGAGTCGTTTATTTGTGAAAAACAAGAAAACCCCGAATGCAGGTTGAACAGGAAGATTTTGTTGTAAGAATCGTTCCGGTTGTCAACCGCCCAAGATCCAGGGGCTAGCCACTACAAATTCACAGGTATGGGAGAAATATTTGATATACTCATTATGCAAGTATTCATGTTATGAAAGAACCCTTACTTTGATCTTGCTCCTGTTTTAATTTCTTTACTCGGGACGAGCAAAGATCTAAGTCTGGGGGAGCTTGTTCGCGGTCGTTACAGACCGATTTCCGACATCCAACCAAGTATAAAATGAACATAACAGAGACACACACCATAGCTATAGGGGCTTACTACTGACTATTTCCACGAGTTTTGGTGATTGTCCTCTGTGTGTCCCGTATGCAGGTATAAGATGGAGAAACACGACATATAGGGGTCGGGAATGACCGATTTGGCCGAACGACGCGTTTCGGCCGGTTACCCCCCTTAACCGTACGAGTCGGTGGGAGCCGTCCACGTCATCCAATGACGATGCAAGCCACGCAAGACGACCGCCAACTCATCTCGGGTTCCCGCCACGTCACCCTGGGCCCGAACTCAACCCGACAAAGACCCCCAAGTCCAAAAGAGGCCCTCCGGGCCAGCCCAGGGGACGAACCGACGCACCAACCGACCCCAGGAGCCAGCCCAGCACAGAGGGGGAGGAAAGGTGGTGCAGCACTGGGCCTAGCCCAGTTCGGCCAAAGGGCCTTGTTCGGCCGAAGGTAGGAACCGACCCAGGGGAGGAATCCTGGTCGTAGAGAGTCAAGGCGGTGCACGTGGCAGTTCGGCCGAACCGCCTTGTTCGGCCGAACGGCCCGGCACCGCCCCTGAGCAGCCTTGGCAGCTACTCTAGCTCCACCATCCTTGCTCCCCTATAAATTGAAGGCCCCAGCACCTGCATCAACACACAACACAAGAGAGAAGTGAGCGTTGCCAAGTTCCGCCACTTGTATCAAGTAGAATAGGGAGAGAGGAGAGGTGAGCGTCCGGGAGAGGAGCCGGAGTGTCGGCCCCTCTTCTAGCTGTACCTCTACGGATGCAACTTCACTTCGAGTAACATCCGGGGCATGTCTGGTCCTCCTTGTATCTCTCTCTGATTAATTGAGCATTCAGTTCTTACTTACTTTACTTGCATCGTTCTGCGTTCAATGCTTAGTAGTATAGTATAATTGTATGCTAGCTGCTTAGCTTATTGTATCCAATCCATACCATTCGTCCACTCCGTCCAGCTACCCCTGGGCAGCTTAGTTTAGAATCAGACCACTTCTCGTTCTCCGTGGAAATCGATACCTGGAATACTCCCGGGTGAAAGCTACATTGGTATCCGTCCGCTTGCGGATTTATCTGTAGGCCGTAAGGAGTGCCAACATATGCGAGGCCGTGTTGGGGATCGAGGCGCACTGGGTTCTGGTCGAAGGGAGCTCTGGTCCTTTGCGACTTTCGGGGCGCGTTAGAGAGACCGATTACCACGGCTTGTGGGACACCAAAGCCATTTCTGTGAGTTCCTGCATAGATTTTGGGCACTTGGTCCTGACATTTTCGTGATCAGTCGCGAGGTAGATAAGGACGTATCAATCTAATCTAATCGACGCGTTTTAGATTCTGCGTGCCACGCCTTTCTTTTTGGCACAAGATTGATTTCGGCAAAGGAACGCGAGTAACTTTGGCATTGAGTGGTGAGGGGGATGCCGTAGCCTTTCGAAGGCGTGGGCGGTCTCACGACCCAGCCGGCTCTCAGCTGCGGTAGGCTCGCGCCTTGCTTTAATCTTTCCGAGCGGTCGAAGCAAGGTTTGGCAACACATTTTCAAAAAAGGCGCATGGACAAAGGTTGGGATATGATTATCGGGGGCGTTAATCCCCCGGTAGCCCCCGAGGGGACTGGGCTTTATCTCGGGCTCGATTCGAGGGTAAATGTGAGTCACTTTGCTTCATCATTGTTCGTAACAATGTTTCCAAGCGATTACGAATCTTTTTATTATCATCAAGCGACAAAATAAGATTGCAAAGAGTATAAAAGGTTCTATGGGTAGATGAGACGTAGCTGTTGGATGTTCTAGGCATTAGGGAAGACCTCGCCCTTCTCGTTCGACAGCTTGTAGGTACTAGGTTTGAGGACCCTAGCGACGATGAATGGTCCTTCCCAGGGCGGCGTGAGCTTGTGGCGTTCCCGATTGTTCTGGCGTAGCCTCAGCACCAGTCCCCCTCGCGGAGGTCTCGACACCGCACCTTCTGGGCTTGATACCGTCGAAGCGACTGCTGGTAGCACGCTAGGTGGAGCAATGCCACGTCCCGAGCCTCGTCCGCCTGGTCCAGCGAATTTTCTCGATTCCACTGGTTCTGCTCTTGTTGGTAGGCCATGAGCCTCGGAGACCCATACTCCAATTCCGTCGGAAGGACCGCCTCGGCGCCGTAGACGAGGAAGAACGGGCTGAAACTAGTGGCCCTGCTTGGGGTGGTCCTAAGACTCCAAATCACCAACGGCAGCTCCGCCACCCATCTCTGGCCAAACTTGTTTAGTTTGTTGAAGATTCTTGGCTTAAGGCCTTGTAGTATCATGCCGTTGGCACGTTCTACTTGGCGGTTCGTTTGTGGATGCGCCACAGCTGACCAGTCCACGCGGATGTGGTGGTCCTCGCAAAACTCCAAGAATTTCTTGCAGTGAATTGGGTGCCGTTGTCGGTGATTATCGAATTGGGTACCCCAAATCGGTGGATGATATCGGTGAAGAATAGCACGGCCTGCTCGGACCTGAAGTTGGTGATGGTCCGGACCTCGATCCACTTCGAGAACTTATCGATAGCCACCAGCAGATGGGTGAAGCCCCCGGACGCTTTGCGAAAGGGTCCTACGAGGTCCAATCCCCAGACCGCGAAGGGCCACGTTACGGGGATGGTCTGCAGGGCCTGCGCCGGGAGATGTGTCTTTCGCGCGTAGAATTGGCACCCTTCACAGGTGCGCACAACCTCGTTCGCGTCTGCGACGGCGGTGGGCCAGTAGAAGCCCTGCCGGAACGCGTTACCCACGAGGGTGCGCGGCGCGGCGTGGTGCCCGCACAACCCGGCGTGTATGTCGCGGATCAACTGCCTTCCCTCGTGGATGGGGATGCATCGCTGCAGAATCCCTGAGGCGCTGCGTTTGTACAGCTCGCCGCCGACTGAGACAAAGGTCTTGGCCCTTCTGGCGATGTGGCGTCCCTCGGTTCGGTCCGCGGGGTATGGACGGATTGTTCCTTGTCCTGTTTGCTCCCCTCGGCCCTCGAACTGGCCTGGTAACGCATGCGGGACGCGGAACTCTCCGCTTGCTACACGGCTGCTTCCTTGATGAGAGCCTGCACCTGACGTCGCATGTCGCGCCCCTCCGTCGGCGATGGTTCGGGCATGGCCCGAATCAAAGTTGCCACGACGACGAGCTTCTGGCTCGCCCGTGGCGGCATGGCGGGGCTGGCATTGCCGCCGTCATTCATGATGTGCGCCCGAGCGACGCTCCCGGCGGCTCGTGCGCGTTCACCGCGCTCGGGCTGCCGGGCCTCCAGCGTCGCGCACAGCTCCTGAATCTGCTGGCGCTCCTACTGGAGCTTCGCCTCGAGCTCTCGTACCTGCGCGAGTTGTGCTTGCGTGAGCGCAGCATCGGCTGGTGGCTCCGTCGTGCGCTTCTTCCTCCTCATCCACGGACTCCACTTCGCCAACTAGGACGAAGCACTCCCGCATGGGGTCATACTACCCCTCGCTGGAATCGTCGGAGCAGGTGAGGCAGAAATCCACGGCGGCCTGGAAGGAAGTGAGACCTTCGCGGTCGCGTAGCTCGGAGTAGTCCAGGTCCGGGTGTTCCTGGCCACACACGCTTTCCTCGTCGTCCGGTTCGGGCGAGGACCCGTCCGGCGAGGAGAGGTGGAGGTTGCGGATCGAACCCAACTGGCGACTCGGCGAGTCCACGCAAGCGCCCAGGCTGGTGCTGACGGTCGCGGAGTATCTCCCGGCTGTGTTGGTCATCCTGTAGGGTAGTTGCGCCGGTCCGGCCGCATCTTCCAGGCGTGCTCCGTCCGCGGGAGCTACCGGTGAGGGTGTGCCCCACTGTGCTGCGACAGCGGGCCGGAGCAACAGGTGCGCGTCCCAATCAGGGAGCACTATGCGCGGGATAGCATGCCGCTCCACGCAAATCTGGAGCTCGTGCAGTGCCCGTCGCCTCCTGATCTGGGACGGCGTTGGTGGTGCCGGGGACCCGGTTATCATGCCGGGTGCCACGGAGGCGAGCCGCATGAGGAAGCCCTCACCGGTCGCTTCAAACTCCATGCCCCCGAACGTGATCCGGTACCCGCGCGGAAGTGGGCCGGGCGCCCCGCGGCGGATCGTGGTGGCATGGCGAAAGCGCGGCTTGCCGGCAAGGGAAGTGATTGGGGAAGCGATCGATAACAGCGCCCCCCTACCTGGCGCGCCACTGTCGGTGCCGAGATTGGCCGCCCAACCTCAGCGCCTAACAGAATGCGTTGTGTCCCGTCCCTTGGCGGTTGATGCAGGAGCTAGCACAATGACACAAGGATTTATCCTGGTTCCGGCCACGGGGCCGTACGTCCAGCAAAGCGTGCTCTTGGCACTGTACTATCTTGCACCGGGGTGCTCGCAGTGGGGGGCTACAAGCACGGCGGGAGAGGAGGGGAAGCCTCTAAGTCCCTGAACGAGTGAGTGGAGTGATTGAGGCAAAGCGCCAATATCGTGAGTGTGGGTGTGTGCGTTTTTTCTGGGTCCCGTCCCTTGGGCCGGCACCTCCTTCCTCCTTTTATAGTTCAAGGAGGGAGGATGGCGTACAAGTACAAGCACAGTACATGCTACAGGGGAGTGCACTAGGGGAGCGTGGTGCCAGGCGTCCGCCGTCCTTGGTCCTGAGCAGAGATTTATGGCGAACTCCGGCTTCGAGGGGCGGCAGGACCTCCAGCTGGGGCTTGGTCGTCGTTCGTACGGCCGATCGAGGGTTCCCCATGCTCGCCCAGCAAGGGGAGGACGAGAGTTGGCAACACAGGGATCGGGATGGTGGTCTCTGCTGGACACAGTGCGTGGCGTGCTCGCCTTGTCGGGTGATGGCCGGGAGTTGGTGGATTTGACCCGGCGTACGTCGCTGCAGGGCCGCGCCTCGCCGGAGTCAGCGCTTGCCCATTCGCTCGTACTCTCGCTCGAGGGTCTCCCATGCCTACTTGAGGGCCGCGCTGTACGGGGGAGGACGAGAGTAGGCGGAACAGTGGTGCCGAATGACATCTGTATGTTCGCACAGGGCTCGCCACGCCGGCTCAGTGACTGGGGCAGGCGGCTCTGTGGCCGGAGTCAGCGGAGGTGACAAGGCGTGGTGGACCTGACCGGGGTTCGCCCCTGGTCGTCCTCCGTACGCCATTCGAGGGCGCCCACCTGCCCGCTCGAGGGCCTCGCGGTGGGGGAAGGACGGGAGCAGTTGGCACAGTGTGGTGGAATGACCCGTGCCTGCCTGCACAGTGGCGAAGCGTCAGCACAGCACCGGGGGCAGGTGGTATAATGGACCTGACCGTGTCAGCGGCGTGGAGCAGGGCCGAGTCTTATCCTTTGACTTGGGCGTCTGGTAGGTCGTGGCATTAAATGCGGTTGCTGGGCGGAGCGGTTGGGCGCTCCCGCAGCGGGTAGAGAGGCGGCCTCGAGCGGGACGGAGTAATTCGCTCACTCGAGGAGGCGCGCGGTCCTCGAGCGAGGCGAATACGGTGTCTGTTGACACTTCTTACGGTCCACTATCAGGATTGTTAATCCCGGTAATGGTGCAAGGAGTGTTTACCGATATTCTTACGACACCGATGTAAATCCGCAAGCGCACGGATATCCATGTAGCATTTCACCCGGGAGTATTCCTAGGTATCGTATTTATTTCCACAGGGAAGCATTGGTTAAAGAGTGTTGACTATTAACAGGGATGTATCTACTAAATAAAGTACCGACTAGCTAGTATGGCGGGGGTAAAGGAAAGGATAGGAGTGATATGCATATGACACATACAAGGAGAAGTACATGATAGGGATAGAGACAATAGAGCGGTCTAGCTAGTTGGAGGACAACGAGATAGGAGGGGATTCCTATATACTTCCACTGGCCTTGAGATATCTCTGGCAAAGGTTACGGCTAGCATGGAGAATAGCATCTATACAAGCTTTCTGGCGCCGTTGCCGGGGAATGGTAGCCTCCGACACACAGAAAGGGATGAGAAGGGGTGCCGACTACCCTGAACCTTGGGTCCTAAAGCACCGGAACCTAAAGTGGAGAATGGAGACTTGCTCTCAAGTGGTGTGTGTTGAAACCGGGCATGGGACACCTCTACTTATAGTGGTCTGAAGGCGGTTGGGTGGAGTACCGGCCACGGGATCCAGGGGGGATATTCCCCTGATTCGGGCGAACTGACCGGTTCGGCCGAACTGCCTGGTTCGGCCGAACCATCAGATGCACCGCCTCTACTCCCCAAGGGCCTGGATGCAGTCCTGAGGTCGGTTTCAGGTGCTGGGGTCGGTTCGGCCGAACAGGGGAGTTCGGCCGAACTGGGCCTGGCCCGTGGCCGGCCTCCCCAGCACCGACTCTTGCTTGTGGACCTCCTGGGCTGCTTCTTGGTGCTTGGCTTCGTGTTGTTCTGGCCCAGGATTACGTGTCAGTGCTCTAGGATGAGTTGGTGGTCGTCCACGTGTCGTAAGTTGTGGTTTCTTGGTCATCGTTGACGTGGACGGCTCCCGGTGACTTGTACGGCTAAGGGGGGTAACCGGCCGAATCGTATCGTTCGGCCGAATCGGTCAATTCCGACTCCTATAGCATGTATTTGGCAATGTTGTACCTGCACAAGCAACACTCACCAAAACTCGTGGAACTTTATTAGAACTAAAACCTAAGTACATGGAATGTTACATAAAACCTCTTTTATTCCCGAGTATTGGTGGTCGAATTTGGGTTGTAACGACCGCCAACAAGCTCCCCAAGCTTGTCTCTTTGCTCGTCCTCGAGCAAAGATAAAACTTAGGCTCGGTGGATTAGGAGTTGCTACAATGTCATTTCTCTTGCAGGTAACTTTATAAACAAGTAGTTACTCAAATTTTACTTGAATCACTAGCAAGGTATTAATTCACCTTGTTACCTATGGGGCTTATAGCAATCTCCTTATCTTGGGCGGTTGAAAGGCTGAACAGTTTAACTTGGTTTTATTCCACTCTACTCTTTCCAGGATCCTATCTCGGAGTTTTCACCCTTTTGTGAAAAGAAAAATAGTTCCTCATTGGCACACTTAATCACTCAAGTGTATTTGAATCCTCACCAAAGGCTTTGCCTTCTTTTCATCCTAACATCTAATTTGTCTTTTTGTGTGGCTCAAGGACAAAGGATGAGGGCATACAAGCATCTTATATATTGCTAAGTCAAAGACCGGATCTTAGGAGAATCAAATCACACTCTAGATCGAGAAGTGCAAGTGTGTGGAATATGTGGAGTGGAATATGGGGAGTGGAATATGTGGAGTGGAATTTGGCGGAATTTCATGGATTGATTCTTCCTCTCCTTGATTTATTTTTCGAGAGCATGGGCTATCTTTTATTAATTTGGGACTCGGATAGGAAGTGCATGCTTTTCTTTTGATCATATTTTTGCCATGTCTTTTGACAAGCTTTTTTTCTCATATTTTTGCCATGCCACTTGGCATGCTTTTTTTTTGATGCATAGCCCATGCCTCTACTTCAAGGATATTTGGAGAGGGAATCAAAGAACATGGAGTTTTTATTTTGTGAAATGGATGATGGCAAAGTTTGCTAACTCCCAGTGTAGGAATTACAAGTGAGAGGTGGAGTGTATGTGAATCTCGATCTTAAGAGCATGGAAGATCCCTCACAAAGGTCACAACAATTTGACAAAGCTCACTAAGATGACAAGCAGCATATGGTAGAAAGTTTAGAACTAATCCTATCATATGGCTCTGGTAGGTATTATGACCAATGAGGAACTTTGTTTTAATTTTGAAAGCATAAACAACCGAGATTTTCACCATACTAAGAGCAGAAATAGAATTCAACCAAAGTCTCACTATATCAATTCCCACAACAACCTCTTATGGCTTAGTAAAATATATAAATATTCTGCAAGCGCACAGAATCACCGCTGTAGCACTTCACCTGGGAGTATCCCGAGGTATCGTAATTTATATTTCCGCAAGGAAGCTTTGGCAAGACTACTAGTGAACAAAGTCCTTAATCATTTCCATGGTGAGAGGCATAAGATTCATTCCATGCATTAGTTGGGAGTTATTTATTCGAAGGTAAATATTTTTGGTATTTTTTTTAAACTAAGATGAAAACAAAACAGATCAAAGATGCGAGCTTGCAATGAGACGGTTGGGACTTACCTCATGGGGGTTCTCTCCCCCAAGCTTGGCTTGGAACATCGGTGTCAGTGATCTCTGAATTGGCCTTCGTCGGTGCCGAGACATGTAATGAGATAGGGGAGTGCCCATAACCTCACCAATGTTCGTGTACCGAATGTGCTTGATCGTCCTTAGGAACAGAGACTGACTGAAGCAAGCTTCTTCCATGCATCCAGAGTGTCACCCACAGGCGAGTGAGAGGAGAAGAAACTCGGTTAAATCACCATGGCTCGACGGAGCCACTGTGATATTCACCCTGTTGGCCTCCTCTTATGAGCCTCGTCAAGCACAAAGGCATGGTAACTTTGGTGGATTTTTGTGGACAGGATAACATGACCAAAGGATCAATGAGATCACACCACTCCCATGCTGCCATGTAACCGGTCGAATCGTATCGTTCGGCCGAATCGGTCAATTCCGACTCCTATAGCATGTATTTGTCGTAGGTGTACCTGCAAACATGACACTCACCAAAACTCGTGGAACTTTATTAGAAATAAAACCTAAGTACATGGAATGTTGCATATAACCTCATTTATTCCCGAGTATTGGTGGTAGAATTTGGGTTGTAACGACCGCCAACAAGCTCCCCCAAGCTTAGCTCTTTGCTCGTCCTCGAGCAAAGATATAAACATAGGCTCGGTGGATCAGGAGTTGCTACAATGTCATTTCTTTTGCAGGTAACTTATAAACAACTAGTCCTCAAAAATACTTGAATCATAGGCAAAGTTTCAAATCACCTTTTTACCTATGGGGCTTATAGCAATCTCCTTATCTTGGGCAGTAGCAAATTAACCTAAGCACCATGCTTAATTTAAAGAGCTTATGAATATATTTACGTAATTACATTCAAACCAGAGCAAACCAGAATAGACAAATAGAGCATGAAAGCATCAAGAAATATTCACATGGAGATAAGCATATGGCAATTGGTGAACTTTGCTTTTAATTTAGGTAAAAAGCCATAAACCTTTTCACGTACCTGAGTGTGCCCACCGTTGGCATCTGATGATGAAGACTTTCAGAACTGATGCCACGGTGTCGACACTACGCCGACGTGACTCCACGTAGTTGGCTAAATCCTCCTCCATGTTGATGTCACCGTGTAGGGATACACGGTCGCGGGTGTGGCAAAGGGGATCGGTACTCAAACAAACCAACTAGTGGGATGCCGCAGAGCTAGCTTGGGTGTAGACAAAATGTTGCAACAATGGTTCGAAACCAAGCTAGTGGAGCGGCAAAGGAACGGAGGCGTAGAGTATGTCTCATCTCTTGCGCGAGGCGCAGAGAATGAGCGAAAATTGGCCAGGCCAGGTGGAGGTTGGCCACTAGCCTTGAATCAAGGCTTGTAGACATACAAACACTTTGGCCTAAACCCAGTAGTCGCTGGATACTTATTTTGATTTTTTTTTTATTTCTTTTTCAATGCAAAATGGTGGGGTGAATGAATGCAATTACAAGAATGGAAAATATGCAGTGGATTTGGAAAAAAAATGGGGGTGATGGAATGCAGGAATTTCTAAGCCTGGCGTTTCTCATGGCGCAAACTGATCATCCATTTCTAAGGTGTGGTCGGAGACAGTCCCATTTAACCCTATAGACGGTGAACCAACCACACTTGGGAATCACCGACACAAAATAGGGGCTGCCATGAGTTGGACTAAGAACATCGAATAAATAGGTAGCAAAAAGGTTTCACTACCTATCTAGACTAGGCGCAGTTACCCGAATACAGTTCAAAGTCGAGGAGCCACCCATTCAAAAAGAAGGCATAGAAATTTGAATTTTTGAAAGCAAACATGCAGTGGATAATGCAAAACTTGAAAAGATAATGCGTAGGGTACCTCCTAGCAGGTGCTCCAAATTTAAAGTCTAAGAGCAGGACTATCTCACATACCTTGAATTTTCTTCACCATTACCGACAATTTGAGACGGAATTGCGGTGATGCAGCGTCGTTCGTCCATCACATTTGATTTTGTTTTCCTCCGGGACGACGATCTTCCCTCCAGGCTGCACATGATTATGATAGTATATATGTATATCTTTCTAATGTAGACACATACCTGTGGGTTTTTTTTTCTGAAACTTGCGTACGCGTCGCAGCAGATAGGGGCAAACATTGATAAATCCTGCACGATCGGGCACCCTGGGCTCTCTGTTTCCTCCTGTTTGAAACATACTCAAGCAAACAGGGGTGATCCCGCTAATGCTAGCGGTAAATTAAATTAGTATTAGCTAGTGGGAGGACAACGAGACAGGAGAGGATTCCTATATACTTCCACTGGCCTTGGGACATCTCTGGCAAAGGTTACGGCTAGCATGGAGAATAGCATCTATAGTTCCTTTCCTAGTTCTATTATCTCAGCATGGGGACTACAGGGCCTCCGACACACAGAAAGGGATGAAAAGGGGTGCCGAATACCCTGAACCTTGGGTCCTAAAGCACCGGAACTAACGTGATGGACTACAAAGACCGGAAGGGCTGTCACCACCTCCCGGCTACCACCTCCGTTGCGACGGGTAGAAACTAAGGTTAGTGGCGAGTCTAGGAACCACTCCTACACTAGTCAATAACTACTTATCCCCTATATAAAGATAAGCACCCTGGCTGAGCAACCAGTATACAGTTATACCAATCAACTAAGCACTAAACGAAGAACCAGCTGAGATAGAGAATCTAGGGGGAATTTATAGAACCAGACTACAGCAGCTATAACCAAGGCTAGACATTCTACATTTACTCGCGAAATAAATGCAGAACAAATAACTCAAGTAGATGCAGAAGGAAATATATTGATTACTCAGAGTCGTACATAAAGAAAAGGAAAAGATACAAGAGCTTTACCAGAACTCCAGAAGACGACTCCGGAACCCCGAGCGAAGCTCGACCCTGACTCTAACTCCCAACAGGACTAGCCTAACTCTACATCTTGAAAGTGGAGAATGGAGACTTGCTCCAAAGTGGTGTGTGTAACCGGCCATGGGACACCTCTACTTATAGTGGTCTGAAGGCGGTTGGGTGGAGTACCGGCCATGGGATCCAGGGGGGATATTCCCCTGATTCGGGCGAACTCACCGGTTCGGCCGAACTGCCTGGTTCGGCCGAACCGTCAGATGCACCGCCTCTGCTCCCCAAGGGCCTGGATGCACTCCTGAGGTTGGTTTCAGGTGCTGGGGTCGGTTCGGCCGAACAGGGGAGTTCGGCCAAACTGGGCCTGGCCCGTGGCCGGCCTCCCCAGCACCGACTCTTGCTTGTGGACCTCCTGGGCTGCTTCTTGGTGCTTGGCTTCATGTTGTTCTGGCCCAGGATGACGTGTCGGTGCTCTAGGATGAGTTGGCGGTCGTCCACATGTCGTAAGTTGTGGTTTCTTGGTCATCGTTGACGTGGACGGCTCCCGGTGACTTGTACGGCTAAGGGGGGTAACCGGCCGAATTGTATCGTTCGGCCGAATCGGTCAATTCCGACTCCTATAGCACGTATTTGGCAATGTTGTACCTGCACAAGCAACACTCACCAAAACTCGTGGAACTTTATTAGAACTAAAACCTAAGTACATGGAATGTTACATAAAACCTCTTTTATTCCCGAGTATTGGTGACTGAATTTGGGTTGTAACGACCGCCAACAGTGTCACGCTCGCCCGAGGGGGTCGAAGACCCTCGAGCGAGGCGGAGACAGGGTTGCGCTCGCCCGAGAGGATCGAAGACCCTCGAGCGAGGTGGTGACGGCGTTCGCTCCTTGGGCCTTTCGGCGAATTGAGCTGGGACCGTTGTTCGGGCCGCGGTGAACGGCATTGGGCCGTGTCGCCTGGGCGATTTTCGGGGACGCTGGTGGTTAACGTTTTTTTGAGGGTGATAATCCCGGTGGTTAGGGGACCCCCTTGGGATGTCCCCGACAACGTTATATATATACACATCAGAGATACGTACATGTACATCTATATATTTATATTCAAGGTACAATTATTTCAAAATATTCGATATATTACAAAGTATTTGTCCCTAATAATAGAGCGATCAAGTGAAAGTCCTCAGGTTACATATATTGGTCAATGGTATTTAAGGTACAAGTACTTCAAATTTTTTGAGATATTGCAAAATATTTGTCCATAATAATAGAGCGATCAACTGAAAACCCTCAGGTCACATAGGTCAACGTTGGGATCGGCATAAAATTCCCCTTTGGGATCTATGACTTCATCCAGGAGAAATCCACATATTGATTCTTGAATAGCCCTGAGTCGTGCCGATTCGATGAGGTCCTCTTTCATGTCCCATTTCTGCATATTTATTTCAATGAAATCAAAGCATGATCGAGGAGAATGAGAAATAATAATGTCTTAAAAAAGAATAATTAAAAAAGAATAAGCGGAACTAATTTTTTGCTTAGGTACCTTCGATTCTAATCGGCGCATTTGCCTTGGTGGACCGATAAAATCGTGAATGAACTCGCACACGTAGTAACCACAGAGGTTTGTCCCTTGCTTCTGTTTTAGGCACTATATATACACGCCAAAAATTACTAGAAATTATTATGAATTACTATAAATAGTAGAAATTACTATAAATTATCTAGATAAAGTATGGTTTACTATAAAATAGCATAATTTACTATATAATCATAGAACATAGTAGAAACTACTTGAGAATAGTAGAAATTAGATTCTTACCGGAAACTCAATATTAATATAAAGATCGCCGTCGTCCTCGGTCGATATTCCTACGTGTTTTTTCACGAAGCGGTGCCATGCTTTGTTAAGCAGGTCTATGAGGTCTTGGTAGTCTGATTTTGGCTTCCTCAAGGAGTCGAACACAATGACCGATGCTTTATCAATATTGATAACAAGCAATATCCAATGGAACCTACACGTACATATACATACAAAGAGACAACGTTGATTATATTTAGTATTTATTATTAACTAGAAAACATAAAAAAGTCGAAGAACTCACCTGTAGGAGTACGGGACAAGAATGTATTCACATGTATTATACTGGTCCAAGGCCATGAATAGACTATCCGTTATGTCGTTCGGGAAGTCCCTTACGGCCCTATCGTGTACAACATTAGGGTCGACAAAGCCAATGTTGTAATATCCGTTCTTTCTGCACTCTTTGACCTCGGACCTATGTAGCCATAAAATCAAGAGACATGATGAGACAACACACTAGCTACATAGTAGAGATTAAATAAGAAAACACTGCGGCAGGGAGGCACTTACAAAGCCCATGCA
>OAMR01000210.1:150396-185472 GCA_900205405.1 Echinochloa crus-galli | reverse complement strand
AGAGCAACCGAACCAAAACAGTCCAGCCATTGTGGTACTAACAGATAAAAATTTGGAATTGGCCGAAATGATTGAAGCGGCAAGACTTACTAAATCCGATCTGCTAGGGGACTTAAGTGCGCTCTTACAAGAAAAGCGGGCAGGAAAAAGTTCGTGCTGGGTGAACCGCTTATTTGGCCAGAGTTGCTGAGTTACCTACCAACAAGAATGCACGAGTTGCATTCATGGTACCTACAGCGATCCAAGGGGGGACAGACGATGTTTCGAGCTCGGATTCTCGATGAGCATCTGAGGCGAGGGATAGATGATATTTGGATCGAGTTTATTGCTCTTTATGACTTATTCCATCAGGATGCCCTTGACAAGAGTCTAGTTAGTTATTAGGAATTACTAAAAAGAGTAGAAATTAATCTAAATTATCTAGATAAAGTATGGTTTACTATAAAATAGCATAATTTACTATATAATCATAGAACATAGTAGAAACTACTTGAGAATAGTAGAAATTAGATTCTTACCAGAAACTCAGTATTAATATAAAGATCGCCGTCGTCCCCGGTCGATATTCCTACGTGTTTTTGCACGAAGCGGTGCCATGCTTTGTTAAGCAGGTCTATGAGGTCTTGGTAGTCTGATTTTGGCTTCCTCAAGGAGTCGAACACAAGGACTGATGCTTTATCAATATTGATAACAAGCAATATCCAATGGAACCTACACGTACATATACATACAAAGAGACAATGTTGATTATATTTAGTATTTATTATTAACTAGAAAACATAAAAAAGTCGAAGAACTCACTTGAAGGAGTACGGGACAAGAATGTATTCATATGTATTATACTGGTCCAAGGCCATGAATAGACTATCCGTTGTGTCGTTTGGGAAGTCCCTTACGGCACTATCGTGTACAACATTAGGGTCGACAAAGCCAATGTTGTAATATCCGTTCTTTCTGCACTCTTTGACCTCGGACCTATGGAGCCATAAAATCAAAAGACATGATGAGACAGCACACTAGCTACATAGTAGAGATTAAATAAAAAAAGACTGCGGCAGGGAGACACTTAGAAAACCCATGCACTAACTATACTCTTGTCAAGGGCATCCTGATGGAATAAGTCATAAAGAGCAATAAACTCGATCCAAACATCATCTATCCATTGCCTCAGATGCTCATCGAGAATCCGAGCTCGAAACATCGTCTGTCCCCTCTTGGATCGCTGTAGGTACCATGAATGCAACTCGTGCATTCTCGTTGGTAGGTAACTCAGCAACTCTGGCCAAATAAGCGATTCACCCAGCACGAACTTTTTCCTGCCCCACTTTTCTTGTAAGAGCGCACTTAAGTCCCCTAGCAAATCGGATTTAGTAAGTCTCACCGCCTGAATCATCTCGGCCAATTCCAAATTTTTATCTTGCTCTGTTGGTACCACCAATGGCTGGACTGTTTGGTAGGGTTGCTCTCCGAGCTGGGGAATGGTTTTCCTCGGTTTCTAACTACTGACCTGGTTTTCGGGGTTGCTGTAAGACTTTCTGATTGACCGGTCGTAGTCCGATTCCCGCTCTTTCACAACCGGTTTGCTCTGTTTCTTATACCACTCCTTTGCTGGCTCCGGTATTGGTTCCGGCGGAGGAGGTGGTGGAGGATGGAAGTGGTCTTTGACACAAATTCTTTGACACAAATTCACGGACTCGGTTATTTCTTCTTCTGTTTTTTCATATGATTTCTTCGGAGGTGCAGGCTTTTCTTTCTTCTTCCCCTGCTGCTTCGGAGGTGGAGGTGGCGGGGCCGATCGTGCCTGTGCCTTCTTCCTTTGTTGCTTAGGAGGTGCGGTTGGGTCGCGCGCTGGAGGTGGCGTTGGGTCGCGTGCTACCGGCGACAACTGTGGGTCACCATGGTCATTGTCCCAATCTATCGCTGGTTCAGGGCTATGGGCCCGTGCTGCCGGTGTCAATCTTATGTACCATTTCGGCCAAAATATCCACGTGTGGATAGCATGCTCTAGTTCTGTTTCTCCATCACCTCCAGGGATCTCGAGGTCTAGGTCTTCCCATCCTTCCTCCACTCGGTCAACGAATACCTTAGCATATCCGTCGGGAATCTGCGCTTCATCGCCCGGAGGCTCTGCGTATCCCTGAGCACATACTTTCATCTTCTTCCCACGCATATTCAGAAGGTCATAATTTGTTCTTTCAAGGATGTCATCCACGGGGTGTCGTTGAACCTCTGCTTCGCTCTCTCCGTAGCTGCTACGACGCTGAGAGGGGGGCTGACCGGCTGTTCTTGACATTGGGTAAGCACTCTATCATGTATATCTCCTCTGGCTTCAACCATCGTTAGCCTTTCTTCCAAGCTACGGAGCTTCTCTTCCATTAATGCCTTGCTTCTGCACCGGCTTCTGTATGTGTCGAGATCTCCACTAAAGCCGTGCTTCCATGGGAGTCCGCCCACGCCTCGGGTCCGCCCGGTGTGTTCTGGGTTGCCAAGAGCGTAAGTCAGCTCGTCTTTCTCTCTGTTTGGCTTCAAAGTTCCTTCTTCTGCAAGCCTCATTGCTTCTTCGAGCCTCTAAGTCGCTGCTCTGATCGCGTCGCAAGTCACGAACGACCCATCTTCCATGTTAAGTGTTCCTTAGTGGCCATAGAAGTACCATTTTGCTCTCTCTGGCCAATTCAGAGTCTGCGGTATTATTCCCTTAGCAATCAGGTCTGCTTCCATCTTCTCCCATTTCGGAATCGCTACTGCATAGCCTCGAGGCCCAAGTTTATGAAAATGTGTCTTTTTTCCCGCATTGAGTTTGTTCTTCGCCGATAGGGCCTGACCCTCGTCTGAGCACCTGTAAGACACGAAATCATTCCAGAAGTCGCGTTGGGTTTGGAATTGCTTGTCGAAGTCTGGTGTTTTGCCCTTTTTGACATATTCCGTCCATAGCTTCTTCTTGAACGATTGAAACTGAACGACCATCTTATTTAACACCCATTTCTTGACTTTTTGTTCCGTGTCTTTGGGGAATATGAAGTGAAGGAGCACTTCTTTCCACAACAACTCTTTCTCGCTGTCAGGAACGATAACTGCTGGATTATCAATACTTTTTTTGGTTTTCTTCCATAGCTGGTAGCTTATGGGGACCTTTTCCCTAACCAGCTGACCAAGTTGATTTACAATGGTTGTCTTAAGTCCTCTAGGCTGAGGAACGCAATCTTCAGACACTGCTTGGACAATGGTAGTTCCTTCCATCTTCCTCTTCTAGCCTCTTCTCCGTTTTGGTCTCCTCGATCCGGATGCCTAACAAAATATATATCAGTGCATGCTATCGATAATAATTTTATATAATTCAAATCATGAATGCATGCTATCATATACCTCGGGTGCATCTTCCTCGCAACCGACTTCCTCGTCGGCTGCACCATCGTCATCATGTAGGTTTAGAAACCCATCAGCCGCTTCCATGTCCATGTCACTACCGCGAATTGATCCATCGTCAATACCATGAATTATATGGGCCATAATATCTTCCGCATTCGGAAGATTATTATCCATAGCTTCTTACTTTACACTACAACAACATTAATAAACAAATATATAAGCAAATACCTATCTTATAGTGTTGTTTGTCGACAATACCTATCTTATACTTAGAACAATGGTATAATTTAGTCACTTGCAATTTTTTCTAGTAATTCTCTAATTTACACTACAACAACATTAATAAACAAATAACTACAACAACCCATATTTATTTCTTAAAATTTCTACAATTTATCTAATATTATAACATAAACAAACATATATAATTTCTAGTCATTTTCTAATTTTTTCTAATAATTTTCTATGTAAAAAAATTGCAACAACACTATGCTGACGTCAGCCTGTCTCTTATACACATCTAGATGTGTATAAGAGACAGATAGTGGACGACGGCGCGCGGTGGCCGGGGCTGACGACGAGCCGCGCCGGGCCGGGGGCAGCAGCGCCGGCGACGACGGAGACGGCGAGGACGACGAGCAGCGGGCGCGCGGGCCGCGGCGGCCGGCGACGGGAAGGGGCGGCGCGTGGAGACGACGACGAGCCGTAGCCTGGTTCGATGACGAGGCGCGGCGGCTTGGGCTCTCGACGATGGGCCGCCGCGAGCAAGGCGACGACGGTGGCGGAGCGGCGGGAGAACGAAGGGGTTTTCACTGGATTGGGATTTTCACCAAGTGCGGTGGAGAAGTTATAGGGGTGGCCGATTAGTACCGGCTGGTGTTTCTAGCCAGTACTAACCAGCCCCCAGGCACGTTAGTACCGGCTGGGCTAACATACGGCCCGGTACTAAAGTGTGCACTTTAGTACCGGGCCGTATGTTAGCCCGGTACTAAAGTGGCCCAAAATTTTTCGCCTCCCGCCCACATGCTTTCTCTATTTCTTTTTCTTTTTCTCTTTCTTTTTGTACATTTGCATAATAAATACCAATATATTGTGAAAATTACTACCTAAATATTTTTAGAATATTATTGATTATATGTAGACACCTAAAATTTAAGTAAACTAAATAAAGCTTTGTAATATCATCGCTATCTTCTCTACATAATTTGGTTTTAATGTGTTTATATTTCTGGTAATTCATCATAAATCGAAAGAATTACTTTTTCATCCATGCAAAAATATTTAAAAATGTTAACCCTAAGAACATATGGAACATATATAGTAGCCATTATTTAACATCGAATACAACATAGTAGCATGCCATTCATTAACGTCGAATACAACATATATAGTAGCATGCCATTCATTAACGTCGAATACAACATATAATTAATGGTTTTAAAAACTACTCATCATTATTTAACGTGACATGTTTAACCTTCCTTTTCACGTAAGTGCCTTGGTCGTGATCGCGGCGTAAGTAAGGTGTGTCTTCTTTGGATAACAAGATGCTGGGGTCAACGTCAACTGAGAACGGAGGACAATCATGAATCTGATCATAATCTTCTGACTTGTCCGTAACGTCCTCAACTCCAACAATTTTTCTTTTTCCTGGGAGGACAATATGGTATTCAGGCTCATTATCTGACTTGTTTTTCTCCTTATTAGCGCTTTTGTTTGGCTTGCTTGACATATCCTTCACATAGAACACTTGTGTCACGTCCTTGGCTAGGACGAATGGGTCATTTGTATATCCAATCTTTTGGAAGTCCACCATTATCATCCCAAACTTTTCGTCTTTTGTTACGCCTCCAGAGTTATTCACCCACTGACAACGAAACAGCGGGACGGTTATGGGTCCATAGTCAAGCTCCCAGATCTCCTCTATGACTCCGTAATAGTTGTCCTTGTTTCCATTGCTGTCTATTGCATCTACACGAACACCGCTGTTCTGGTTAGTGCTTTTTTTGTCTTGGGCTTTTGTGTAAAATGTATATCCGTTGATTTCATAGCCTTGGTATTGTTGGACCGTGATCGACAGTCCCCTAGACAGCCATTGAAGTTGTTCATCAATAGTGTCGTTGCCCAAGAATTTCCTTCTAAGCCACATATGAAAGGTATCCAGGTGCTCACGTGCAATCCATGCCTCTGACTTCCTCGGGTTTTCATCCTGCAAAATATTTTTGTGCTCTTCCATGTATGGAGCCACCATGGATGAATTCTGTAGAACAGTGAAGTTTGCTTTGCGGATTTCGCTGTCATGGATGTTGACATTAGATTTCCTCCCTAATGTGCCCTTTCCCTTCAGTCGGCCCTCATGGCGTGAAGCAGGAAGCCCAATCGGACTAAGATCCTCGATAAAGTCAACGCAAAACTCAATGACCTCCTCTGTTCTGTAGTCCTTAGCGCCGCACCCTTCTGGTCGAGAACGATTGCAAACATATTTCTTCAAGACCCCCATGAACCTCTCAAAAGGGAACATATTGTGTAGGAAAACCGGTCCTAGAATAGTTATCTATTTGACAATATGAACTAGAAGAGGTGTCATAATGTTGAAGAACGAAGGTGGAAAGACCATCTCAAAGATGACAAGACATTGCACAATGTCCTTCTGTAGCTTTATTAGCTTCTTCGGATGAATTGCCTTTTGTGAGATTTCATTCATGAATGAATAGAGCTTAACAATTGCCAATATGACATTTTCCGGTAATATACCCCTTAGTGCAACCGGAAGTAACCATGTCATCAGTACGTGGCAATCATGGGACTTCAAGTTTGTGAATTTCTTCTCTTTCATGTTTATTATGTTCTGTATATTCGAGGAGTACGTTGTCGGGACCTTGATACTGTTCAAACAATCAAACATGCTTTGCTTCTCCTCTTTGCTGAGAGTGTAGCCGGCAGGACGTAAATAGTGTTGTCCCTTGTCTCTTTTTTGGGGATGTAGGTCTGTTCGCTCTGCCAGTACTTGCAGGTCATGTCTTGCTTCCATTGTATCCTTGGACACCCCATACACTCCAAGGAAGCCTAGCAGGTTTACGCAAAGATTCTTGCACAGGTGCATCACGTCAATTGCATTTCGAACCTCTAAGACCGCCCAATAGGGTAGCTCCCACAATATAAACTTCTTCTTCCACATTGGTGAACGCCCGTCATCGTCCTTGGCAACAGGCTGGTTACCACGTCCCTTTCCAAATACCACATGCACATCCTTTATCATCGAGAACATGCGCTTTCCATTACGAAACACAGGCTTAGCACGATGTTCGGGCTCCCCTTTGAAATGCTTCCCTTTCTCTCTTAGCTCGTGATTGGCTGGTAGAAATCGATGGTTGCCCAAATACACGCACTTATGACAGTTTTTCAAATATATGCTATCAGTTTCATCCAGGTAGTGGGTGCACGCCATGTATCCTTTGTTTGACTGTCCCGACAGGTTAGCAAGTGCAGGCCAGTCATTGATGGTTACAAAGAGCAAAGCTCGGAGGTCGAACGATTCTTGTTTGTACTCATCCCACACATGTACACCTTCTTCCTTCCATAGCGATAACAGTTCATCAACCAGTGGTCTTAGATATACGTCAATGTCATTGCCAGGTTGCTTTGGTCCTTGGATAAGCACTGGCATCATGATGAACTTCCGCTTCATGCACAACCAAGGAGGAAGGTTGAAGATACATAGGGTCACAGGCCATGTACTGTGACCAGTACCAAACTCACCGAACAGATTCATCCCATCTGTACTTAGACCAAACCTTATGTTCCTGGGATCCCTGTCAAAATTAGGAAATACTCGGTCAAGGTTCCTCCACCGCGACCCATCTGCAGGGTGTCTGATATTTTCATCTTGCTTACTTTCTTCTTTGTGCCACCGCATCAACTTTGCATTCGCCTTGTTTCTAAAAAAGCGCTTCAAACGTGGTATTACAGGGAAATACCACATCACTTTTGCGGGAACTCTCTTGTTGGGTGCCTTCCCATCAACGTCACCAGGATCATTTCGCCTGATTTTATACCGCAATGCGCCGCAAACAGGACAGACATCCAAGTTCTCATATCTAGGGCCGCGATACAAGATACAGTCGTTAGGACATGCGTGTATCTTCTGTACATCCAATCCAAGAGGGCAAACAACCTTTTTCGCTTCATATGTTGACGAGGGCAGTTCATTGCCCTCGGGAAGCATGATCTTTATTATTTTCAATAGCTCCCCGAATCCTTTATCGGTGACACCATTTTTTTGCTTTCCATTGCAAAAACTCTAGCGTGCTACCCAACTTTTTCTGCCCTGGTTTGCAACCTGGGTACAACAACTTTTTATGATCCTCCAGCATCCTCTCGAACTTCTTAGACTCTGCCGCTATTTGCTGTGTTTCTGTGCATCGAGTAACATTGACCTAGTTCGTTAGGTGGCTGCTCTTCTTCAATATTCTGTTCGGCCTCATCCATTGGTTCATCTTCTAATGCACCCGCTGCATATAAATGAGCCCAATCTGGAATGTCGGTTTCATCGGCTCCTTCTTCTTCACCATCTTCCATCACAACTCCAGGTTCACCGTGCTTTGTCCAAACTCTGTAGTTCGACGTGAAACCACATTCATATAAGTGGGTCATTATAGTGCATCTTTTCTTCCAGTGCTTAACATTCTTGCAATGTACGCATGGACAACACATGAGACCCTCGCGGGACTTGTTGGCCTCTGCTGCATTGAGAAATTCTTCTACACCAAGAACCCATGCACTGGTGCTGGACGGCCGGCACCGTACATCCATTCCCGGTCCATCTGCTTCAATTAAAAAGATTGATAAATACAATTTTTGGAGAAAAATGGATAATAATGCAAAAGTTTTCTAAAATTTTTAAGTGTTTTATACAAAAACAAATAAATATATAATCTATTATCGTATTAATTTTATTATACTATT
Source organism: Echinochloa crus-galli (assembly GCA_900205405.1). Taxonomy (NCBI): domain Eukaryota; kingdom Viridiplantae; phylum Streptophyta; class Magnoliopsida; order Poales; family Poaceae; genus Echinochloa; species Echinochloa crus-galli. The sequence goes on along the minus strand of OAMR01000210.1, from coordinate 177,141 downwards.
TTTCTATAATTTTCTATAGTTTTATGAAGAGGGTTAAGTTGAGAACCTTTGCCGCGGTCAGAGAAGTGAAATCCTCACAATTTGAGGAAAAAATGGGCAGCACCTCCCCTCTAACACACCATGGACGAAGTGGAGAGCTCGAGCAGCTTGTTGTGTGTGCTCGAGCTCGGGGAGGAGGAAGGGGGTTGACTGATATAGACACGTTAGTACCGGCTAGAGGAACCAGCCGGTAGTGATAGTCTTGGTGCCAATGGCTAGTGGACAGATTAGTACCGGCTGGAGGTACCAGCCGGTACTAAATTTCACGGTGGCAGTTTAGTACCGGCTGGTGTCTCCAGCCGGTACTAAACTGCTCGGTAGCCGTTGGCGCGCGACGCCTTTGGGCGGCGCGGGAGCAATTTAGTACCGGCTGGTGGTTCCAGCCGGTACTAAACGTGTCCAGTTTGCACTGTTCTGTAGAGCCGGTACTAATGTCATGCATTAGTACCGGCTCTACACTGACCGGTACTAACGTGTCCGGTACTGATACTCGTTTTTCCCGTAGTGTTGTTTTCTATTTCACTTCAGAATGTACGTTGAGTTCATTTTGATGCCCATGAGCAAAATTATTGGAAATTTTGATAATGTTCTCTCCAAACCTTAGTTCACTGGTAGCTAGAACTAACATATCGCTAAGTCTTAGAACATATTAGCTCACTTACTTCTATTTTAGTTCATTTGTTGTTGGCATGCAAAATTATTTAGTGCAACTTTCTACTTCAACTTTCTAAGGAACACCGTTAATGTACCTGCAAACGTATAAGGCATGCACGCATTTTAAGATTCAAACATTCAAATCTTTGACTAACAGTTAGCCTCATATAATTTGAATTTTGTTTTTTGAAAATAAAATCATGAGATCGACATTGGAAAGTACTTTCCTTTTGGTTATGATTTGGTTGGTTCAAGCATTTTAGTATAGGAGGAATTAAGAGACAAAGACTAGTTTTATAGATTATTTATTTGTTCAACCAACATATTCCGCATTCCCTCCATTTCACATTATTTATTTGTCAAATGCACTGGAAGAAAACATTTCAAAATGGCTGTCCGTTTTCAGTTTTTACACCTAATTAAATGCTATAGAGAAGAAGATATTTTGTGTATTCGTTGTGCTATGGACAAATATAGTACATGGATCCCCTACCGATGGATCCAATCCTCAACATGTTAGAAACATAGCTCCACGTATGTCCCAGCAACACCACGAATAAATTTTTGAGAATTTTTTTTGAAATAATGCTTATGCGTATCATCAAGGCTTCTAATAATATGAAGGTTTGTAAATAATATATCCTCACAAGCGTGCAACACTCGCCGCCTGCTTAAATAAAACTGCACCAAAAGAGTCGTCAAGTCTGTCTCCATAATGGAGCCAGAGCTGCTGCTGAAGCCGCATCGGTCCAAGCAGTTGTCCGAGGAACGCGAAGCCAAGAGTTCTGTAACTCCGAGGCAAAGAGCTCACGTGAGACAGTTAAGCCCATGCATGCCGAGATCAGGATGCGTAACTCCAAGGCATGCAAGTCACGAAGCATTAAAGCCCATGCCTCAAGGATCAGAACGCCGCCGCCGAAGCTCCCCCGGCCGCACTATAAAAGGTGCTGCCCGGATGCATGATGAAGGGGATCATCGATCAGAAAAGCATCGAACACAAGAGCGAGCATTGGAGAAGCAAGAGCGCAAGAATCTTAGAGTAGCTAGCAGCCCAGTCCCTGCACATCACTGTATAGTACCTAGCAAGAGTGTGTCCGCTGTAACATAGCCGAGTTGGGGTAAGCTTTTTCTGTTTTCCCCCGTTCTTGGGGTTTCCCGAAAGGGAAAGCCGTGTGCAAGCCTGTTCGTTTAATGGAGTAGTTTCCTTTGTGAGTCCCTGTGTCTGTCCGTCTGTTCTGTGTGGGATGAGTCTCTATGCTAGGGACCCTATAGGAGAAACCTCTGCATTTGATGCTCTCGTTGAAGCCTAGAGAGTGGCGTGTTGGAGAGCGGTGTCCGTAGAGAAGTGTTCCCTTAGGGTGGAACTGCCTGGGGAGAAGATAGGATTTATCTCGCATAGGCATGATCTAGGATATATGGGAAAACACGGGGAAATACGCTTCATATTACAATTCGTGATGAGCATGGTGAGTACCAAGTAGGACATACACAACCGTTGAGAAAAACCCGGCTGCCTTGTTGGTTTCGCAGACCCGCAAAGATCTTGAATATATAACCGCTTGCTATAATATAATCACAGTTAGCAGTGACGCCAGATTATATCGAAAGCAATATTCAATACTAATCACCCTTGAACTGCAATTATAATATGACGTGTCTGCTAACTGCGATTATATTAGCAAGTGGTTATATATTCAGGATCTGGCTTCAGAGGCAGCTCTGGCTCCATTATGGAGACAGACTTGACGACTCTTTCGGTGCAGTTTTATTTAAGCAGGCGACGAGTGCTGCACGCTTGTGAGGATATATTATTTACAAGTCTTGATTATACACATAAGCATTGATTCAAGAAAAGTCAGGAAAAATTATTCGTGGTGTTGCCGGGACATACGTGGCTTACCACGCTCTGAAATTTGGTAGTACCACTACCACTTACAGGTATATGGGTGGGTCTTCCTACACCGCAACGTGGATTTAATAATGGTGGTTGGAAAAAAGAGATATGTTATTTTTACTCATCCATATATATTGCAAAAAGTTAACACGGGTGGCACTTTTGTTTATGAAAAAATAAAATACTAATTATAGTGTTATAATAGCTACTCCCGCCGTTTGATTTTATATCGTGGACATGGTCTTTTAAGTTACATTTTAACCATTTATTTATTTTATATTATAATTTTTAACAATTATAAACAATCAAGAAAAACTACCTTTCATTACAAATTCAATCATATAAAGTTTGTATTATAAAAGTTATTAAAAATTGTTGGCGAAATTATTGGTTAAAGATTGTAAAGTTTTCTTGATATCTGTGCAAAAATGGAGGGGAGTATAAAATACCTTTTGACCGTTGGAAAAATCCTATATATCCCCGTTGCAACTAATGCCAGAGAAAAATGGGTATAATGTTCACTCTAATCCACGGACCACGGACTTTGAAGCCTGCATATACTGTACACCACACTTCTCTCAAAATTGAAAAAAGAAGAGTAACAGGTGTACCATACACATCAGACACGTACTCCAGGACCTCTAAACTTTATTCATTCACTGCCATTGATAAGAATATTTGGAAACTTAAGCTACCTTTGAAAATAAAAATTTTTATATGGTATTTGATCAAGGGTGTGGTTCTAACTAAAGATAACCTAGTTAGACGACAGTGGCAGGGAGATGTTAAGTGTTGTTTTTGCGCTCATGATGAATCTATCCAACATCTTTTTTTTGATTGTTCCATGGCTAAATTTATCTGGAGAATCATGCAAGTCTCTTTCAATTTACGCCCACCTTCTAGTATTGATCATATGTTCAATGATTGGTTGATGGGTATAGACAAGAGACTTAGGTCTCAAATTTTAATGGGAGCGAGTGCAATTTGTAGGGCAATTTGGCTTTGCCGTAATAAGCTGGTGTTTGACAAGGGCCTAGTGCCAACCTTTTTGCAGGTTATCTTCAGTGGAATGCATTGGACCAGATTCTGGTCTTTGCTTCAGAAGGAGGAGGATCGCCCTACGGTGAAGGCAGGGTGCACGAAGATTGAGACAACTGCTCTAGAAATCTTCGCTAGATACGGTTGGCGTTTTAGCAACAGAATAACTGTGTGATCATTTTTATGGCGTTTTTGACTGTATGTCAAAACTTATTTTCTTTTTCTTGGCGAAGTGATCGCCTTCAGTTTGTAATAAAGAACGGCTATATGCATTGGTCGATGCAGCGGCTGTGATATGTTTAATATATTCCCTATTCTAAAAAAAAATTGGAACCAATATCCTGTCCTCTGTACATTACGTAAGGGCTGTCTCTCCCTTCGCGTGCGGCACATCCACCACGCCGTGGCCTATGCTGGACCAAGATGTGGATATGTATTAGCCGGAAAGATGGACGACGCACCATATAGTGAGGGATCCGAGTGAGTCAACCATATATCTGGCACGGAATGAAAAAAAAACAAAAGATAAAAACAAAAGATATGGTGGTACCCCCCTGATCATTGAAGTGGCAAAAGACGATGCAAAAAAGAAGCTCCACTTGCGCACAATGCACAAGGTATCGATGCCCACGGACGGCGGGACAACGGCCGGGAGTCCGGGACCGGTGAGCAGATCTCGGCGGCGATCTCATGTCGATCTCCCCTGCCTCCATTTCAGCACGGGAGTAACTTAACGTCGCACATATTCTATGCAAAAATGACGGGATCATCTGTATATGTCTATGGCCCAGTGACGTGACAAGTCCTGTACATACGGTATGTGTCGCTCGTCGGAGTTAATCTATATAACCTATATAAATACACCTCACTAAGAGTCATTAATGTTATTTCTCTCAACAGGCAAGCTATCTATGGCAAACATAAAGTCACTATATCAGACGCCACATCATCATCCATTAGAATCATCTATTTATATCTTTCATCGATTTTCTATGACTAATAGCATCCATTCCTGCAATTTATTAGTCTTTGAGAGTACGATGTGACAAAATTCCCATAATAGAAATACATGGGTGATCAATGGTTTAAGAGTTGTTCGCTCTGAACAAAATAAGCATGTTTTCATGAAAAAGAATATTGCTATGCAATCACCTTAGTGATTCTATTTTGAAATTTCACCTTAAAATAACGTATAATATCGTTTGCAAAAGAATATTGTCATGCAATCACCTTGATGTTTCTACTTTCAATTTCACCTCAAAATTTTGTTTATATTTTCTTAGAACTGCGCGGGGTATCACCTAGTTTGCTACATGCCCATCACTTACCGGAACTGCATTGGTTTGTTACTATCAAATTTACGATTGGAACATCGAGCCATGTTGATGCCGAAAACTAACATAGAGGACATACTCATCAAATCTTGCATTGGGTTCCAAAATGATAATTTTCGATTATCTCTACTGCACATACTCCCTGCTCGAGCAACTATCTCTCTTTGTCAGAACAATATACATACCTGTTTTCAAAGGTCTAGGTTTAGCCAGTACTTTGTATTCCAACGAATCTATGAACCAAATATATGATTATAATGCGAAAGCAAACCTATGAAAATGCAATAGATATGACAATATAGAAACAAAGTCATAGATGTAATTGCCTGCAAAAAAAAGTCATAGAGGTAATAATTTAATAATTTGATTCGTCGGACCAGCATATAGCTGGGATTTAATAATTTGATTAACTAAAACTAGATGTTGACATCTTGATTTTAGAGATGGTAAACATTTTGTGTTTTAAGGCAAAAATTTTGACCATAAGATCATATTTTGATTGAAGTCATTGCTGAAAGGAGGTCATAATCAAAATGGACATACTTTATCACAAAAGTAAGAGTACTAAAGATGTGCATGCAGGCATGCAGCACCTGTATAGTGCACATATTTATAGGAACAAACATACCAGCATATTGAGCATAATATATAAAGATGTATATATAGATTTGTTCATTTCACATAAAAAATAGAAGGAACAACATTTGTGACTTTGTGTGCTACAACATTAATTACAACTTTCCACACCATTCTATACCTACTATTATATATTTGTTCAAATAGTTACAAAATTAAGATATAATGTTCTGAATGTATATGGAGACTATTTGTGCCAACTTGGCATAATTATAATGTATATGGAGACGTATCCAATAACATTATTTGGCCTGAGATGAATGCTATTGTTTCTAGGAAATGACCATTTTAAAGCACCAAATATTTAGCAGTTCTAGTTAATTTCTACATTTTTACTAGTTTTTTGGTTATATAATTTAGGTGAACAATTAAGCGTAGAAACAGCTTTGAGTTAAATAAGTAATAATCCAACTATTGCAACATATAAGTACATATGTAATTTTATTACGATAAAAGCGCTGAGATCTATATAGATCTAACCAGTCTCATCTCAACTTGTTTCATATATAAAAATGGCTAAAGCAAATAAACATTTTATACATAAATAAATAATAAGTAATTATGAGCAATGAAATGGCGTGTGGACTCCAATGATTGGACTATTTCATTCTTTTTTTACTTAAGTTTGGAAATGAGAAATATTGTGAAGAATATGTTCTCTCTTCCCAAACCATAATTGTGTCTTTGATATTGATTATTGTGACTCATATATTGTTTACATATCTCTTTCTGTCAGGATGAATTGCAAATGCTATTCTCTAGATGATATTTTAGTGTAGTGTCTGTGGTATAAGCATTTTTATTTCAAAAGATATGAAAAAAGTATGTTGTCCTATCCTTGTAATTTGTTTTGGATGATACATTATTGATTTGAGGAGTATCACAAAGTCAATTTATGGTAAATTAGTTATTTATATACATATAATTTCTGCTAAAAATGGGAGGAAGGAGTACGGCAAGGACGTTTTGCAGAAAAAAATTATAAATTCTTTCAAACATTTTTGGACTAATAATTAATTGGAATCTTCATTGGTGAAATACAATCCACAATAAATTACGCAGATTTAAATTTCACTATACCAAAAATGTTTGCAACTATTAAATAACTACAAACTATCATGGTGAAGATATATGCCTTCTTAAAATTTCGTTGGAAAGATATAAATTGCCTCATGAAATGAATGTAAACTTTTAGCTAGTAGTGTGGCACTATTTTTTTCGCACGTCATACAAATGGCGGTTGCTTTGAAACATGCAGTAATGAAGTATCACTTATGAACCCGCATTAACAGGTTTGTTTAACTATCGCGTTTGGCAACGAACCGATAATGAAAATTGAAGTAATTATTTATTTGACACTAGAATTAAACTATCAATTTTTTTCATAGCGCAGAAAAGTTTTCACTCCTTGATTTGACGCTTACTTCTAACTTCATTCCTTATTTGATACTTCTGTTAATTCTATCAGTTATTTCAGGTGAAACGACATCCAAAATTCATGGAAAAGTTTCTATTGATATAACAAATGGACATGGATGTATTTATTTAAAAGAAAATATGTATCTTAACAGTTTAAAAATAAAAAATCACAAAATTAGGATATCTCTGAAACTAATCCAAATTTTATGGCACAAAAATAGTATAAACAATTATACAAAAATAACTAACATTTGCCATATGAAATTCGGTGGTTGATAAAATTACTTTGGAAAAAGTAATCTATAACACACTGTGATTTCATGAAATTGGTCATTTCACATTGAAAACGGAAAAAATAGCCGTTGGACACCATGCGGTGTCCTGCAGCAAAGAATCCAACCGTCGTAGAACACCATGTTCTTTGTTAAAGGATGTTGTCTAGTGTCCTACGGCAATTTTTTCGGTTTTTAAGGTGCAACGGCATATACTGTGAAATCAGAGTGTCTTTCAGCAAACTTTACCATTTCCATCATAAGTTAAATATAGCATTGAGAAGAACATGGTATTTTAGAAATTTGGGAAGAAACTAACGATTGGGAATTATGGATGTGTAGAATTAGATGTGGATGAAGTTTGAGTCATGGTTTCACTGATGTTTCTCTACTGGCTTTATGGATCACTATTGTGAACTTAACATCCCGTGTCTAAAATCTACTTATGATGTAGCTCTACTGCAGAATGAACTTGAATATGTGCACAGCATATTCCTTAAACTTTTGTGCTCGATGACTTTATGTAAAATGGTTAATTCGAAGGTGCTACTTTTGTAGAGACAATGGTTGTATGCTGGCCTTATTCCTTTAAACTTCCTTGGTGGGCTATCAGAATTGGATGACATGGGCCAACAAATTACTACAGAAGGGTATTGGTCTAAGGTATCACATCAGTTTTCAAAAACCTTTGGACGATTAGGATTTGTTAAGATCTTGCTTGGTTCTTCATTTGTTCTTTTTGTTGTCACCTGGTAGTAGGAAAAAAAGAGATAAAGAACAACACAGAGTGGCCATGCATGGTTGCGATGGATGCGGATGTGAAAAAGACTTTGTCGAGTTTGATTGTATTTCTTTCGCTTGGTATATTCTATTCTAATTATCGTTTTCCTTAATGTAAATCAGGTATAAGACGCAAATTACGTATCGTAAAAAAGAATTGCCATGAGCTCATGACGGCGTGCCAGCAGACAAGGAAGAAGAATAGAATATCGTTGACATCAAGGCCTAAACAAAGGCAGACATGATATCGTGGGACCAAGCTATACATGAAAAATTAGTCTTATATAGCTTATCAGTAATGTTCGATATGATACTATATATATTTGAAATCATTGGCACGCGCAACTTGTATTGGTCTGTTGGACGGGATTGGACATTTGTATGAAAATTTTTGATCTTTGATCTTGATGGGGGACATGGCACCTAGCCCTTCAAATCTAGTGAGCTTTTTTTGCCTTCAAGAGGTGCCTGCCTCATTGTCTTTGAGGAAAAATTTTAAACGTGCCACTACAATTTTCAAAAATTTGAAAAATACCGTTGTCAGTGACCGTGGTGGCCCCCATGTGTCAGTGACACACCGATGGTATATTTTCAAAGTGTGAAAATTGTAATGGCACGTTTGAAAAATTTAACCCTTGTCTTTGAGATCTTGTCGGATTGGGAGGTGCATTGATCTTAGACAATTACATCGAGATGATACAATTATATAAGATCCAACCCGGCCTTTGCATAACTAAGATGCACACAGCCAATGAAAAAAATAAAAAATGAGAGCACCATGGCCTAGCAAACTACCACAAGCGTCTTCATCTTCATCTGCATCACAAACCAAAGCAACTCTTGGACTATGGAGTAGGCTCCCTATACAACGCTTCCAACGAGGAAACGACACGTGCACATGCCGACATTGTAATGACCCAACCAATTAAGGCCAGATCAATATTTTCACGAGGGAGTAATTCATCTTAATCCAAACAATGCCTTCAGCAAAGTCACTGCCAAGTTCAACCAATTAAGGTCAGACCTAGGAATTTCTTACCGGAACCGATGAATTAGTAGCAAATGCCACCACGACCAAGTCACACCGTGTTGCTTCCCCCTTCTTACCCGGCCAATGCTTCCATATAGACCAGCCCTGACCCACTTTAAACGGCCACGAACTCCAAATTCGGCATATCATCTGAATTCGTAACCTGAGATACCATGCTACAAAGTATCCGCTGGGTACCCATGCATAATCCATCAGGAATAAATTGCAGATGAAATCCGTCTTCGAGTAAGAGAATCCGCAAACGAAGCCAAGGTGACTCATGTCTCTTGGTCTATATGAAAAGAAATGACGAAATTGAAGATGTCATCACCATATGTAGCTCCAAAGTCTAGCACTAGTCCTTCCAACGTGAGGCCTGGGGGCCTGATCGCCTGAAGGCCGAGTTCCCCTTCTTCCATCCACTTGCGACGGCCGGCGCCAATGGCCGCAGCAAATCGAGATCCGACAACGTCGGGCCCCAACCCAGCAGACACGGAGGCCGACCGGCATCGGAGATCGAAGTGGTCGCGTCGGAGGGGCGAGTGAGATCCACTTCACTCGAGGGTGGAGGGAGACGTGATGTCGACGCCAACCACCGTGCCGCTTCGCGCGCCGCCGGCCCAGATCCGGTCGAGGGACCAACGGATCCGAGGGCCACCGCCCTCACCGCCGCCGTCATGGCCGACAGCTCGCTCGGGCGACGACGCGGCGGAGGGAGGCGGACGGGGGAGGGGCGGCGGCGGCGGTGGCTCGGCCCTCCGAGTCGCCTACGCGGGGGCGACGCGGAGGGAGAGTATCGGTCTTTTCTGGGAGGTGCATGCATCTCTATACTCTTGGTTACATGTTGATGAAGTCATGCTGTTGAGGAAAATGATTCCTTGAGGAGTCAGTATCCATCCTTATATCAAATTGCAAGACGAAAAAACGATACGGTAGCCTCGGTTTTTTCAAGAGTACCTTTGAACGTTTCCTTTAGAAGAACTCTGGTGGGGCAGAATCTAAATCTTTGGCATGATTTAGTTGGTCGGATAAGTCATGTGCAGTTGAATGATAGGAGAGATAGTTTTAGGTGGAGTCTTAATCCCACGGGTCTTTTTACTGTCAAGTCTATGTATATGGCTCTTATTCATCCTGATGTTGCACACATGAATCATAATAAGAAAATTTGGAAGATGAAGGTCCCGCTAAAAATTAAGATTTTCATGTGGTATCTAAAGAGAGGTGTAACCTTAACAAAGGATAATTTAGCTAGGAGGAATTGGAACGGAAGTAAGTTATGTTCTTTCTTGTTCGAAGGAGAAACAATTCAACATCTCTTTTTTGATTGTCATATGGCCAAATTTTTATGGAGGGCTGTGCTGATTGCTTTTAATTGTCCTATACCGCTTAGTTTTAATCACATGTTTTTTGATTGGCTAATTGGTAGGAGTAAAAAAATTATACAACAAATGTTATTTGGGGCATCAGCTCTTTGTTGGTCCATTGGTTGAGCTGAAATGATATTGTTTTTGACAAAGCACCACAAAAATCTTATTTACAGGTACTGTTCAGAGGAACTTACTGGCTTCGATTCTGGACGAATCTACATTGACTTGAGCAAGACAGGGACGAAATAAGGGATGCGGCTCAGGCGCTGGAGGTTTTGGCGCTGCGCATCTTCGCTCACCATGGCTGGAGGATTAGTAATAGGATTATGTATTAATTCTCCTGTCAAACTGTTTGGTGTGGCTTAGATTTTTTAGTGCGTGTTGCAGACGGAAGTGCTGCATTTTGTTTGTTAACTTGGATTTGGGCTGTAGCCGAAAGGTCAAGGCCGGGTAATGAAATTATCCATTATCTAAAAAAATGCTGTTGAGGAAACTACATACTTTCCTTCTCTCTTCGTAGATGTTCACACAGACTAGGCCATCAGAAAGTAGTTGGATTCAATAGTCAACAACAATCCATAAACACAAAATTTTGTCTCAACAAGTCAAAATAGGTCACCTTTTGGGTGACCTCCCAAGGCCAATCAGACATGTCACAACAACCGGTCTTCCCCTTTCCGGAAGAGTTCCTGCGACCAATTTCTATAATAAGCACCTGTACAATCTAGAAAATTTCAATAGATAATACAGGAGAACAACATGTAATATTAGAAGAAGAATCCCAATCACTATCATTAATTAAAACATGGCAAATTTCTGCCGCATACACTTTCATGGTTCAACAGCACTATACCTATAAAACAGATAAAAAATTGTTAAGATTGTGCGCGTAGACAAATGCCTGGCTGCACCCAGAAACATGAATTGCATGTCATAGTTTCTATTATAGTAGTGAGAGCGACATGCCAAATCCAACGTAACTCTTTTAATTGATATCTCAATAGAAAAATATGAATTATATATGTGGCCATGGAGTGTATCCTTTGATGAGTAGGATCTGATGCAAAAAGAGGATGCTTGCCTTAACCTTATTTGTTAGGCCAAAGGCACCACTCGCTTTTAGTCGCAATCTATCAGTGTTAAGAGCTACACGATGTCAGCTCTAGAAGGCTAATGGCCACTCCACAACAATAATATTGGAGTCCATATAATAAGCAATGCAAGTCATTATGCTGGATCATTCGGATACTATATAATTAGCCAACCAAATTAAAACGATTTCATGTGCACAACATGGAGCCAGTAGTACTACATATATCCGCATCACAGTATTTGATTGTGGTTACAAGACTGCCCACAGTTACAAGAAGAGGTATTTTACGGTACCCAATGCCACTGGTTAAAAAGGAGTAGTATATAAACTTATAATTAGTTGAGAAAAATTAGATACCATTATAACGTGGACCAGTGGTATAGGTAGTATATGAGGAGTGATATAGGTGGGTATAAGGGTATTATTAGAAGAAATATAAATGGCATCACTGTAATTAATGTAATTAAGTAATTTTTTCATTCGATAATTCAAATTTGTCGTGACTTGTCGTTTCATTTCACTCTCAGTCTTATTCATTTCCCTCTGTTCCTCATTTTCCCGACGTCTATCTCTTGTCTCTGTATGGCGACCGGCGATGGGTAGTCGCAATTACTAAATTACCCATGTCTATACCATATACCACCCAAGAGTGGTATTGGGTACCGTAAAAGAGCTCAAGAAGAAAGGGTGAGGGATATGGTGATATAGGTTAGGAAGACTGGGTCTTATTATTGTTGATCATAACGCTAGTGCACAATGGAGTGTGTTAATTTATGTAAAAAAATTATTAGGAGAAAGAAATAGCACCCATCCAAAAGGCTTGTTGCATATTAATTTATACAATGTTTATGAAGGTTGATATTTACCACTACTACTAAATACAGAGAATAATGTGGTGAAACCACTCACCATTGGAGGGGACTGGTTTGGAGAGGTGAGGAGGGTCTGTAGAGGGAATATAGAGAATAATGAACTATGGAATCAGAGAGATGTTCTCATCACTGATGCCTCAACTCCAACAAGTCATCAGTGATGCCCAACTTTGTTGTAATACTGGGCTGTCGATAACGAGAAATGTATAAGGTTGCAAAACCATCCCGGCCTCGGGTGTCATAAATTACTTGGCTCCCAAAGTTGGAACAAATCCTCGCTCACCACTCCTGAGGACAGGGGATAGAGAGCAGCTGGGCAATGTCCCACATTTCGTATTATCTCCATTTGTTTGCAAGCCCATTTTTTGCATATAGTTACACCAGAAGCCGGTATATAATAGCCCAAAATGATACAACCATTATCTCAAGCAAATGCTACAAAGATTCCGACATACTACATAGAAGAAGATACATTTTCTTATAGATATATAATGATAGAAGCAGATACATATATGGTTGCTTCTCTCTCGGCGATGCTTCATCTCGAGTTGCTATGAATTCGTTTATCAGAAAAAGTCCAACTTGCCCACGGCCTAGTTGTAAGAAAAGATCCCCCACTCGGCCACTACAAAGGTGGAATTAGCTAAAATTCCCCACCTTCGCTGCACACCTCATCCTGAAGCTAGTGACATAGGCACTCATCGGCTGCTGAATTGATTACGCAACAACATACCACGCTTCATCCCTCCTAGGACGACGGAAACGATAACACATTACATATAACGCCCAGCTAGGACTTGAATTGGTATCATCAGTAGTGGCCGGCGCCGGCACGGTTGTTTGCTTTGGCGTCGAAGACTATCTCGTTCATGGCCACCTGATCAGCCTTGCGCTTGCGGGCCTCGATGATCTCCTGTGTGGATTTGTAGTAGATGGCGTACAGGATCAGCTGCCCGACCGCGAACAGCACCCCCAGCCCGTTGGGGATCTGCAATGAACAGAGATCGAGCCAATTATTCAGTACACAGAGGATATCCTCTTCAGATATTATATTATATATTCAATGCTAATTTGCTTGTTGTTAATGACTAATTGGAGACGCTACTATTCCAAATACGGCGAGGTTAGGCGGATATCAAATCCATTAACCATTTGGAAATGGAAGGATTACGTGTGCCATATCAGATAGATGTAATGCCGCTGCTACATATAGGTTGCCATCAACCAATGAATGACTGCGGACATTAACAAGTTTCAATTTCCGTCTAGGCCGTTCCATTTCGCCATCAACGGTACACGCTTGGCCGATACAGCGGGACTTGCAGTACGTGTGTCGTCGTTGTCTCTAACCAGTAACTTGAGCTGGGCCTACGGCGCGGCCTAAGCAAAATGGCCACTATCGACAGGGACCCCAAGAGAGATTTGGTGCCCTGAAAGCAACACGGCAAGCTTTCTCTCAATCAATTCGGCCTTGGACGGCCGCATGGTGCGTGCACGCGTGTAGGCGTAGATAGTGCTCACGGCTGGTGACCGACGGAAAGTTGGAGAAGAAATAAAAGCGCTCACAGTTGGGACCATGCATGTATGCGAGCCTTGCATGATCTGGTTTAGGATAATTTGATTTCTAAGACCTCAAAATATAATGGTAAGCATAAGCAAGCTTCCTAAAATAATACCACCCATTAATTATATTGTGGATTCAGTTGCTTGTTGTTGTTGCTGAGAGCACTGTAGTTACTGCAGGTAAGCTTTAATTACCGACAGGTAAACGTGGTAGAAAGAATGCATGTCAGATAATTAATAATTAATAGCTTACGGTGATGTAGAGGTCAAAGCGGATGAGCGCGTATGCCGTCCAGCAGAGGCCGTTCACCAGGGATGCCAGCGACAGGAAGAGGGGCATGTACTCTACGCTCTTCGTCTGGATCACCATTTTCTGAACCATGCAAGGAAACACACAGTGAAAGTAAACGATTAATATGTGAGGAATTTTAGGAGGATTGTGGAATTAATAGAAAAAAAACCTTATTAATTTAATTCCAAAAAGAAATAAACTGACCAACTTATGATACTAATTAGGCATGAGGTTGTCAAATTAAGGAAGAAAAAATAAGAGTAATAGCTAAAATGAATAAACGAACGGCAAGTGTTTAGTTCCCAAACTTTTTATCTCCAAACTTTACTATTCACCTATCACATCAAATTACATCAAATCTCTCTCCTCATACATGGAGTACTAAACATGGGTAAATAAAAAAACTAGTTGCATGGTTTTGATGTACACGACGAGACAAATCTTTTGAGCCTAGTTAGGTCATGGTACGACAATGTTTACCACAAACAAACAAAAAGTGCTACAGTATTGGGTAAATAAAAAAACTAGTTGCATGGTTTTGATGTACACGACGAGACGAATCTTTTGAGCCTAATTAGATCCTGGTAGGACAATGTTTACCACAAACAAATGAAAAGTGCTACAGTGCGCTATAATGTCTGATGTGACTTTTTCACCCCACCTTTTCACCCTCTTTTTAGAAACTAAACATCCCCTTTTCGTCAAAACTGATGAAAGTAAAAATGAATTAAGTGAACAAAATACGGAGAAAAAAACGGAAGATTGGTGCGTAGTATGACACACTATGTTCAAACATATAATAATTGAATAAACGACAAGAGCAAGCATGCATGTGCATATATATTTTATTCTCGTCCTGTTCGCTTGGCTTATCAGTCATCAGTCAATAATATTTTTCTCTCAGCAGAAATCAGCACCAGCCACCTATCAACCAGCAGTATTTTTCTCTCAACACAAATCAGCACCAGCCACCAGCCAAACGAACGGAGCGAAGGTTGGTCGAACGGAAGTTAAAAAAATCCCACTCATCTTTTCATATGTTTATTCCAATTCCAATAGCAGTAATCACTGATCAATACTTTAAAAGGAAAAGAAGAACACTAAACCTTGTGTTCTGATTCCGACTGCCAGACATCAGTACAACACTAGTAATAATAGAATCAATCAAACAATTAAATAACACCAAATCTCACTGGTTAGTCACAAGCAGCTAACTGATTACGTAGTATATAATAATCATCTTGTTTTACTGGTATTAAGTACTCCACTTGTAGAACATACCATGACGGAGAGCGGCGCGGCGTACATGCCGGTGCCGAAGAGGACGCAGAGGATGCCGACGATCATGGACCTGCGCTCGTGCGTGTGCGCCAGGGAGAGCACCAGCGCCGCGACGGCGCCGACGAAGGCGACCTCGCCGGCGACGAGGAGCAAGACCTTGCGGCGGGTGGCCCCCGTGGAGTAGAGGAGGAAGAGCGTGACGTAGGTGAGTTCGATGGCCATGCCGGTGCCATTGATGGTGATGACGAGCATGCTGTGTGGGTGCACCAGCGGCAGGCCGTACAGCACCCACATCATGCAGTTGAGGAGGGTGGCGACATAGGGGATCGGCGAATACTGCTCCACCGACCCCTTCTTCCAGATGCGGATGAACGTTGGCCTGTATACGTTATACGACGTATATGTGCATAAATATGTGCTGTATACATAAATATATATATATATACTTACGTAAGTATTATATATGATTATGTTTGTGTGTTCTGTAATCAGTTAATTACTATACCTTCGGACATGGCAAACATTTTTTACTTGCTGCTAGTTCATTCTACCCGTCCGAAACGTCAAATTTTCACGACCAAAGTATTCAACGGTTGGATGAAGTATTTATTTAGTATTTTGGAATAGTATAATCATTGTAATCCAAATTTCAGCAGATATAGTATTATTTCCAGTTTTTTATTTATCATTTTTTTCATGAAGAAATGAATTGATTCTTACACTGGGGAGAGAAAGAGCACCAGGGCCGTCCCATTGCCTGCAAAGATGGACATAAAAAGGAAATCCAGAAATGAATATGTAACCCTTCCATATGGCAAGAAAAACTCCAAATGAGTTTGGACGAGTAGATTATGAACAAACATGAGCAAATGAATTCTGGGCAATAATGCTTAGTTTGCATTGAGTAGGACATGATGTTATATAAGCTTGGCAAAGCAAAACTAAAAAAAGAAGAGATGGATGGAAATTTGTGGGGCGCGTGGGGGCGCAGCAGGGAAGAAAGGAGCAAGAGAAGAGCCCGGCATCCCACATGACGGTTAGAGCCATCTAACACGGCAGATGCAGGTGCTCTGTGCATCATCTGCCATTTATATGTCTTTGCATATATATGCACATGCAGGTATATGTGATGGGGCTCCAGCTCAATCAGCGGTGGCGGCGGCGACTCACCGATGACGCCGATGGCCGTGCGGATGGTGTCCGGAGAGACCATGATCACTGCCTTCAGGATGACTGGTGCTCAGCTCTAGCTACAAACAGTGTGCTTACGAAGAACACAGAGGTGTAAGGGTGTGATGAATGAGTGATGACTGAAGCACAGTCCCCGGATACAACGGGGAGAAGAAACAAATGAGCTGAACTGAGTACTAAGCTCTCTGGGTTCTTGGTGAGTGATGAGCGAGTAAATGAGGCCAGCTTAAATACAGGAGGGGGCAAGGCTCCCGGGCATCGCGTGGCTGGGCCCGCGGACGTCGAACGGGCCCCACCTCACCAGACTACCTCTTGTGCACAGTACTCTATTTCCCTCTCCAGCTAGCGTGTCCTCTCTCTCTCTCTAACAACAAGGACCCGTCCTAGGGAAAATTAAATTCTGTTACTTGGTGCATCACAGCGTGTGTATGGAGCGAGAGCGAAGGAGAGGCAGCAAAGAGATTACAATACACTTGTGTTGACAGCCAAAATTGGCAGTCACCCGGACAAACCGGTCTGACCGGTTTGCCAAACCGGTCAGACCGGTTTTATCTGTAATTCGAGTAGGTTTAGGATTCCGAGTTTAATCCCATATTGTAACCGACTCATGAGGGGTAAGACTTCCCCGGCCTATAAATATAAAGGCTAGAAGGCCGATTGAGATAGATCCAATCGAATCAAACATTACTTTACCCTTTATCTCAAACCCTAATCTCTTCCAACCTCCATGCTGAAAGCGGTCAAACCGGTTTCATAAACCGGTCAGACCGGTTTCCCGAGGGAGGTCGGGTGTTGGCCGTGGTGACGGCCTTGCTGCGTTTTCAAGTTTGTTGGCGCGTTTCTGTGTCAACATACTTTTTGGCGACTCTGCTGGGGAAGATTAATCTAGTTATAAAACCTATCTAATCTACTCCAAAGATGACGGGATCGATCAGTGATCTTGACAAGAACAACATCATCACTGCGACGATGGAAGAGCTCACGGACGAAGAACGGAAGCGGTACCTGATTGCTGAGGAACACTTCAGGGCACAATTCCTGAAGGGTTTCAAGAAAGATCGCGGTGGCCTTGTCAAGAGGGTAGAGGAATTCGTCATGCCGGCTCAAGTTATCAGACGACAAGGTTGAAGAACTTCCTAAGGTAACCGGTGAATCCTCATCCTCTGATTTCATGCAACAAATGACTCGTATGATGGATGAAAAATTAAATGCTGCACAAGCCGCTACTAGTGAGTTACTTGTTAGTATGGTTAGTAATCTTGATAAAAATAAAAGTGCTGTAGAAACAGATCCTAGTACGTCAGCCATACCAGAAAACATTATAGATCCAAATTTAGGCATGCCGGCGAATTATTATGCAGGGCAGCCACCTCATCCTGGTTCGGTCCACAAACCGGTCAGACCGGTTTACACAACTGGTCCGACCGGTTTGGCCACTTCAGTTGGTCAGACCGGTTCCATGGGTGTTGGTGCAACAAATGCAATGGTTTTAGCTAATTCAGCTGTTTCTGGTTCTGTTTTTACACCTCCTATTACTACTGTTGTGGGAAGCTCATCCAATGGATCTGGCACTTCTTCTAGACCGATTCCAAATGCTTCTCAAGGTTCAACACTTAATACATCTCGTTATATGAATAGTGCAAGCTATCAAGCCGATTTCTCTAAGTTCAAAGAGGATCTGGCTAATACAATTAAAACTAAATTTGGGATTGATTTGGGTAACTCACGCTTGTATCAAAAACCATATCCTCCTTAATTTGATTTAGTTCCTTATCCTAGTGGTTGGCGTGTTCCTGAGTTTGTTAAATTCAATGGTGAAGATAATCGTACTACTTGGGAGCACGTTAGTCAATATATTTTGCAGTTAGGAGAAGCAAGTTTCTATGAACCATTGCGCATTCATTTATTCTCATTAACTTTGACTGGAACTGCTTTCTATTGGTTTTCTTCGCTTGCTCCTAATTCTATTCAAACTTGGACTCAATTGGAGCGTAAATTTCATGATCACTTCTTTAGCGGAGAAAATGAAACTAAATTGACAGATTTAACATCTATTAGACAAGGCCGAGAGGAATCGGCTATAGATTATTTCAGAAGATTTAAGGATACAAAAAATAGATGTTTTAATTTGTCAATCTCTGAAAAAGATTTAGCAGATTTAGCTTTTGCTGGCTTGCGGTCTCATTTAAAGGAAAAATTAGAAGGGTTTGATTTTCTTTCTATTAATCACTTGCAAATGAAGGTCATGAGCTTAGAACTTAAGTTAAAAAATTCAAGAGAATCTGCTAAACCTCATCGTTCCAACATGCAGATTATTGATAATGATTCTGATAGTTCGGATGATGAAAGTAAAGAGATTTATGCTGCTGAGTTTGTTTGGCCATCAAAAGCTAAGCCTTGTTCTTGTCCTTCATTGAAGCCGGTTCAGAAAAATCGGCGAGAAGAAATTAAATTTACTTTTGATGTTGCCAAATGTGATCGTGTTTTCGATGAATTGCTTATGAATGGTTTTATTAAACTTTCTCATGCAATTCACCAGCCGATCAATTGAAAAATCACGCATATTGTAAGTGGCATAATTCTTTTTCACATGCGACTAATGATTGCAATGTTTTTCGACGATAGGTACAATCCGCTATTAATGAAGGTCGATTAGTACTAGCTGAGATGCAAGTTGATAAAGCTCATTTCCCTGTGCATACTCTGAATTTGAATACCAAGGTGCTGATTCGGCCGGAACAAGCCGATGGAGCTAAGGGTAAGAATGTGGTGATTGGAGATCCAAGGCCGGAAAAAGTTGATATTCAATCTCCGGTAAGAAAAGTGATGCTTAGAAAGACTCTGGATGGAAAAGAGTCTCTGAAGATTACTATTAATACATCAAGGCCCGGGGGCCAAGAAAGTTCCTTAGAAGAAAATCGGTCCGCTCATCAGGCGAAACCGGTCAGACCGGTTTCCCAAACCGGTCAGACCGGTTTGCCCCTGGACCGACCTAGGACTTTCAAGCCCAAGCGTCCGGAAGTGGGTACTTGGAAGGTGAATGAACCCAAAGTGCAAGGTACGGTTCTGAAGCAAGGGCCTATTTTTCCTCAGCTCCTGAACAAGTACACAAAGGCCGTTCAAGGTTATCGGCCGATAAAAAAGGTCACCAATGCATGGAGATGGTTATCCAGAGAACAATAGGCACCGTGGTGATGTTATTACTGTTTATCCACCCCAGAAGATGTATGCTACCATGCCATGGGCACCTCCCGCGTCAAATTCTCCATTTCCAACATGGGATCAGGGGATGTGGATGCAATGCTTTCCAATGCCACAACCACCTCAAGATTACATGGGCAATGGTCCTAAGATTCCAGTGCATGACCGATTGGGCT
Organism: Echinochloa crus-galli; assembly: GCA_900205405.1. Lineage (NCBI taxonomy): Eukaryota > Viridiplantae > Streptophyta > Magnoliopsida > Poales > Poaceae > Echinochloa > Echinochloa crus-galli. Next base: position 157,009 of record OAMR01000210.1, on the reverse strand, counting down.
CACATCGATCAGGGCCAGTGCCAGATCGCAAAGCGGTCAGACCTGTTTCAAACCGGTCAGACCGGTTTCGGTCTGAACAAAAACAATTTGCTGCTCCCAAGCAAGAATACCGTGTCAAGGAAAGGAAGGAGGATGTGCAACCCATGGATAATCCAAAAGGAACCAAGGACAGAAGATATGTGACAATTGGTGAGGTTCCAGTGGCTATGCAAGATTTGAGTAAAGAGCCGATAGTTATTGGAAATTCGGCTCCTGTGGCAATTAAAAAGCCGATCATGGCTAATGATCATGAGGCTAGCAGTAGCAAGGCTGTAAAGAAGGTATTTCAACCAAGATGGTGTCCTTCTGGTTTGACTCACACACAAAAGAGAAAGTTGCAGTGCTTGCGAAATAAAGAAAAAAGGGAACAGGAGGCTGAGCAGTTGAGGGATGAACAGTTTAACAGATACAGGCCTATGATTCCTCAGACCAAGACGTGGCAACTTAAATCAGTTGTGCAGCCAGCAGCACAACCGGTCAGACCGGTTTCAGAATCCGGCCAGACCGGTTTGAGTGCTGCAGAAGCGGTCAGACCGGTTTCTGGAACCGGTCAGACCGGTTTGGAGACACAGGCAGGAGTTGAGGTTGCTTTGGCCACCAATGAAGATACAATTCCTCCAATTCCTCCAGTGGTTGAAGATGAAGAATTAGTTGACTTTGAGCCTTCTCCAGAGCGTGACAATATGGAGGTCAACATCGTCTATTTGTCTTCGGATTACTTCGTGGTGCCGGAGGAGGAAATTGCTCATCTTCAACTTGGGCCTCGAGACGCTATATTTCAGAAGCCTAATGAATCAGAGAATCATCTCAAGGCTTTATATATGAGAGGGCACATCAACGGGAAGCCAATTTCACGTATGTTGGTGGATGGTGGAGCTATTGTAAATCTCATGCCGTATTCCCTCTACAAGAAAATTGGTGGTAAAGACGAAGATCTCATCAAGACGAACATGACAGTCAGTGGAGTCGGTGGAGGTGATCCCATTGGCGCCAAGGGGGTGGCTTCTATGGAGTTGACCGTCGGGAGCAAGACTATTGCTACAGCCTTCTCTGTCTCGGAGGTGCAAGGTAACTTTAGTTTAATTCTTGGTCGTGATTGGATTCATGCAAATCAATGCGTACCATCTACCTTGCATCAATGCCTTATTCAGTGGATCGGCGATGAAGTTGAAGTTGTGAACGGTGACACTTCTTCCTTTGTTGCAATGGCCGATTCCGATTCTATTAGTGCAAATGAGAACATCAAGTGTTTATCGGGCATGGATTTGACCGACTACGAGCTTATGAGCTTATCAGTTGCACTAAGGATGGTTTTGTTCCTGCTACATTAAAGCCGATGGAGAATCGGTTGAATTACTTGATGTAATTGATGGAGCAAACGAACCAGCCGGGCAAAACCGATCAGATCGCTTTTGAGAGCCGGTCAGACCGGTTTGGATCTGAATAGTGCTCGACAAGGCAAACCGGTCAGACTGCTTCTGGAAACTGGTCAGACCAGTTTAAGGCGAAACAGTGGCTTCAAGACCGAATTGATCATCATCGGTTGAATACAAGTGGTATGTTTGAAGCTGTTGAAGATTTGGGTGATATGGATAAATTGGGTCAGGGGTTTACATCAGCCGACCCCTTAGAAAAAGTTGATATTGGTGATGGTACTATTCCTAGGCCAACTTTTGTGAACAAAAATTTATCGGTTGAATATAAAGCCGAATTAATAAAGTTGTTGAAAGAATATGTTGATTGTTTTTCTTGGGAATACCGTGAGATGCCTGGTTTAAGTCGTGATTAGTTGAGCATCGTTTACCAATTAAGGCCGGTTTTAGACCTTTTAAGCAATCGGCTAGACGTTTTAATTCCGCTATTTATGATCGAATAAAAGAAGAAATTAATCATTTATTAGATGCTGGTTTTATTCGGACTTGTCGTTATGCGGAGTGGATTTCTAATATTGTTCCCGTTGAAAAGAAAGATTCGGGAAAACTTAGAGTTTGCATTGATTTTAGAGATCTTAATAAAGCCACTCCCAAAGAATCGTATCCTATGCCTATAGCCGATGTTTTGATTAATGAAGCATCTGGACATCGTGTTGTTAGCTTTCTTGATGGTAATGCCGGATATAATCAAATCTTCATGGCCGAAGAGGATATGCACAAAACGGCCTTTCAATGTCCGGGATTTAGATGTGTATAAGAGACAGCGTTCGTTTAGTTTCTGGCCCGAACCGGTAGTTCGTTTCGGTTCCCTACTTTACTTCGGTTAGAGAATGAAGCCGATTTCACTTGGGGGGCAAAACAGCAAGAAGCTTTTGAGAAGATCAAAGAATATTTATCTTCACCACCAGTACTTAGAGCACCTAAGAGAGGGGTTCCGTTCAGACTTTACGTGGTAGCTGAAGAAAGAGTTATTGGAGCTGTTTTGACTCAAGAAATAGAGGCTAAGGAGTATGTGATTGCTTATATAAGCCGACGACTCATTGATGCAGAAACAAGGTATACTTTCATTGAAAAATTATGCTTGTCATTATATAATGCTTGCACTCAATTGAGGCATTATTTATTATCTAGCACTTGCATCGTGTTATGTCAAACCGATGTACTTAAACATATGTTGCAAAAACCGATTTCTAGTGGAAGAGTCTGTAAATGGGCTTATGCTTTAGTTGAGTATGATTTGGCTTGTGAACCTTTAAAATCTATGAAAGGCCAAATTGTAGCTGATTTTATTGTTGAACATCGGATTGATGATACTTGTGATTTCGACGTCGACTATGTTGCTTGTAAACCATGGAAATTATACTTCGATGGATCGGTTTGCAATGATGGACAAGGAATTGGTGCTGTTTTTATATCACCAAGTGGTGCCGTTTTTGAGTTCTCAAATCGATTGGAGGAAAAGCGAACCAATAATCAAGTTGAATATGAGGCTCTTCTATTCGGCTTGGAATTTTTGCAAGATATGGGAATAAAACATGTTGAAGCTTTTGGTGATTCACTCTTGGTAGTACAGCAAGTATCTAAGGTATGCCAATGTTATAATGGTTTATTAAATGCATATCTTGATAGATGCCTCGATATCATTGCTTCTTTTGATGAATTTACTATCAAACATATTCCAAGAGAAGAAAATGGCAAGGCCAATACTCTGGCTCAGAAAGCATCTGGTTATATGGTTGCAAAGAAATATTTCTATCTCCAAAAACCGATGCAATTAAAAGTCGGGGTGCAGGTTCTGGACGAACCGGTCCAACCGGTTTCTCAAACCGGTCTGACCGCCAGAACCGGTCTGACCGGTTTGGGAACCGGTCTGACCGCTTCGTCTCCTGACAGCGGCAAAAATTCCTTGAATGATGCTAATAATTCCAAGATGAAGATCAAGACTGGAGAGTGCCTATTATTACTTATTTGAAAGATCCTGGTCGTGGTGCAACAAGAAATATTCGGCGATTATCGTTTATATATATGTTGCTTGACGATGAGCTTTATCGTCGAACCGCCGAAGATTTACTTTTGAAATGTTTGAACTCGGATCAGGCCAAAGTTGCCATGTGAGAAGTTCATGAAGGCATTTGTGGTACACATCAATCGGCTCCCAAGATGAAGTGGTTACTTAGACGAGCCGGTTTTTATTGGCCTTCTATGATGGCGGATTGTTTCATATATTATAAAGGATGTGAAGAAAGTCAGAAATTTGGAGATTTGCAATTAGTACCTGCTGCATTAATGCATCCTATTATCAAGCCATGGCCATTCCGAGGTTGGGGATTGGATTTTATTGGACAAATTAACCCTCCATCATCAAAAGGACATTGTTTCGTGTTGGTTGCTACGGATTATTTTACTAAGTGGACCGAAGCAATTCCTTTGAAAAATATGACACATCGAGAGGTGATTGAGTTTGTTACACAAAATATTATTCATAGATTCGGTATCCCTCAAACTTAACAACGGATCAAGGTACTTCATTTATGTCTAAAGAGGTACGTGAATTTGCCGAATCCTATAACATTAAATTGCTCAATTCATCTCCATACTACGCTCAGGCTAATGGTCAAGCCGAGTCAAGTAATAAAATCTTGATCAAATTGATTAAGAAAAAGATAGAATGGTCCTGGGCCCTCTTAGATTGCTTCTGGTTGATGGTCTTCGTGCTTTCGAGGCCCAGGGTGTGTTGGCGTGGTTCGAGATGAGTTGGCGGGAGTTCTGCGTGGCTTGCACAGTTGTCGGATGACTTGGCGGCGATGTGGACGACTCCCGGTGGCCTGTACGGCTAAGGGGGATAACCGGCCGAACATGTCGTTCGGCCGTTTCTGTCATTTCCGACCCCTATAGCACGTGTTTCGTGATATTGTACCTGCAAACATGACACTCACCAAAACTCGTGGAACTTTATTAGAAATAAACCTAAGTACATAGAATGATGCATAGTCTCTCATTTATTCCCGAGTATTGGTGGTAGAATTTGGGTTGTAACGACCGCCAACAACCAACCTTATCCCCTCTACCGAGTGCCACTTCGAGTCAAACCCCATCCTTTTCTCGGTCCCGTCTCTCTCGAGAGCGCGTCGCCACGTCTCTGTCGTCTCCGGCGGCGAGTGGGGATACGCCGCCCCCATGGGCTTCTCCGCCGGTGAACCTGCGCAGGATTCTCGCGTCGGCCTCCTCCACCGCGTGGGACCCCTCTCCGTCGCATCACTTGCCCGCGCGCGTGGATCCACCCGCTCCCATGGTCAGTAACCCTAACCGCCATTGTCTCCTCTCGATCTACTTTTCTAGGCGGTTCTAGCGGATTCCCTTGGGTAGGTGGTCTTCCTAGGTGTTGTTGAGTCTAACCTAGTAACCTTGTTGCAAATCTTTTGGTAGTTTTCGAGATCCACTTCTCTCTCTTGGCATGAACCCTAACCGACCAAACCTTTTCCCGATCTAGTGGTCCAGGCTGCTCTAGTAGATTCCCTTGGGTAGGTGGTCTTCCTAGGTGTTGTTGAGTCTAACCTAGTAACCTTGTTGCAAATCTTTTGGTAGTTTTCGAGATCCACTTCTCTCTCTTGGCATGAACCCTAACCGACCAATCTTTTTCCTGATCTAGTGGTCTAGGCTGCTCTAGTGGATTTCCTTGGATAGAATGCTTCGCTAGGTTGTTTGAACCTCTCCCAATGATCTTGTTTCAATCCCATGGCTAGATTTCGGTTTCAAGTTATATCCTGTATGTCTAGTTCATGCGGCTGGGAGCTTTGCTATCTGTCCAAGTTCAAATCCATCTTGTTCCTGCTGTCTTTTGCGCATGCCAAATCTCTTTCTTTCATCCCGGGCGCAAATGATTTATGCTTTGTTGCTCTCTCTCTTGCTCAGGCGTCCAAGGATGTGTTTTTTGCTGAGACTTCTAGTGAATCCGAGAGGGCTGACAGCGAGGACAACATCCCCATTGCTGCTCGAGCCAGAGGTCTCCGTGCTAATCCTCCACGGGCTGCTCGTGATGGAGGAACAGGAGGTGCAGGGAGAGGAACTGCTGCTGCGAGCGCCACTGCTCGCACTGTCAGAGCTGCTGTTGCAAAGAAGAAGACACCCAAGCGTGCTCCAGGGGCAGCAAGTGAGAAGCGCAAGGCAGATACACCAATGACAGAGGCAGATTTGAGGGGGCAGGGTAGAGGGAGAGGTGCTGGTGGGGTTCACATCAGCGAGGCAGGGTCGAGGCCCAGGGTGTGTTGGCGTGGTTCGAGATGAGTTGGCGGGAGTTCTGCGTGGCTTGCACAGTTGTCGGATGACTTGGCGGCGATGTGGACGACTCCCGGTGGCCTGTACGGCTAAGGGGGATAACCGGCCGAACATGTCGTTCGGCCGTTTCTGTCATTTCCGACCCCTATAGCACGTGTTTCGTGATATTGTACCTGCAAACATGACACTCACCAAAACTCGTGGAACTTTATTAGAAATAAACCTAAGTACATAGAATGATGCATAGTCTCTCATTTATTCCCGAGTATTATTTTTTGCGAACTCCCAAAGTAGGAATTGCAAGTGAGAGGTGGAGTGTATGTGAATCTCAATCTTAGAAGCATGAAAGATTCCTCACTAAGGTCACAACAATTGGACAAAGCTCACTAAGATGACAAGCAGCATATGGTAGAAAGTTTAGAACTAATCCTATCATATGGCTCTGGTAGGTATTATGACCAATGAGGAACTTTGTTTTATATTTGAAAACATAAACAACCGAGATTTTCACCATACTAAGAGCAGAAATAGAATTCAACCAAAGTATCACTATATCAATCCCCACAACAACCTAGACCAACAAGGTAACAGTTACAATTCCAGCAATTTCAATAATCAGCCGTCTCTTAGAGATCTTTCGGGATAAAATGAGACTATGCAACATTCCTTGCACTTAGGTTTTATTTCTAATAAAGTTCCACGAGTTTTGGTGAGTGTCATGTTTGCAGGTACAATATCACGAAACACGTGCTACAGGGGTCGGAAATGACAGAAACAGCCGAACGACATGTTCGGCCGGTTACCCCCCTTAGCCGTACAGGCCACCGGGAGCCGTCCACGTCAGCGACAACCAAACGAACACATCA
>OAMR01000210.1:103604-137968 GCA_900205405.1 Echinochloa crus-galli | reverse complement strand
GGGTGTGGCATGGCCCCATCCCGAGCCGGCTGCTCCGTGCTCATCCGTGTCTATCCGGCTCGAGCCTCAGGACTTTGGGAGAGGGAATCAAAGAACATGAAACTTTATTTTATGGAATGGATGATGGCATGATTTTTGCTAACTCCCAAAGTAGGAATTGCAAGTGAGAGGTGGAGTGTATGTGAATCTCGATCTTAGAAGCATGAAAGACTCCTCATCACCGCTGTAGCACTTCACCTGGGAGTATCCCGAGGTATCGTAATTTATATTTCCGCAGGGAAGCTTTGGCAAGACTACTAGTGAACAGATATTAAAGACTATCCGAGAAGGGTACACAACTAAACAAGACGGGGGATAAACGGTATTGGATAGGAGTGGATATACCGGACACACAACTCAAGGGATACTCGGGTAGATGAGAGAAGGTATAGATAGCTGGGAGGACAACGAGAAGAGATAAAGCATTCCTCGGTACTCTATCTATCTAGGCCAAGTGGTTAGAGATACAACGGCTAAAGAGCCAGCACTAAAAGGTCCGGAACAAGTCTATTGCCTTCCTTGGGGACTACAGGACCCCCGACACGCAGAAAGGGATGAGAAGGGGTGCCGACTACCCTGAACCTTGGGTCCTAGGACACCGGAACTAACGTGATGGGCTACAAAGACCGAGAGGGCTGTCACCACCTCACGGCTACCACCTCCGTTGCGACGGGCAGAAACTAAGGTTACTGACAAGTCTAGGAACCACTCCTACACAGATCAATAACTACTTACTTCGCTAGCAGAAGCAAGCAACTCGAACTCACACCCCAATGACAAGTCAATGCTAGTGTGAGCAGAATCGAAGAACCAATTAAGGCAGAGACTTAAGCAAGAACTAAGAGCACTAGGAACTAGAACCGACTATAGTCTAAACACAATATAGAAGCAACTAGACTAAAGTAGAAGCAACTATATAAGGCACAAGTAGAATAAAGTAGATAACTATATTGATAACTTGAATGTCATACAAAAGAAAAGGTAAAAGATACAAGAGCTAATACCAGAGCTTCTGAAGACGACTCCGGAACCTCCGAGGCACAGCTCGACTCGACTCTAACTCCCAACTAAACTAACCTACTCTACTAGAAATGAAGTGGAAGCTCCTTAGCTTTGAGTGTGTGTTACAAGTGAGAGTGTGGCCCTCTATTTATAGCTAGACATGGCGGTTGAGGTTGGGTAACTGCCAAGGCAAGCAGGGGGGCAGAGAGGCGGTGGCCGGCTGATTCGGCCGAAGTCCCCGGTTCGGCCGAACTGGCCAGTTCGGCCGAACCGGGGAGTTCGGCCGAACGGGCCGGACCGGGCGACTGCCAATTTTGGCTGTCAACACATGCCCCCGCGCGTTTTTAGTGAACTTGAGAACTAAAAAGCAATATGCAAATAATTACAACTCAGGAGCTAAAATTTATGCTAAGGGCGATATCAAAAACTATCGGCCATCAATCTTCATGCGTCTTGCCAAACACTTGGATAGAATTTTTCAAATATCTTCCGTTGATAGCTCTAGGCAAATGATCTCCTTGCAATGTCTCCAGCATATAAGAATTCCCAAAAATAACTTTGACAACTCTATATGGTCGATCGCAGATCCAAGGCCAGCCAAAATTGGCAGTTGCCCGGACAAACCGGTCTGACCGGTTTGCCAAAACGGTCAGACCGGTTTTATCTGTAATTCGAGTAGGTTTAGGATTCCGAGTTTGATCTCGTATTGTAACCGAATTGGAAGGGGTACGACTTCCCCGGCCTATATATATGAAGGCTAAGGTCGATTGAGAGTTATTCCAATCGAATCAAACACAATTGTTCCTTACTTTTTATCTCCAAACCGTAAACACTTTTCCAACCCTAATTGTTGTCCTTTGCTCGTCTCCGCGACGTACTGAGGCGTTCTAGGTGGCCTCCCGACCCTAGAGCAACCCTAGATTGCTTGAGCTCCGACGGGGTCCCTCCCGAGCTCGAGTTTGTAGGTCTTCACGACCTCCTGTTAGAAAGCGGTCTGACCGGTTCTGTAAACCGGTGTGACCGGTTTCCCGAGGGAGGTCGGGTGTTGGCCGTGGTGACGGCCTTGCTGCGTTTTCAAGTTTGTTGGCGCGTTTCTGTGTCAACAACTTGTATGATGAAAGCAATTTCCCATGAGCTGTGCAACGACGTGTGTGTGTCTGTGTTTATTTTTCGTGAAGATGTTTTTGTGAGAATTTTTTATAATTAAAGTTAGCTCATTTGAAACAATATATCTATTCCTGCAGTTGCCCATCATCTATTAGCAGACATGAAGGCACTGAGTCTCCACCCCTAATTTACTGTTGGTTCTCTTTTCTCTCTTGTTTTTTTTTCGCTTCATCAACTATTTGGAGATCCATTGGTTACTTCATAAACGAAAGTTATGTTAATCACCATATTCGTGGATGTCGATTCTATAAGATTACCCTTTATGCTCTTATTAACTGTAGCTAGATTCCCATGCTTTCACTTTTTCTTCCCCGGTAGGTCCAACAATTTGCTGCCAACACATCCTGTGTAGACACTAGAGAAATGATAAATGCACACTATCATTATTAGAGCATTCACAAATTATTCTTAAACCTAAATCTTTATTTATGTAAATGGATTGCACGGTGATCGGGTTTTCATGAATTTAAAATTTTCACAGGTAGGCGATGTGCCAAAAGACGGTGAGGCTTTTGTGGTAACTTCATCAATCTCGAGTTTTACCGGCTCAATCTCTGGAAGATGTTTATCCATCAGGTAGGGGTGGGTGCATGTGTCTTTATGAGCTTGTGCGTCTCTAACGTGTTTCTTCCCCGAAAAAGGTATGTAAATGGGTTTGTTTGGGCAAAGTATACAAATGAGTTGTTCATTGTAATTACTATATACAATCCATAAATGTGCACCCATAGATTACATAGTCTCTGGAATAACTTGTGGATGACATGCAACTAACATTATTACTTCAAACATTTAACATAATTAAGTATATGACTCCACTAAATTTTCAAAAAATTGTTTAACATCGATTTAAGTTTTCATCACTACATGTAGTATCTATTTCATTCCTAAATAACTCAAAAGGGTTTCAGGAATGTTCTTCATTAATTCATTATCAATTAAGAACGCAGAATCTTTCAAAAATAAACAAATTAGTTACAAAAATTGAATGTGAAAAGAATCATTGTGGATCTAACTGACAAAGGAGCTCATGAAATCCATCGTGCTTGACAAGCACAATCAGTTATAACTAGTGGAGAATCAACTCGTATACTAAATAGGGTACATATATCATGCTCAGCGAAGTTGCACAAAAAAAAGAAGTCTCGCTCAGCGAAGCTTCATAATCATAATTCAGTATTCAGCTGCCTCTTGTACCGTGTCAATTGGGTCATATAGTGATGAGAATTTTGATTGAATTTCCAGCGCTGAAATTTTGCATAGTCAGAAGTAGCTAGCCATATTCATGTCAACCATGATGTTATGTTCGTAATTCCATAGAAATTATTTACATGACACGTTATTTTCAAAGGAGCATAATTGATGACTTACTTCTACAGTAAGGTTGATGGGTAACTATCTACGGTGTAGTTTTCAATCATAGTCCTACGTGTAGGGGATGATACTTATAGTTGACTTTCTTTTTTGACTTTGTTGCTAATTTGTTTTTTTTAAATAACCTCCCCGTTTGAAAATAAACAGGCGAGATATGAGTTGAAATGGTCTCTGAAACCATATTTTCCCTCTTAGTTCCTTGTTTATTAAAATTTTGTGTAGCACTAATAAAATCATCATAACCTTAAGAAAGTAGACTCAAATTTGAATCCAGTGATCTATAGTCTTTTTTGCACAATAGAAATTATATTATAAGCCTAATTGTTAATGGAAGATGACGAGGAATGACTATTAAATTTTGTGAATGCCTTATTACCAAATGAAATGTAGGCAGTACTACATTATATTGCATCCTTTTTCCTATTCAAGTGGGACACATCCCCCAACACTCGGCACGTACGGGGAGGTCACTACTCTTAGAGCATGTACAAAATTTAGTCATCAGCTTTCTGCATGATTCTCATAAGCAAAATGAGCTGACACGATCATTATTAAATAAAGAAAGAATGTGTTGCGGCCTACTGTCTTGTCTACTGCTTTGGTGTGTGCTACCATACAAAACAACACAGACTAGAGTACGTATTAAATATCATATAAATAACTAAACAGACAATCCATTGTAAAGTTATCTATTAAGCTCTGTATATGTCAAAACAGACAACAATTGTCTAAGCCGTTCTACATACACTTAATCTTTTATTTTTGTCCTTTGTAGAAGCTACCTTGTGATTCATATTTATTACCTGTAAAGTTACTTAAATTCTACTTATATGTAAATCACTTATCCAAGACAAAGGATGTTCATGCAAAACTTGCCTGTTTATTTGTAAGTTCCTTTTTACGGCATATTAGTGTTGCCATGTATCATACAAAGGATTTCGGTTTCAAGAGCAAATTGACACTTAAAATAATGTTATAGAAATATTTGTGATTTGAACCTTTAAAAATGATTATACAAAATAAGAAATCTGTAAGTCAGATTAAGAAGTTGACTTGGCATGTTGGATCTAGACGAAATGTTTTTAAAAAATGACTCATGAATAAGTATATAATTTGGTACAGAGGTAGTATATAATGTAAAATACTAGTAAACTGGTTGTATTTGATAAGGTTTTTTTAGTGAAACTTGCCCATTAGGGTTAGAGTTTTTGACTCAGCACTGGCATCACAGTTCCTAGATTTATTCTAGGATTTAACTGGCGCTATTCAGTATGTGGTAGGCACATGCCCATCGATAGTGAGCCGCGTGTCGTGACTTTGTCAAACGTGACATGTTTGGGTTCAGTCTTTCAAAGGTGCTGCGTGTATTCATAGGGTTGAGTATGTGTGCACTGTGAGCGTCTGCGCCTATACTTTTCTTTTATAAAAAATAAAAAATACTAAAAAAGGTATATACATTCATTATATAGATATAAAAATAAAATAGGCGCAGTACCTTTATTTGCTTCATTATTTGTCAAGGAAAACCTAAATGGGCCAGATGTGAACATGTCTAGCAACATGCGGCTCATGTACGTGTACATCATCTTATTTAATGAAGGATAAATATTACACCACCAGCATACACGCCATGACACCAACAACACTAACCGGATGTATGCTATATATCTGTAACAACGGTGCAGTAGATTGAGAACATTGGGTTCGATCGTCATCATTGTCAACCCCTATATATTATCAGTGCATCTTGTACTTTCAAGCAGTACTTGTGTTATCATGCACGTACATTGAAAATTAGGCCCCTTTGGATAAGCAATGCATCAGCCTCGTCCAACCACTGGCATTGACCAGCACTCTTAACCTGAGATTACCAACACACGACAGGAGCACGTACATGATTCAATAGAGTTTTTTCTGTTCAGGTGCAAAGAGTGGCATGGTGGAGTGTCTGCCAACAGGAGATATTTTGAAGGCAATAGCCATTTTCATCCTTAAACTATCAATTAAAGCTTAATTTCGTCCCTGAACTGTTGGAAATATGCCCTACAGCCAACTGGATTCGATCCACTAGTGGGCTCAAACGTTAAAGTCATAATGGGCCACGAATGTTGTAAAGCCCATTACCGAGGGAAGGGGTACACTATCTATTAATCCCATATTGCTAATGGAAGATGGTGTGGGAAATTTTCTCCCAATAAATATAGACAAAACCCCTCCTGAAAAGGACACGACTTTCAAGCAACAGCCGCGCTGCCTACGCCCTCTCCTCATCATGCTCGCGGACCTAGCAGTCCGGCGCGCGACGTTTCCATCCTCGTACGTGTGGATACATCGGAGGTGCTGTGCTTGGAGCACAAGGACGAACCGCACGTGCAGGACCAGACGGACGTAAGCAACTGCACTGCACTGCCACTTCGACGCGTTCGTCTACATCGAGACAGCTTCCGCTGCAACTGCGCGTCAAGTGGTAACAATCTGTGATCTATTATACATGATACAACCAGAAAAACGAGTTTTTGTATGTGCTAGCATAGCCTCCTCGTTTCCCTTCAGTGGTACCAGAGCCATAGCTGTTTCGTTATAGGTTCAGATGTATGCATATGGAGATATGCTTGGATGTAGATGAGTCTCCGATCGGTTCGTGATCTTTGCCATGATGGTCGTGTAACGAATTGCTCCCACCGGTCGGAATTCCGCCATCGGAGCTAAGTGATACACGTAAACCCAGGCATGGTGAGATGTAGATCAATTGGATTGGTCGAATCGAACTTAAGTCAATGGTCGGGCGCATGGTGATGCGCGGCGGTGTGGATTGGATCCATAACTGGGCCGGGTTTTGCGCTAAAATCAGGTTGTTCGTAAAACAGCCATAACTTTTGCATACGACCTCGGATTGAGACGATTTTTATATGAAAATTCATCTACAGAAAAATTTACACATGATTTCGACTTCCAACGCCAGTTTCGCCGAATTTAGAATTGCGAAAAAAGGCCGGGAAGATAGAGTTTTCGACGATTTAAGTTTGGACGTCGGAATCGTCTAACTTGTTTTTGCAGGTTCATATGATCGGTATGGCCCTATGTGTATGTGATGCATGTATGTAATTAATCATGACCTGCGTGTCGTGAGTAGGGCAATACGGCTGGAGCCATATTTATTGTCAATCTGATGTAATGGCCTGCGTGCCAACTTGTGATGATCTAATGCGCGGTTATGTAATTTACTTACTATCATCCATTAGATAGTTCTTGGAGGACTCATCACGGGAGGATGGCATACATGGATCATGGAGATGGAGATCATCATGATGGACAGTACAATGGAGATAGAGATCACCATGTATTAATGGGCCATACCGTGTCATTACTTTGTGAATGTCGTTCTTATTGTTTTACTCCTACATATGCAACGATAATGGTTATTTTTCTGCATACAACGGTAGAAGTAGAACGATCCCTCATCAATGTTTAAGTTATGAATGCCCTCCCAACTAAACCTTGCACCGTCACACATCTAGATGTGTATAAGAGACAGCTATGAAATTAGGGTGCCACTAGTTTTCCTTAACCGTTAAGATGACCTTGTCTAAGTTAACCAACCCTTTATGCGACTAAGTATCCGATACAAACCCATCTAGTCAAGGAAAACTAGTGGCACCCTAATTTCATAGACCCACCACTAATCGTACAAGACATGTGACGGTGCAAGGTTTAGTTGGGAGGGCATTCAGAACTTAAACATTGCTGAGGGATCGTTCTACTTCTACCGTCGCATGCACAAAAATAACCATTATCATCGCATATGTAGCACTAAGTATCAATGGATGGATATTTATTTTAGTTGGAGTAGACTCTGTTAAATTGTTTAATGTATTTTACTCTATCATAGATATGTTGTCTTTCGTATTTTTGCATTATTTTGTTGTAGATCAATGGCACCTAGCAATGCACTGTTTTCTTTGTGTTCGGTCCTTGAGAAGGATAAGTTGAATGGAACAAACTATGCGGATTGGATCCACAACCTAAGAATTGTTCTTAGGGCTGAGAAAAAGGAAGAAGTTCTAGACACCCCATTACCAGATGAGCCTGATGAAAATGCAACTGTTGCTGATAAACTTGCTTACAAGAAAGCATGTGATGCCAATCTTGAAGTGAGTTGCCTTATGCTTGCTTGCATGGAACCAGAGCTGTCTCTTATACACATCTAGATGTGTATAAGAGACAGGGGCATATTTCATTTCGAACTACCATATGCATGGGGCGGAGAAGGGATTGAATGAGTTGTGTGGCATGCTCAAGACAGCAGAGGCTGACATCAAGAAAAGCGCTAGCAGCAGCCATGTGATGGCCATCCAAAACAGGCCTAACTTCAAGAAGAAGGGCAAATCTTGGAAGAAAAAGAAGGGCAAGGCTAAAGATATGATCTCTCAGCCAAGCTCAACGCCCCAGACTGAGTCTGGACCAGCTGCAGAAAAGGAGGAGTGCTTTTATTGTAAGGAACTTGGTCACTGGAAAAGGAATTGCAAGAAGTACCTGGCTTCTCTGAAGAAAGGCGGTAGTAAGAGTACTTCCGCATCAGGTACACTTGTCATTCATATTACAGACATTTTCCTCGCTGATTCTTGTATTAATTCCTGGGTATTTGATACCGGATCGGTTGCTCATATCTGCAATTCGATGCAGGGACTAGTAAGAAGTAGAAGCGTGGGAAGAGGCGAAGTTGATTTCCGCGTGGGCAATAATGCAAGAGTTGCTGCTTTGACTGTCGGGACGATGCAACTCCACCTCCCGTCAGGATTTATTATGGAGTTGAATAATTGTTATTTTTTTCCTAGTTTGAGTCGAAACATTGTGTCTCCTTCATGATTTATGAAGGATGGTTATTCATTTGCGAGTGAAGATAATGGTTGTGTGATCTCTAAGAATGGTATGTTTGTGGCTCTTGCATCCATTGTGAATGGGTTGTTTATTTTAAATCTTGATGATTCACCTATCTATAATATACGACAATGCCACATATAGGTAGGATTCAAATCATCTAGCCGAGGCCTTTTAGCAATTATATTACATATAGGTGAATCATCAAGATTTAAAATAAACAACCCATTCAAAATGGATGCAAGAGCCACAAACATGCCATTCTTAGAGATCACACAACCATTGTCTTCACTCGCAAATGAATAACCATCCTTCATCAAACATGAAGGAGACACAATGTTTCGACTCAAACTAGGAACAAAATAACAATTGTGGACCAATGAGCACGACAGCTCGAGGTGGATTTCAGTACTTCATAACTTTCACTGATGACTTTATTAGATATGGCTATGTCTACTTAATGAATAACAAGTCAGAAACTTTTGAAAAGTTCAAGGAGTTTCAGAATGAAGTTGAAAATCAGCGTGGTAAGAAAATTAAAGCCTTGCGATCAGATCGTGGAGGCGAATATTTGAGCCACGAGTTTAGCACTCATCTAAAGAGTTGCGGAATTGTTCCACAGCTAACGCCACCTGGAACACCTCAGAGGAACGGTGTGTCCGAGCGACGTAATCGAACCTTGTTAGACATGGTACGATGCGATCAATGATGAGCCAGTCGGACCTACCGTTATCATTTTGGGGTTACGCTCTAGAAACAGCAGCATTCACACTAAATAGGGTACCGTCTAAGTCCGTGGAGAAGACACCATATGAGATATGGACTGGCAAGACTCCTAGTTTGTCTTTTCTGAAAATTTGGAGTTGTGATGCATATGTCAAGCGACTTCAGTCGGACAAGCTTACACCAAAATCGGACAAGTGCATATTCGTGGGATATCCAAAGGAAACAATTGGATATTATTTCTACAACCGATCAGAGGGCAAAGTGTTTGTCGCTAGGAACGGTGTTTTCTTGGAGAAAGAGTTTCTCAACAGCGAGAAAAGTAGACAGAAGGTGTATCTTGAAGAAATTCGAGATGAGCCTATGAGGCAAGACTTTACGAGTGATGCTGATGTAGCAGAACGAGTTGAGGCACCTGTGGTAAGAGAAGAACCGCCACAACCACGAAGGTCGGAAAGGCCACGTCGCGCTACACAGAAAATGAATCTCCTAGTTACGGGAGAGCGCGACATATTGTTGATGGACAACGATGAGCCTAGGACCTATGCGGAAGCTATGATGGACCCAGATTCCGAGAAATGGCAAAGTGCCATGAGATCCGAGATAGATTCCATGGGGCAAAATCAAGTTTGGAACTTAGTTGACCCGCCTGATGGTGTGAGACCCATCGAGTGCAAATGGATCTTTAAGAGAAAGAGAGATGTAGACGGAAATGTTAACGTCTATAAAGCACGACTTGTTGCAAAAGGTTTTCGACAAGTTCAAGGAGTTGACTACGACGAGACATTCTCTCCAGTAGCGATGCTTAAATCTATCCGGATCATTCTAGCAATAGCTGCGTATTTCGATTATGAGATATGGCAAATGGATGTCAAAACAGCTTTCCTCAATGGGAACCTAGAGGAGGATGTATACATGATACAACCAGAAGGTTTTGTCAATCCAACTAATGCTGAAAAAATTTGCAAGCTTCAGAAATCAATCTATGGATTAAAGCAAGCATCTCGGAGTTGGAACCTTCGTTTTGATGAGGTAGTCAAAGGGTTTGACTTCCGGCAGAATGAAGAAGAGGCTTGTGTTTACAAGAAGGAAAGTGGGAGCTCTGTTGTATTTCTAATCTTGTATGTGGATGACATATTGTTGATTGGGAATGATATTCCTATGCTAGAATCCGTTAAGACTTCGCTGAAAAATAGTTTTTCTATGAAGGACTTAGGGGAAGCTGCATACATTCTGGGCATAAGGATCTATAGGGATAGATCAAGGAGGCTTATAGGATTAAGTCAAGATACTTATATTGACAAGGTGCTGAATCGGTTCAGCATGGAACAGTCCAAGAAAGGGTTCTTGCCTATGTCACATGGCGTACACCTCAGCAAGACTCGGTGTCCTACGACGACTGATGAGCGGGAGCGCATGAGTAAGGTTCCTTATGCTTCAGCAATTGGATCCATCATGTACGCCATGATAAGTACTCGTCCAGATGTCTCATATGCTCTAAGTGTTACGAGCAGACACCAGTCTAATCCAGGTGAAAGTCACTGGACAGCGGTGAAAAACATTCTTAAGTACTTTAGAAGGACTAAAGATGTGTTCCTAGTCTATGGAGGCGAGGAAGAGATCATTGTAACGGGTTACACTGATGCTAGTTTCCAAACTGATCCAGACGATTCAAAGTCGCAATCAGGGTTCGTGTTCACAATAAACAGTGGTGCTGTAAGTTGGAAAAGTTCTAAGCAAGATACGATAGCTGATTCTACAACAGAAGCCGAGTACATCGCAGCTTCTAAAGCGGCGAAGGAAGGTGTTTGGATGAGGAAGTTCCTCGTTGAGCTTGGTGTGTTTCCCAATGCATCTAGCCCATTGGAACTCTACTGTGACAACAATGGGGCAATTGCACAGGCTAAGGAGCCGAGGAATCACCAAAAAACAAACATGTACTGCGGAAGTTTCACCTCATTCGAGAGTTCGTTAAACGTGGTGAGATAAAGATATGCAAAATACATACGGATTTGAATATTGCTGATCCTTTGACAAAGGCTCTTCCACGGCCTAAACATGAATCACACACGAGAGCTATGGGTATTAGATATCATTTAGATTAGCTCCAGTGTGAGTGGACAATGTTTTGTATCTATGACATATTGTTTATTTATTGAATATCCATGAAAGGCAACTTGTATATGATTAGCAATTATGTGAATTGTTTGTGAAACTCAATACTTGTATGGTTATTCAAAAGGATTGTCCCTAATTTGATTAGCACATGTATTAGTTGATGACTATGTTTCACGAGTCATGGACATGGAGATGTCAAACTAATAATGTGGGCACATGTATGACATGGGGCTGGACTGACCCAGTTTGAGACTTGTTTATCTCTTCTTCACAACGCGTATGTTTTGTCCTTAGACCTGAGATTGTCGTATGTACTCAAGATGTGAATTGACCTACTTAGGGACTACCAAACGCTGCACCGTAACTGGGTAGTTATAAAGGTGGTTTTCGGGTTTGTCAGGAAGCATGCTGTGTGGCATGGTCAATCAAGATGGGATTTGCCCCTCTCTATACGAGAGAGATATCTCTGGGCCCCTCGAGTGATCGGATCAAGAAATGCATGGCCGTGCTAGGTTAAGTGTTAACCTCTTGAAGGATCCGACTCACAGATTCGAGAAAGGGAGGTATGGATCTTGAAGAGAAAGAGGGATGTGGACGGTAATGTTAACGTCTACAAAGCATGACTTGTTGCAAAAGGTTTTTGACAAGTTCAAGGAGTTGACTACGACGAGGCATTCTCTCCAGTAGCGATGCTTAAATCTATCCGGATTATTCTAGCAATAGCTGCGTATTTCGATTATGAGATATGGCAGATGGATGTCAAAACAGCTTTCCTAAATGGGAATCGGCTATGGGTATTAGATATCATCTAGATTAGCTATAGTGTGAGTGGATTATTGTATTATATCTATGACATATTGTTTATTGAATATCCATGAAAGGCAACTTGTATATGATTGGCAATTATGTGAATTGTCTGTGAAACTCAATACTTGTATGGTTATTCAAAAGGATTGTCCCTAATTTGATTAGCACATGTATTAGTTGATGACTATGTTTCACAAGTCATGGACATGGAGATGTCAAACTAATAATGTGGGCACATGTATGACATGGGGCTGGACTGACCCAGTTTGAGACTTGTTTATCTCTTCTTCACAACGCGTATGCTTTGTCCTTAGACCTGAGATTGTCGTATGTACTCAAGATGTGAATTGACCTACTTAGGGACTGTCAAATGCTACTCCGTAACTGGGTAGTTATAAAGGTGGTTTTCGGGTTTGTCAAGAAGCATGCTATGAGGCGTGGTCAATCAAGATGGGATTTGCCCCTCTCTATATGAGAGAGATATCTCTGGGCCCCTCGAGTGATCGGATCAAGAAATGCATGGCCGTGCTAGGTTAAGTGTTAACCTCTTGAAGGATCCGACTCACAGATTCGAGAAAGGGAGGTCTTACTTGGAGTTAGACCAAATATCGTGAGGCAAAGGGAATAGCTTGTACGTGATGTTGTGGTGGTTCGTCTGATATGATCTTTACGTATTCATGGGAGTTGACACGTCTTGCTAGAGGCCGCTATCAACTATTGGAACGAGTAGGAGTACTCGAACCATGTCTATGTGTACGTGAACCCATAGGGTCACACACTTAAGAGGTTTGGAACACTGAAAACTTGCTTATGAGATTGTCTCTAGTGCAAGTGGGAGACTGTTGGAAATATGCCCTAGAGCCAACTGGATTTGATCCACTAGTGGGCTCAAGCGTTAAAGTCATAATGGGCCACAAATGTTGTAAAGCCCATTACCGAGGGAAGGGGTACACTATCTATTAATCCCATATTGCTAATGGAACATGGTGTGGAGAATTTCATCCAAATAAATAGAGACCAAACCCCTCCTGAAAAAGACATGACTTCCAAGCAATAGTTGCTTTTCTCCCCATCGTGCTCGCGGACCTAGCAGTCCGGTGCGCGACGTTTCAATCCTCGTACGTGTGGATACCTCGGAGGTGCTGCGCTTGGAGCACAAGGACGAACCGCACGTGCAGGACCAGACGGACGTAAGCAACTGCACTGCACTGCCACTTCGACGCGTTCGTCTACATCGAGACGGCTTCCGCTGCAACTGCGCGTCAAGTGGTAACAATCTGTGATCTATAACTGCTGCTGTTCCTAATTTTGGGTGAACGAGTTTTGTGTGAGCTAGCGTAGCCTCCATCGTTACCCAACAGTGGTACCAGAGCCGTAGCTGTTTCGTTATAGATTCGGATATATGCATATAGAGATATGCTTGGATGTAGATTAGTCTCTGATCGGTTTGTGATCTCCACTATGATGGTAGTGTAACGAATTACTCCTACCGGTCGGAATTCCGCCACCGGAGTTAAGTGATACACACAAACCCAGTCATGGTGAGATATAGACCAATTGGATTGGTCGAATCGAACTTAGATCAATGACCGCGTCGCATGTCGATATACGACAGTGTTGACTGGATCCACTATGATGGTAGTGTAACGAATTACTCCTACCGGCCGGAATTCCGCCACCGGAGTTAAGTGATACACACAAACCCAGTCATGGTGAGATATAGACCAATTGGATTGGTCGAATCGAACTTAGATCAATGACCGCGTCGCATGTCGATATACGACAGTGTTGACTGGATCCACTATGATGGTAGTGTAACGAATTACTCCTACCGGCCGGAATTCCGCCACCGGAGTTAAGTGATACACACAAACCCAGTCATGGTGAGATATAGACCAATTGGATTGGTCGAATCGAACTTAGATCAATGACCGCGTCGCATGTCGATATACGACAGTGTTGACTGGATCCACTATGATGGTAGTGTAACGAATTACTCCTACCGGTCGGAATTCCGCCACCGGAGTTAAGTGATACACGTAAACCCAGGCATGGTGAAATATAGATCAATGTGATTGGTCGGATCGAATTTAGGTATATTGACGGTAGCGATAACGGCGGACGGTCCGTGCAAGAACGGCGGACGGTCCGAGAGAGAGCGGCGGACGGTCCGCGAGAGAACGGCGGACGGTCCGTAAATTCGGTCAAGAATCTTACAGAGACGTTATCTAGCGTTCCAGAGAGACGGACGGTCTGCAAGAGCTGGTCGGACAGTCCGCGGAGCGAATCGGACAGTCCGGGGAAAACGGCGGACGGTCCGCGCAAGAACGGCGGACGGTCCGCGAAAGAGCGGCGGACGGTCCGTAAATTCGGTCGGAATTTTGACAGAAGCGTTTTCCAGCGTTCCAGAGGGTCGGACGGTCCGCCAAAACAGGTCGGACAGTCCGCAAGGAAGCGGTGGACGGTCCGCAGGGAACGTCGGACAGTCCGGCGAAATTAAAATTTTGAAAACGATCCCTCAGAAATGTTTAAGTTTTGAATGTCCTCCCAACTAAATCTTGCACCATCACACGTCTTGTACAATTAGTGGTGGGTCTATGAAATTAGGGTGCCACTAGTTTTCCTTGACTAGATGGGTTTGTATCGGATACTTACTCGCATAAAGGGTTGGTTAACTTAAACAAGGTCATCTTAACGGTTAAGGACCTTGGGACATAAAGGTTGGACGCCGAGACATAGAGATGTCAACCAACAACAGGAGTCATATGTGATATGATTAGCGAAAGTTGCTTACCGATCTACCATGTCTTCTAGCGGTGATGCTAAAGCTCACTAGTCGACTTGTTAGTTGTGGATCCTGAATCACTAAGTATCAATGGAGGGATATTGATTTTAGTGGGAGTAAATTCCGTTAAATTGTTTAATGTATTTTGCTCTGTCATAGATATATTGTCTTAGTATTTTTGCATTATTTTCTGTTGTAGATCAATGGCACCTAGCACACCGTTTTCTTTGCGTTCGATCCTTGAGAAGGATAAGTTGAATGGAACAAATTATGCGGATTGGATCCGAAACCTTAGAATTGTTCTCAGGGCTGAGAAAAAGGAAGATATTCTAGACACCCCATTACCAGATGAGCCTGGTGATAACGCAACTGTTGCTGAGAAACTTGCTTACAAGAAGGCATGTGATGGTAATCTTGAAGTGAGTTGCCTTATGCTTGCTTGCATGGAACCCGAGCTGCAGATGCAGTTTGAGACAAACCATGAGGCGCACGATATGATCGAGGCGCTTAAGGACATGTTCCAAACTCAGGCCAGGACTGAAAGGTTCAATGTCTCAAAGGCCTTTGTGGAAACCAAGCTAGCAGAAGGCGCAGCTGTAGGGCCACATGTGATCAAGATGGTTGGTTACTCACAGAGGTTGGAGAAGCTAGGCTTCCCACTTGGCCCAGAGTTAGCCACTGATTTTATTCTAGCATCACTTCCGCCTAGCTTTGGGAACTTCATTTCGAACTACCATATGCATGGGGCGGAGAAGGGATTGAATGAGTTGTGTGGCATGCTCAAGACAGCAGAGGCTGACATCAAGAAAAGCGCTAGCAGCAGCCATGTGATGGCCATCCAAAACAGGCCTAACTTCAAGAAGAAGGGCAAATCTTGGAAGAAAAAGAAGGGCAAGGCTAAAGATATGATCTCTCAGCCAAGCTCAACGCCCCAGACTGAGTCTGGACCAGCTGCAGAAAAGGAGGAGTGCTTTTATTGTAAGGAACTTGGTCACTGGAAAAGGAATTGCAAGAAGTACCTGGCTTCTCTGAAGAAAGGCGGTAGTAAGAGTACTTCCGCATCAGGTACACTTGACATTAATATTACAGACATTTTTCTCGCTGAATCTTCTATTAATTCCTGGGTATTTGATACCGGATCGGTTGCTCATATTTGCAATTCGATGCAGGGACTAATAAGAAGTAGAAGCATGGGAAGAGGCGAAGTTGATTTCCGAGTGGGCAATAATGCAAGAGTTGCTGCTTTGACCGTCGGGACGATGCAACTCCACCTTCCGTCAGGATTTATCATGGAATTGAATAATTGTTATTTTGTTCCTAGTTTGAGTCGAAACATTGTATCTCCCTCATGTTTGATGAAGGATGGTTATACATTCGCGAGTAAAGACAATGGTTGTGTGATCTCAAAGAATGGCATGTTTGTGGCTCTTGCATCCATTGTGAATGGGTTGTTCATTTTAAATCTTGATGATTCACCTATATGTAATATAATTGCTAAAAGGCCTCGGCTAAATGATTTGAATCCTACCTATATGTGGCATTGTCGTTTGGGTCATATAAGTGAGAAGCGCATGAAGAAGCTCCATTCTGATGGACTTTTAACTTCGTTTGATTTTGAATCATACGAGACGTGCGAAGCTTGTTTGCTAGGCAAGATGACCAAGGCACCTTTCACAGGTTTTCCTGAGAGGGCGCAAGACTTGTTGGAACTCATACATACTGATGTATGTGGACCAATGAGCACGACAGCTCGAGGTGGATTTCAGTACTTCATAACTTTCACTGATGATTTTAGTAGATATGGCTATGTCTACTTAATGAAGCACAAGTCAGAGACTTTTGAAAAGTTCAAAGAGTTTCAGAATGAAGTTGAAAATCAGCGTGGTAAGAAAATTAAAGCCTTGCGATCAGATCGTGGAGGCGAATATTTGAGCCACGAGTTTAGCACTCATCTAAAGAGTTGCGGAATTGTTCCACAGCTAACGCCACCTGGAACACCTCAGAGGAACGGTGTGTCCGAGCGACGTAATCGAACCTTGTTAGACATGGTGCGATCAATGATGAGCCAGTCAGATCTACCGTTATCATTTTGGGGTTACGCTCTAGAAACAGCAGCTTTCACACTAAATAGGGTACCATCTAAGTCCGTGGAGAAGACACCATATGAGATATGGACTGGCAAGACTCCCAGTTTGTCTTTTCTGAAAATTTGGAGTTGTGATGCATATGTCAAGCGACTTCAGTCGGACAAGCTTACACCAAAATCGGACAAGTGCATATTCGTGGGATATCCAAAGGAAACAATTGGATATTATTTCTACAACCGATCAGAGGGCAAAGTGTTTGTCGCTAGGAACGGTGTTTTCTTGGAGAAAGAGTTTCTCAACAGCGAGAAAAGTAGACAGAAGGTGTATCTTGAAGAAATTCGAGATGAGCCTATGAGGCAAGACTTTACGAGTGATGCTGATGTAGCAGAACGAGTTGAGGCACCTGTGGTAAGAGAAGAACCGCCACAACCACGAAGGTCGGAAAGGCCACGTCGCGCTACACAGAAAATGAATCTCCTAGTTACGGGAGAGCGCGACATATTGTTGATGGACAATGATGAGCCTAGGACCTATGCGGAAGCTATGATGGACCCAGATTCCGAGAAATGGCAAAGTGCCATGAGATCCGAGATAGATTCCATGGGGCAAAATCAAGTTTGGAACTTAGTTGACCCGCCTGATGGTGTGAGACCCATCGAGTGCAAATGGATCTTTAAGAGAAAGAGAGATGTAGACGGAAATGTTAACGTCTATAAAGCACGACTTGTTGCAAAAGGTTTTCGACAAGTTCAAGGAGTTGACTACGACGAGACATTCTCTCCAGTAGCGATGCTTAAATCTATCCGGATCATTCTAGCAATAGCTGCGTATTTCGATTATGAGATATGGCAAATGGATGTCAAAACAGCTTTCCTCAATGGGAACCTAGAGGAGGATGTATACATGATACAACCAGAAGGTTTTGTCAATCCAACTAATGCTGAAAAAATTTGCAAGCTTCAGAAATCAATCTATGGATTAAAGCAAGCATCTCGGAGTTGGAACCTTCGTTTTGATGAGGTAGTCAAAGGGTTTGACTTCCGGCAGAATGAAGAAGAGGCTTGTGTTTACAAGAAGGAAAGTGGGAGCTCTGTTGTATTTCTAATCTTGTATGTGGATGACATATTGTTGATTGGGAATGATATTCCTATGCTAGAATCCGTTAAGACTTCGCTGAAAAATAGTTTTTCTATGAAGGACTTAGGGGAAGCTGCATACATTCTGGGCATAAGGATCTATAGGGATAGATCAAGGAGGCTTATAGGATTAAGTCAAGATACTTATATTGACAAGGTGCTGAATCGGTTCAGCATGGAACAGTCCAAGAAAGGGTTCTTGCCTATGTCACATGGCATACACCTCAGCAAGACTCAGTGTCCTACGACGACTGATGAGCGGGAGCGCATGAGTAAGGTTCCTTATGCTTCAGCAATTGGATCCATCATGTACGCCATGATAAGTACTCGTCCAGATGTCTCATATGCTCTAAGTGTTACGAGCAGACACCAGACTAATCCAGGTGAAAGTCACTGGACAGCGGTGAAAAACATTCTTAAGTACTTTAGAAGGACTAAAGATGTGTTCCTAGTCTATGGAGGTGAGGAAGAGCTCATTGTAAAGGGTTACACTGATGCTAGTTTCCAAACTGATCCAGACGATTCAAAGTCGCAATCAGGATTTGTGTTCACAATAAACGGTGGTGCTGTAAGCTGGAAAAGTTCTAAGCAAGATACTGTGGCTGATTCTACAACGGAAGCAGAGTACATCGCAGCTTCGGAAGCGGCGAAGGAAGGTGTTTGGATGAGGAAGTTTCTCATTGAGCTTGGTGTGTTTCCCAATGCATCTAGCCCATTGGAACTCTACTGTGACAACAATGGGGCAATTGCACAGGCTAAGGAGCCGAGGAATCACCAGAAAAACAAACATGTACTGCGGAAGTTTCACCTCATTCGAGAGTTCGTTAGACGTGGTGAGATAAAGATATGCAAAATACATACGGATTTGAATATTGCTGATCCTTTGACAAAGGCTCTTCCACGGCCTAAACATGAATCACACACGAGAGCTATGGGTATTAGATATCATTTAGATTAGCTCCAGTGTGAGTGGACAATGTTTTGTATCTATGACATATTGTTTATTTATTGAATATCCATGAAAGGCAACTTGTATATGATTAGCAATTATGTGAATTGTCTGTGAAACTCAATACTTGTATGGTTATTCAAAAGGATTGTCCCTAATTTGATTAGCACATGTATTAGTTGATGACTATGTTTCACAAGTCATGGACATGGAGATGTCAAACTAATAATGTGGGCACATGTATGACATGGGGCTGGACTGACCCAGTTTGAGACTTGTTTATCTCTTCTTCACAACGCGTATGCTTTGTCCTTAGACCTGAGATTGTCGTATGTACTCAAGATGTGAATTGACCTACTTAGGGACTACCAAACGCTGCACCGTAACTGGGTAGTTATAAAGGTGGTTTTCGGGTTTGTCAAGAAGCATGCTGTGAGGCATGGTCAATCAAGATGGGATTTGCCCCTCTCTATACGAGAGAGATATCTCTGGGCCCCTCGAGTGATCGGATCAAGAAATGCATGGCCGTGCTAGGTTAAGTGTTAACCTCTTGAAGGATCCGACTCACAGATTCGAGAAAGGGAGGTCTTACTTGGAGTTAGACCAAATATCGTGAGGCAAAGGGAATAGCTTGTACGTGATGTTGTGGTGGTTCGTCTGATATGATCTTTACGTATTCATGGGAGTTGACACGTCTTGCTAGAGGCCGCTATCAACTATTGGAACGAGTAGGAGTACTCGAACCATGTCTATGTGTACGTGAACCCATAGGGTCACACACTTAAGAGGTTTGGAACACTGAAAACTTGCTTATGAGATTGTCTCTAGTGCAAGTGGGAGATTGTTGGGAATATGCCCAAGAGACAACTGGATTCGATCCACTAGTCTTAATGGGCCACAAATGTTGTGAAGCCCATTACCAGGGGAAGGGGTGCTTTATTTATTAGTCCCATATTGCTAATGGAACATGGTGTGGAGAATTTCATCCAAATAAATAGAGACCAAACCCCTCCTGAGAAAGACACGACTTCCAAGCAATAGTTGCTTTTCTCCCCATCGTGCTCGCGGACCTAGCAGTCCGGTGCGCGACGTTTCAATCCTCGTACGTGTGGATACCTCGGAGGTGCTGCGCTTGGAGCACAAGGACGAACCGCACGTGCAGGACCAGACGGACGTAAGCAACTGCACTGCACTGCCACTTCGACGCGTTCGTCTACATCGAGACGGCTTCCGCTGCAACTGCGCGTCAAGTGGTAACAATCTGTGATCTATAACTGCTGCTGTTCCTAATTTTGGGTGAACGAGTTTTGTGTGAGCTAGCGTAGCCTCCATCGTTACCCAACAGTGGTACCAGAGCCGTAGCTGTTTCGTTATAGATTCGGATATATGCATATAGAGATATGCTTGGATGTAGATTAGTCTCTGATCGGTTTGTGATCTCCACTATGATGGTAGTGTAACGAATTACTCCTACCGGTCGGAATTCCGCCACCGGAGTTAAGTGATACACGTAAACCCAGGCATGGTGAAATATAGATCAATGTGATTGGTCGGATCGAATTTAGGTATATTGACGGTAGCGATAACGGCGGACGGTCCGTGCAAGAACGCCATGATCAGAATGGAACCTTTGAGAACTTGACTCTCAGTAGCCAAGAGGTGATGCAGGTGTGGGTGGAGTATGATAGAGAGAAGACACAGATTGACGTCACCATGGCTCCTCTAGCTATGATCAAACCTAGGAGATCAACAGTGTCAGCCATCTACAACCTCTCAGATGTGCTCACCGATGTGGCGTACATCGGCTTCTCATCATCAACAGGCAAGATCAACACACAACACTATGTTCTTGGCTGGAGCTTCGCCATGAACAACCCTGCTCCATCCATTAATGTAACCATGCTTCCAAAGCTTCCACAACATCATCTAAAGGGTCGGCGATCTTGGGTGTTAGAGGTAGTCCTGCCCATAGGAACTACAACATTTCTCCTGTCATTGGGAACCATTGCTTTCTTGGTCGTGCGGAGGCATTTCAAGTATGCGGAGGTCCGAGACGACTGGGAGTTGGAGTTTGGTCCACACCGCTTCTCATACAAAGATTTGTTCCATGCGACGGGGGAATTTGAGAACAAAAATCTTCTTGGAGTTGGAGGATTTGGCAGAGTGTACAAAGGGGTGCTCCCGAGATCAAGATTGGAGATAGCCGTGAAGAGGGTGTCGCATGACTCCAAGCAAGGCATGAAGGAATTCATAGCAGAGATTGTCAGCATAGGATGTCTTCAGAACCGTAATCTCGTCCAGTTGCTTGGCTATTGCCGGCGCAAAGGTGAGCTCATCTTAGTATATGAGTACATGCCCAATGGAAGCTTGGATAAATATCTTCATAATAGCAAAGAGGTTAACTTTGTGTTGAGTTGGACTCAAAGGTTTCAGATCATCAAGGGAATTGCATCTGGGCTGCTGTATCTCCATGAGGAGTGGGAGAAGGTGGTTGTTCACCGAGACATCAAGGCAAGCAATCTTCTCCTTGATGATGGGATGAATGGACGATTGGGTGATTTTGGCCTTGCAAGGCTGTATGACCATGGTGTCGAGCCACAAACTACACATGTGGTTGGCACCATAGGTTACCTTGCTCCAGAGCTAGCACGCAGCGGAAATGCCACTCCTCCTACAGATGTTTTTGCCTTTGGTATGTTCATCCTTGAGGTCACCTGTGGTCAAAGGCCTGTCAATCACCAAAACACGCAAGATAGTCAGGTCATGTTGGTTGATTGGGTGCTTGACAAGGTGCAGAAAGGATCGTTCCGTGATACAGTGGATGCTAGGTGTTGGAAATATGCCCAAGAGACAACTGGATTCGATCCACTAGTCTTAATGGGCCACAAATGTTGTGAAGCCCATTACCAGGGGAAGGGGTGCTTTATTTATTAGTCCCATATTGCTAATGGAACATGGTGTGGAGAATTTCATCCAAATAAATAGAGACCAAACCCCTCCTGAAAAAGATACGACTTCCAAGCAATAGTTGCTTTTCTCCCCATCGTGCTCGCGGACCTAGCAGTCCGGTGCGCGACGTTTCAATCCTCGTACGTGTGGATACCTCGGAGGTGCTGCGCTTGGAGCACAAGGACGAACCGCACGTGCAGGACCAGACGGACGTAAGCAACTGCACTGCACTGCCACTTCGACGCGTTCGTCTACATCAAGACGGCTTCCGCTGCAACTGCGCGTCAAGTGGTAACAATCTGTGATCTATAACTGCTGCTGTTCCTAATTTTGGGTGAACGAGTTTTGTGTGAGCTAGCGTAGCCTCCATCGTTACCCAACAGTGGTACCAGAGCCGTAGCTGTTTCGTTATAGATTCGGATATATGCATATAGAGATATGCTTGGATGTAGATTAGTCTCTGATCGGTTTGTGATCTCCACTATGATGGTAGTGTAACGAATTACTCCTACCGGTCGGAATTCCGCCACCGGAGTTAAGTGATACACGTAAACCCAGGCATGGTGAAATATAGATCAATGTGATTGGTCGGATCGAATTTAGGTATATTGACGGTAGCGATAACGGCGGACGGTCCGTGCAAGAACGCCATGATCAGAATGGAACCTTTGAGAACTTGACTCTCAGTAGCCAAGAGGTGATGCAGGTGTGGGTGGAGTATGATAGAGAGAAGACACAGATTGACGTCACCATGGCTCCTCTAGCTATGATCAAACCTAGGAGATCAACAGTGTCAGCCATCTACAACCTCTCAGATGTGCTCACCGATGTGGCGTACATCGGCTTCTCATCATCAACAGGCAAGATCAACACACAACACTATGTTCTTGGCTGGAGCTTCGCCATGAACAACCCTGCTCCATCCATTAATGTAACCATGCTTCCAAAGCTTCCACAACATCATCTAAAGGGTCGGCGATCTTGGGTGTTAGAGGTAGTCCTGCCCATAGGAACTACAACATTTCTCCTGTCATTGGGAACCATTGCTTTCTTGGTCGTGCGGAGGCATTTCAAGTATGCGGAGGTCCGAGACGACTGGGAGTTGGAGTTTGGTCCACACCGCTTCTCATACAAAGATTTGTTCCATGCGACGGGGGAATTTGAGAACAAAAATCTTCTTGGAGTTGGAGGATTTGGCAGAGTGTACAAAGGGGTGCTCCCGAGATCAAGATTGGAGATAGCCGTGAAGAGGGTGTCGCATGACTCCAAGCAAGGCATGAAGGAATTCATAGCAGAGATTGTCAGCATAGGATGTCTTCAGAACCGTAATCTCGTCCAGTTGCTTGGCTATTGCCGGCGCAAAGGTGAGCTCATCTTAGTATATGAGTACATGCCCAATGGAAGCTTGGATAAATATCTTCATAATAGCAAAGAGGTTAACTTTGTGTTGAGTTGGACTCAAAGGTTTCAGATCATCAAGGGAATTGCATCTGGGCTGCTGTATCTCCATGAGGAGTGGGAGAAGGTGGTTGTTCACCGAGACATCAAGGCAAGCAATCTTCTCCTTGATGATGGGATGAATGGACGATTGGGTGATTTTGGCCTTGCAAGGCTGTATGACCATGGTGTCGAGCCACAAACTACACATGTGGTTGGCACCATAGGTTACCTTGCTCCAGAGCTAGCACGCAGCGGAAATGCCACTCCTCCTACAGATGTTTTTGCCTTTGGTATGTTCATCCTTGAGGTCACCTGTGGTCAAAGGCCTGTCAATCACCAAAACACGCAAGATAGTCAGGTCATGTTGGTTGATTGGGTGCTTGACAAGGTGCAGAAAGGATCGTTCCGTGATACAGTGGATGCTAGGTGTTGGAAATATGCCCAAGAGACAACTGGATTCGATCCACTAGTCTTAATGGGCCACAAATGTTGTGAAGCCCATTACCAGGGGAAGGGGTGCTTTATTTATTAGTCCCATATTGCTAATGGAACATGGTGTGGAGAATTTCATCCAAATAAATAGAGACCAAACCCCTCCTGAAAAAGACACGACTTCCAAGCAATAGTTGCTTTTCTCCCCATCGTGCTCGCGGACCTAGCAGTCCGGTGCGCGACGTTTCAATCCTCGTACGTGTGGATACCTCGGAGGTGCTGCGCTTGGAGCACAAGGACGAACCGCACGTGCAGGACCAGACGGACGTAAGCAACTGCACTGCACTGCCACTTCGACGCGTTCGTCTACATCGAGACGGCTTCCGCTGCAACTGCGCGTCAAGTGGTAACAATCTGTGATCTATAACTGCTGCTGTTCCTAATTTTGGGTGAACGAGTTTTGTGTGAGCTAGCGTAGCCTCCATCGTTACCCAACAGTGGTACCAGAGCCGTAGCTGTTTCGTTATAGATTCGGATATATGCATATAGAGATATGCTTGGATGTAGATTAGTCTCTGATCGGTTTGTGATCTCCACTATGATGGTAGTGTAACGAATTACTCCTACCGGTCGGAATTCCGCCACCGGAGTTAAGTGATACACGTAAACCCAGGCATGGTGAAATATAGATCAATGTGATTGGTCGGATCGAATTTAGGTATATTGACGGTAGCGATAACGGCGGACGGTCCGTGCAAGAACGCCATGATCAGAATGGAACCTTTGAGAACTTGACTCTCAGTAGCCAAGAGGTGATGCAGGTGTGGGTGGAGTATGATAGAGAGAAGACACAGATTGACGTCACCATGGCTCCTCTAGCTATGATCAAACCTAGGAGATCAACAGTGTCAGCCATCTACAACCTCTCAGATGTGCTCACCGATGTGGCGTACATCGGCTTCTCATCATCAACAGGCAAGATCAACACACAACACTATGTTCTTGGCTGGAGCTTCGCCATGAACAACCCTGCTCCATCCATTAATGTAACCATGCTTCCAAAGCTTCCACAACATCATCTAAAGGGTCGGCGATCTTGGGTGTTAGAGGTAGTCCTGCCCATAGGAACTACAACATTTCTCCTGTCATTGGGAACCATTGCTTTCTTGGTCGTGCGGAGGCATTTCAAGTATGCGGAGGTCCGAGACGACTGGGAGTTGGAGTTTGGTCCACACCGCTTCTCATACAAAGATTTGTTCCATGCGACGGGGGAATTTGAGAACAAAAATCTTCTTGGAGTTGGAGGATTTGGCAGAGTGTACAAAGGGGTGCTCCCGAGATCAAGATTGGAGATAGCCGTGAAGAGGGTGTCGCATGACTCCAAGCAAGGCATGAAGGAATTCATAGCAGAGATTGTCAGCATAGGATGTCTTCAGAACCGTAATCTCGTCCAGTTGCTTGGCTATTGCCGGCGCAAAGGTGAGCTCATCTTAGTATATGAGTACATGCCCAATGGAAGCTTGGATAAATATCTTCATAATAGCAAAGAGGTTAACTTTGTGTTGAGTTGGACTCAAAGGTTTCAGATCATCAAGGGAATTGCATCTGGGCTGCTGTATCTCCATGAGGAGTGGGAGAAGGTGGTTGTTCACCGAGACATCAAGGCAAGCAATCTTCTCCTTGATGATGGGATGAATGGACGATTGGGTGATTTTGGCCTTGCAAGGCTGTATGACCATGGTGTCGAGCCACAAACTACACATGTGGTTGGCACCATAGGTTACCTTGCTCCAGAGCTAGCACGCAGCGGAAATGCCACTCCTCCTACAGATGTTTTTGCCTTTGGTATGTTCATCCTTGAGGTCACCTGTGGTCAAAGGCCTGTCAATCACCAAAACACGCAAGATAGTCAGGTCATGTTGGTTGATTGGGTGCTTGACAAGGTGCAGAAAGGATCGTTCCGTGATACAGTGGATGCTAGGTGTTGGAAATATGCCCAAGAGACAACTGGATTCGATCCACTAGTCTTAATGGGCCACAAATGTTGTGAAGCCCATTACCAGGGGAAGGGGTGCTTTATTTATTAGTCCCATATTGCTAATGGAACATGGTGTGGAGAATTTCATCCAAATAAATAGAGACCAAACCCCTCCTGAAAAAGACACGACTTCCAAGCAATAGTTGCTTTTCTCCCCATCGTGCTCGCGGACCTAGCAGTCCGGTGCGCGACGTTTCAATCCTCGTACGTGTGGATACCTCGGAGGTGCTGCGCTTGGAGCACAAGGACGAACCGCACGTGCAGGACCAGACGGACGTAAGCAACTGCACTGCACTGCCACTTCGACGCGTTCGTCTACATCGAGACGGCTTCCGCTGCAACTGCGCGTCAAGTGGTAACAATCTGTGATCTATAACTGCTGCTGTTCCTAATTTTGGGTGAACGAGTTTTGTGTGAGCTAGCGTAGCCTCCATCGTTACCCAACAGTGGTACCAGAGCCGTAGCTGTTTCGTTATAGATTCGGATATATGCATATAGAGATATGCTTGGATGTAGATTAGTCTCTGATCGGTTTGTGATCTCCACTATGATGGTAGTGTAACGAATTACTCCTACCGGTCGGAATTCCGCCACCGGAGTTAAGTGATACACGTAAACCCAGGCATGGTGAAATATAGATCAATGTGATTGGTCGGATCGAATTTAGGTATATTGACGGTAGCGATAACGGCGGACGGTCCGTGCAAGAACGCCATGATCAGAATGGAACCTTTGAGAACTTGACTCTCAGTAGCCAAGAGGTGATGCAGGTGTGGGTGGAGTATGATAGAGAGAAGACACAGATTGACGTCACCATGGCTCCTCTAGCTATGATCAAACCTAGGAGATCAACAGTGTCAGCCATCTACAACCTCTCAGATGTGCTCACCGATGTGGCGTACATCGGCTTCTCATCATCAACAGGCAAGATCAACACACAACACTATGTTCTTGGCTGGAGCTTCGCCATGAACAACCCTGCTCCATCCATTAATGTAACCATGCTTCCAAAGCTTCCACAACATCATCTAAAGGGTCGGCGATCTTGGGTGTTAGAGGTAGTCCTGCCCATAGGAACTACAACATTTCTCCTGTCATTGGGAACCATTGCTTTCTTGGTCGTGCGGAGGCATTTCAAGTATGCGGAGGTCCGAGACGACTGGGAGTTGGAGTTTGGTCCACACCGCTTCTCATACAAAGATTTGTTCCATGCGACGGGGGAATTTGAGAACAAAAATCTTCTTGGAGTTGGAGGATTTGGCAGAGTGTACAAAGGGGTGCTCCCGAGATCAAGATTGGAGATAGCCGTGAAGAGGGTGTCGCATGACTCCAAGCAAGGCATGAAGGAATTCATAGCAGAGATTGTCAGCATAGGATGTCTTCAGAACCGTAATCTCGTCCAGTTGCTTGGCTATTGCCGGCGCAAAGGTGAGCTCATCTTAGTATATGAGTACATGCCCAATGGAAGCTTGGATAAATATCTTCATAATAGCAAAGAGGTTAACTTTGTGTTGAGTTGGACTCAAAGGTTTCAGATCATCAAGGGAATTGCATCTGGGCTGCTGTATCTCCATGAGGAGTGGGAGAAGGTGGTTGTTCACCGAGACATCAAGGCAAGCAATCTTCTCCTTGATGATGGGATGAATGGACGATTGGGTGATTTTGGCCTTGCAAGGCTGTATGACCATGGTGTCGAGCCACAAACTACACATGTGGTTGGCACCATAGGTTACCTTGCTCCAGAGCTAGCACGCAGCGGAAATGCCACTCCTCCTACAGATGTTTTTGCCTTTGGTATGTTCATCCTTGAGGTCACCTGTGGTCAAAGGCCTGTCAATCACCAAAACACGCAAGATAGTCAGGTCATGTTGGTTGATTGGGTGCTTGACAAGGTGCAGAAAGGATCGTTCCGTGATACAGTGGATGCTAGGTGTTGGAAATATGCCCAAGAGACAACTGGATTCGATCCACTAGTCTTAATGGGCCACAAATGTTGTGAAGCCCATTACCAGGGGAAGGGGTGCTTTATTTATTAGTCCCATATTGCTAATGGAACATGGTGTGGAGAATTTCATCCAAATAAATAGAGACCAAACCCCTCCTGAAAAAGACACGACTTCCAAGCAATAGTTGCTTTTCTCCCCATCGTGCTCGCGGACCTAGCAGTCCGGTGCGCGACGTTTCAATCCTCGTACGTGTGGATACCTCGGAGGTGCTGCGCTTGGAGCACAAGAATCCAAGTGAGCCCCAACTCATTCCAAAGCTGATCAATGATTCAAATAAA
Organism: Echinochloa crus-galli; assembly: GCA_900205405.1. Lineage (NCBI taxonomy): Eukaryota > Viridiplantae > Streptophyta > Magnoliopsida > Poales > Poaceae > Echinochloa > Echinochloa crus-galli. Next base: position 109,763 of record OAMR01000210.1, on the reverse strand, counting down.
TTAGTAATTTATTTGAGAAAGGGGTGAGAATTGTTACGTGATTATACTACTTCCACAGTCTCAGAATATAGCTGTTTTTATTTTAGCGTTAAAACAAGAATATTAGCTATTTCTGAGTTTTTAAGGATGTTTCTAGCGGTGTACTGTAAAAAATGTTTCGTTTGGTTCACTTAGGCATTCCCCAGCTTTGCTTATCTCTTCTTTTAGAAAGAGAGGCATTCTTCCTCATCTCTTTGCACTCGGCAACATCCCCAATGTTAGCTGCTCATCCCTGAAATCTCCAATCTTCCTCCTGCATTCAACGCTCACCAAGTCCATGGAATAGGCACACACATGCATCAAGCATCTTCTATTCTAGAAAGGTTTAACGCGGAACAATTTAAAATTTCAATTGGATTTCTTAATCTGTCTAAAAAAAGTCCAACTTTTAGCTATATTTTGGGGTAGAGGGAGTAACTTGTCAGAATCCATTGTCATAATGGACTCAGCTGTCATTGATATTCTGCTTTTAGCTAGGGACAACATCATAATCGTTCCATATGTACTGAAGATTGAAATGTGAATATGCTCAGAAGTCACAACATAGTTACAAGTTTACAACTTCACGGTACAGATTTGGAGCTAGAACCACATTATGGGCCAGACAATTCATGCTTCAATAGGACAATGCAGTGTAATTAATTGCCTCTAGCCACCGTACCCCCACCCAGAAACAAGTGTCCATGTCTCCCACCCGTTTTCCCACAGTCCAAGGCATTACTTTCCGGAACTACTAGCTCTGAGCTACATTTGCTCAAAGGCAAAAGGGAATTTTGGACAGTATGTCGTGCTCGTGGCATGGGACAAAACGACAACTTATTGCACATGTAGGAGGCCTCACTGATGCAGTTGTTTAATAACAGAGGGTGCGTAGGGGGCACCAAATTGTGTGATTTGTGTGACGAACTGATCTGGATTATTCTCATTTCTAGATTAGAATATCAATGCTCAGTTGGATAGCCTTGGGGATAGAGAAGGTCAACCGTGCGATATAGGGAATCATTTCACAGGGATGTCAGGATTAGGTGATAGGCTACTGTATGATGTAGCAGATTTGGGGATTTGAGGCTGATGATTTTTTTTTTACTCTAGCAAAATTCCAACCTTGTCGGCATGGTACATGGTAGTCCTGCAAAAGACTAATAGTCGAATTAGCGTTTCATTTATATATACGTGCCCATCCGGGTAGTAAAAGAAATAGCGTACCTTTGTTCATGGACCATTTGTTACGATAATATATTTGTGAGTTTACTACATTTTAATATGAGACAGATGCACGAGATAGATCTATAAATTTAATGAAACTATTATAAATATTCACAGTAAATTATTAGACAAAAATAGGTAATTGTTGGTTGTGTAGATGTTCTAGTGTCTAAACCAATACTGACTTTACTAGAGGCAATAAGGCCTTCTCCAATGGCAAGGGTCAATACCTAGCTCTAAGCACTCTAAGAGACAGCTCCTCCAATGATCTAGTTCTTAGCACATAGCTCATAACATGAATGACCCCACACGTCATCCTCACACAATCTCGAAATACGTGTATGAGACTATCTCTTATCACCTAATCCTGACATCCCTGTGAAATGATTCCCTATATCGCACGGTTGACCTTCTCTATCCCCAAGGCTATCCAACTGAGCATTGATATTCTAATCTAGAAATGAGAATAATCCAGATCAGTTCGTCACACAAATCACACAATTTGGTGCCCCCTACGCACCCTCTGTTATTAAACAACTGCATCAGTGAGGCCTCCTACATGTGCAATAAGTTGTCGTTTTGTCCCATGCCACGAGCACGACATACTGTCCAAAATTCCCTTTTGCCTTTGAGCAAATGTAGCTCAGAGCTAGTAGTTCCGGAAAGTAATGCCTTGGACTGTGGGAAAACGGGTGGGAGACATGGACACTTGTTTCTGGGTGGGGGTACGGTGGCTAGAGGCAATTAATTACACTGCATTGTCCTATTGAAGCATGAATTGTCTGGCCCATAATGTGGTTCTAGCTCCAAATCTGTACCGTGAAGTTGTAAACTTGTAACTATGTTGTGACTTCTGAGCATATTCACATTTCAATCTTCAGTACATATGGAACGATTATGATGTTGTCCCTAGCTAAAAGCAGAATATCAATGACAGCTGAGTCCATTATGACAATGGATTCTGACAAGTTACTCCCTCTACCCCAAAATATAGCTAAAAGTTGGACTTTTTTTAGACAGATTAAGAAATCCAATTGAAATTTTAAATTGTTCCGCGTTAAACCTTTCTAGAATAGAAGATGCTTGATGCATGTGTGTGCCTATTCCATGGACTTGGTGAGCGTTGAATGCAGGAGGAAGATTGGAGATTTCAGGGATGAGCAGCTAACATTGGGGATGTTGCCGAGTGCAAAGAGATGAGGAAGAATGCCTCTCTTTCTAAAAGAAGAGATAAGCAAAGCTGGGGAATGCCTAAGTGAACCAAACGAAACATTTTTTACAGTACACCGCTAGAAACATCCTTAAAAACTCAGAAATAGCTAATATTCTTGTTTTAACGCTAAAATAAAAACAGCTATATTCTGAGACTGTGGAAGTAGTATAATCACGTAACAATTCTCACCCCTTTCTCAAATAAATTACTAATTTATTTGAATCATTGATCAGCTTTGGAATGAGTTGGGGCTCACTTGGATTCTTGTGCTCCAAGCGCAGCACCTCCGAGGTATCCACACGTACGAGGATGGAAACGTCGCGCGCCGGACTGCTAGGTCCGCGAGCACGATGAGGAGAGGGCGTAGGGCTGTCTCTTATACACATCTAGATGTGTATAAGAGACAGCCCCAGTAGCGCGCGCCCATGTCGGAGAGGATGCCGCCCATGGGCCTCGCCACGATGTTGGCCATGCCGAAGCAGGCGGCGATGGTGCCGGCGACGCGGAGGTCGAGGTCGAAGCGGTCGTACATGTACTCGGCGATGACGTTGTCGGTGGTGAGCTCGACGCCCATGCAGTAGCCGTAGAGGAGCACGAAGATCCATGTCCGGTAGTTGGTCACCGCGTACCACATCACCTTGGAGAACTTGTCCTTGTTCACGTTGCCCTTCTTCTGCAGCGTCCTGAGGTTGCCGTCGGGCAGCATCGTGCTCGCGGACCTAGCAGTCCGGTGCGCGACGTTTCAATCCTCGTACGTGTGGATACCTCGGAGGTGCTGTGCTTGGAGCACAAGGACGAACCGCACGTGCAGGACCAGACGGACGTGAGCAACTGCACTGCACTGCCACTTCGACGCGTTCGTCTACATCGAGACGGCTTCCGCTGCAACTGCGCGTCTAGTGGTAACGATCCGTGATCTATAACTGCTGCTGTTCCTATTTTTCGGGTAAACGAGTTTTTTGTATGTGCTAGCGTAGCCTCCTCGTTTCCCTTCATGAACTACCAAAATGACCATTTTAGTCCTCGTACTTTTTTGCACAACTCATTTTCATCCTCCGTCCTATGTGTCATGCTACGTTAGCACATCATATCAGCACCCAGTGAACTAGGTATCATTTTGAGCGTCCAATGCATGACACAAGTGATTTATATTAAATATTCTTATGGCATGTCACTTTAAATCAGAAGCATTGTATGGACAATTAGTTTTATTATGTGAATAGATATGGTTATATTCATCATTATATGATAACAAACAAACATTACAATATTAGCCGTAGATCACAAGCGATTACAGTAGGAAAATACAAACATATACATCATCTAGAGGGTAGAAAAGGGTATTTTACAAAACCTAGCTCCATAAGTGCTGACTAGGCGTGCCAACGTGCATGACATGTAGGACAAAGGACGAAAACGAGCCATATGAGAAAGTTGAAGGACTGAATCGGCCATTTTAGTAGTTTAGGGATGAAATTGAGCTTTGGTTGATAGTTTAAGGACAAAAATGGCTCATGTCTTGTGTTGGTAATCTTGGTGCAGAGTCTTGGAGAGGACAGAGTTCCGGAAACCTATACTACTAGAATGGGAATGCAAAGGTGTAGAAATTAGGCGGCCATCAGTTACGTGGCAGGCATCAGTTCGCATGTCTGTGTGGCATTGTCGACGAATTATGTCGAGCATGTCTGCCTGGGGGTACCCCAGAGAGTAGATTTGTGGGCCTCACCGAGTTCTAGGAGCGACAGTCACGAGCAACACAAAGATTTAGACAGGTTCGGGCTGCGAGTAGCGTAATACCCTACGTCCTGTGTCCTTGATTGTATTGCTCGTGTGGTTGTAAGTTATGTCCTGAGGGGGTCCCTACTCCACCTTATATAGTCTGAAGCTACACCAAGGACCACACGTGCACCACACACGCACAGCCGCAGAAGATCCCGTGGCGGCCACAATTTGATCCCGTAAACCCGGCGCTTCGTGAACCTATGACTCGGCGCACCGTGGACCAAGTCCACCACGTCGCCCTCCAGCCATCTCGTTCCCATGGGCCGACAACCCAGTCTTGATGGGCCGGCCCATTCCTTTCGGCCCAAGTTCGGCCCGTGCAATCTTTTCCTTTTCTTTTTCTTTCTCCTGCTGACGTCAGGCCCCACCTGCCATAGAACCTGTTAGGCTGACCGGTGGGCCCTGTTGACCCCGCTGACTTTGACCGTTAACTGGTCAACGCTGACGTCATCCGGGCCCATGATGACGTCAGCAGACCCGACCCCACTGATGACGTCATGCTGACATCAGCAGTGATGACGTGGTGCCACCAGAGACTGCCACGTGTCCCAGCCTGAGTGTTTTCTTTTTTCAAAATTATTTAATATTTTTAGAAAATTATTTAAACTTCGAAAATTAATAATAAATTAACCGTAGCTCAGAAAAATATGAAACCAGTTTCTATATTTTTCTAAAATCATGACCTACGCGTTAGTGTAGAGTTTGGTGTTGTTTGGGTCTTCTTGCTTCATCATTTTGATTTTTCTTTGCTAGTAGATCCCGTCTTTATTTTTTTTTTGCGATCCTAGGAGGTCCGGAGAGTCAAGAGGAGGACGTCTAATACCCCAACTACCTCTGCGAAGTGGAAGATCAAGTCCCAGGTTCACGCCCAGCCATTCTTTGAAATACCTATTAGACATGCAACTAGTATGCTAGCGCTTTACTTTACTCACATGTTGATGTTATGCCTGCACTGCCATTCATCTATCTTGTTCCCTTGCTACCTATTATCCACTATATGAGAATGCTATGCTTGCATGTGTTGGGATGGTTGTGATTGATCTTCTTGGCGTGAGTTGGGTGGCTTGGGAGGAGTAGTGCGGCTAGGCGGTGGAGGTGAGTGGTAACAACCAGATCGTTCGATCGGGGTGCTTTGGAACTGCACTCGGACAGTTCCTATGGAGTACCTATTGTGGGTACATGGTTACTTTTGTTACTTTTGAGGAGTTTGGGCTGCCATACCTGTAATAAGTGCCGATTGCGTACCGTTGCGGTAGATCGCTTTGACGCTGATACTCGCCTTACAGTGCTCACCATCTACCCAGTATGGGGAGGGTTCCAACAAGCCTACTGAGTGTGGTACAAGGACTATCTGGAGATTCGGGTTTGATACGTGTAAGGGGGACTTGTTGCAGCGTACTCTCCCTGTTTCAACATTGCCCCTGACTAGTGAAGGCATCTAGGTCCCTAATTAAATTTTGGTAATTAATGACAACACTTGTGGACTAACAATTTCATTTGAGAATATGAGAATAGGTTGGTCCCAAGAGTTGGAATGAGCTTCAAATATTGATGTATGGATGGCATGTGTGCTATGGACCATAGGAAGCTCAAGGCAAAGGTATATGATAGGGCTTTTAAATTTGACCGGTCATGAGGTGATTAGAGGATGAAATATGACCGGGTTGATAGGCTAGATAGCCGTACTATAAAGAGGGATCAATCGTGTTGGTTCAATGAAATATTAGTGTCACAATGGTCTTTGAATTGCATGTAGTGCATTTAGAATATGTGGTGACTAACTTGGGTATGGGCTCTTTGCAAATCTTCTAGTAATCAGCCAAGTCGTGGCTGGGCGGACGGTCCACGGGGTCTTGGCGGACGGTCCGCGAAATTCGTGTTAAAAAGAAAAAGATAAATCCTGTGAAAAATCCGAACGG
>OAMR01000210.1:77935-103291 GCA_900205405.1 Echinochloa crus-galli | reverse complement strand
ACCGGCCCCGACGGGACCTAAAGGAGAGGCTGCCCCCCTTCTCTTTCAACTCGTGCCATTGTTCTCCAACCTCTCTCTCTAGTTCTTGGTAAAGAAAAGACCCCATCTCTCGATCTCTTGATTGAAGCACTCCCCGGACCGTCCGAGCACATCTACGGACTCTCTACAGTGATCTCCATCATGTCATCCGGGTATTTTCATCGATTTATCTCTAAGTACTCCCTAATCAAGGATTTAATCATCCCGGAGTAGGATTAAAATGGCTAGAGAAGGCAAAATGAAGCAAAGGAAGGTTCCTTTCTTTGATGGGGAAGATTATGATTATTGGAAGACTAGGATGACTACCTATCTAAGGACGTCCGGAAGAAAAGTTTGGGAAATTGTTGAGAACGGGTTCATTATCCTAGACAAAGACAACAAGACCGAAAAAGACTTTGAGAATGAGGACCTTAATAAGGAAGCTTTGTGCATATTGTATGAGGCTCTATCTCGGGATCAATTCAACCGTGTAAAGGGCATTAGAGTTGCAAGAACGGGATCGTCTGCGGCCGTCGGTGTGGTCGGCTTGGTGTGGTCTCGGGTTTGCGGCGTAGCGGCGCGTCCTGGCGCGCGACGCGCGCGCTCTGGCGCCCCGGTGAGCGGTGGTGGCTTGCGATGGTGAGGACCAGGGAGGGTCCGACGAGGTCCAAGAAGAGGGGTAAAAGCTTCGGCTGGGTTTCGCAGAGGTGAACGAGGAGAAAGGGCGACGCTTTGGCCGGAAAAATATGAGACAATTGTCACAATGCTAGTGAGAGAAGACTTGAAGAAATTCACTCCGACAGAGGTGCTTGGTGAAGTACTCACACATGATATCTTCAAGCAATCTCAAAAAGAAGCTCATGGTCAAGCAACAAATGAAGAAAAGAAGAACATTGCTCTCAAGGCTCAAGAAGATACTCATCTTGAAGAGAAAAGAAGATGACTCGGATGAGGAGATGGCTCTTATTGTTAGAGGGCTTAAGAGAATTCTTGAGAAGAAGAAGTTTGGGTATAAAATCTCTGGGAACAAAAGGTGTACGATCCCTTGTACCAATGACATTCATAACTCCACTTTGCGTTTCATGCATCATTGGATGGCTATGACTGTGTTCCATGCTCAGATTTGCGTCCAATTCACATGAATGAGATGCAGTTGCGTTTTGCTATGGCAAACTACAAGAAGGAGAAAAATGGGCAAGCCTACTTTGTTGAGTGGGATTCCGATGCGAGTGATGATGATGATGAGGATGATGACAAGCCAACAAAGAGTCTTGCCGGGATTGTCATCAAGGAAGCTCCATCTCTCTTCTCCAAGCCTCATTGCCTCATGGCAAAAAGTACTTCAAAGGTAACAATGGATGAAGAAGAAAGTGATAGTGATTGTGATGATGATAATGATGATAATGCTATTACATATGAATATCTTCTTAGTTTGGTTATAAAATCCGATGATAAATTGCGCAAGGAAAAAGAAAAGTTGAAGGATTTAGAATTGAAAAACATTTCAATTCAAAAATCCTATGAGGAGCTAAAGACTTTCTTAACACCAAAAATTGGCACCTGAAAGAGGCTGACAAGTGGGCCAGATTTGGTAGAAAGATTCCATTCGGCAGGAAGGGCTTGTTCGAAGCATTCGGCAAAAGATGCTCTGCAGTCGGGAATCCGCCATCATTCGGCAAAGGAGCTGTTCCACAGTTGGAAACAGAGGTATTCGGGAAAGCGTGATGACGTAGATCGAATATAAGGAATAAGCCGATTTGATGAAGAATATGAGATGAATACGGCGCTTTGACGTATTTCTTTGGAAATAAACGTTTTGTAATCGTAGTCGACTAGGAATTGTGTCAAAACCACGGTATAAATATAAACCCATGGTTATTGTAATAAGCATCGAACAATCTTACAACAAACCGGCCTTGCGCCAACTTTTCGAGTCTTTAGTCGTGTCGTCGAATTCTTCGAGAGGAATCATCGATCCGTCGACCTCCGTAAGTATCGACAACCTTGTATCATGCTTAGTATCATGCGGTGGATTTAGGCTTGATTCAAGAAGGCTTTCTTGCTAGATCATGAGTCATGCGGTAGGCTAAGGTTTAGCTTGAGGCAAGTTACCGGCTCTATTAGATTTTGGCAAAGGTCTAATAGATTCATTAAGTTACCTTGTGTTATTTGGGTTTTACTTTATGTTTAATTCATATTAACACTCTTTTGCCCAATCTAGATTGATTAAGGTTCGGTTTTAATCCATTGCACGATGAAATCACGTTCCTCTACATAGCCGAATTCGAATCAATCTAGATTGCCACATGTCGCGGGTTCAAGCTTGTTAATTTTGTATGGATCTTGACAAAGCCGGGTATCATGCGGTAGATGCAGGTTTTTGGGTCGTTTTAGAACTAATCATCCGGTGGATTAGAGCTCGAAATCGATCTGATAGGTCTATCAACATCGACGAAGCTTGTTCCCGGTTTTAATCGATTGCACGATGAAATCACGTTCCTCTACATAGCCGAATTCGAAGCAATCTAGATTGCCACGTGTCGCGGGTTCAAGCTTGTTAATTTTGTATGGATCTTGACAGAGCCGGGTATCATGCGGTAGATGCAGGTTTTTGGGTCGTTTTAGAACTAATCATCCGGTGGATTAGAGCTCGAAATCGATCTGATAGGTCTATCAACATCGACGAAGCTTGTTCCTTCTTCATGTTTAGCCGTATTCGGTAATCCCTTCATAAGTGAAACATGTTCGTGACTTTGTTTTAAATAACGAATGCTTTTAGCCTTCCATGTTTAGAGTATATCATGCGGTAGATTGATCTATTCTTGGTTGGTGGTGTGATTTTAAACAAGTTGTATCATGCGGTGGATTAACTTGTTTGATTCTACACCTGACGGGTTCGAGGGTATCTAGACATGCGGTAGACTAGTGCTTTTAAACCTATGCATTCTTGTTTACTAGAGATTCACGATCGTGCTTTTCACGTTTAATATACCTCATTCTTGTTAATCGGTTGTGATTAAGTACTGCAGCGATCATTTAATTAAAAACCGATCTTTCATCATGGTGACGTCATGCGGTCGGCAGTGCACTCTTTGCATGCTGTTTGCCGGTTATATAACGAATGTATCAATTGCCGACAGATAGCTTGTTCATAGCTATATGCCGATCAAGATTGGCCTTGCAAGCCGTAGAGATGGAACTGTCTGGTATCATCCGGCATGTTACAGGTTTTATATCTAAACATTTTTTCTTCCTTTGTCAGTTTCAGAGAAAATTGACTGGCACGCTTACAGGATTCAGACGATCGGGCACGTGTGAAGCCAGCTGATTCGGCTTGCTGTGTGCTTGGCGTGAGAAGCCGATTTTGCGTCAACACACAGCCACATGTTCAGAAAGGCCCTGTATTCAACGATGCCTGAGTTAAGAGACATTTTGGATATCACTCTTGAGGAGTTGTCTGAAGAACATCAACAAATGGTGAAGACTGCTGCAGGACAATTCATCAAGAAATGTCTACTATCTTTTGCTAAAAATAGAAGTGGTGCACCGTTTCTCAAGACAGATCTGCCAAGAGTTCTACTGCCTCGACAATCTGACCTTTATGAAGATGAAGAAAGGGAGAAGTTCTCTGGACTGTTATACAAAGCTCTGGGGGACACAATGACCAATCATAATTCTGCATTCTTGAATAGCTTTCGACACATAATGATTGGCATCTTTGGTCAGCAAGTGGATAAGCCTTTCGAGCAAGGATATGGGCAACTTGGTGGCCCAACATACTTCAATGTTCAAACAGCAGGTCAAAGAGCTCATGGTAAAGGAACTGTTGAGGAAACTAGAGCTTCTGGTACCAAGGATGCAAATGGTCAACCAATTCAGCAGATCTTCAGCCTGCAATGCAAAAAACTCGCACATACGGTGATATGGCATTTGGTACCACAGCAAATCCACCTGCATCTGCTTACAAGATATCTCCTTTGAATAACAGGTTGCAGAGGGATATGTATGGGAATGGATATACAGAATTCATGGATTATAATGCTATCGATGCTCTCCCGAATCCTGGATATGTTGGTAATGCAGGAATGTTTGCTGGAAGGACAGGAAATCAAGACACTAATGTTGACCTCATGGTGCAAAAAATGACCGATGTGTTGCAAAATCAATTCGGTTTGAAGCCCAAAAATCAAGGATACATGTACTCCTCTCCTTTCCCAGAATGGTACCAAAGAGTGTCATTGCCTAACAGAGTCAAGGTTCCTACAGAATTCACTAAATTCTCAGGCACATGTTGTCTATGCCAATTTTAAATGGAAGGATAAAAAGTTGGTTGATTTAACTAGCTTGAGGCAGAGAAATAATGAAACACCTACAGAATTCCTCAGGAGATTTAGGGTAACAAAAAGCATGTGCTTTTCTCTGAACATACCTGATGATCAGTTGGCTGGTATGGCTGTAGCTGGGATGCTGCCTGCAATTCGTGAAAAGCTGTTCGGGATGGAGTTTGAAGATCTGGGTCAGTTGTCAAAGAAATTGGCATTGATGAGTAACCAAGTGTATGGTTTCAAGAAGGATGGCAGCTTTGCCAAACACAATGATGTAACTGATATTTACAATCAATTCCTCGAAAGAGCAGATCAAGGAGATGAGTATGAGGATAATGAAGAGGTAGCTGCAGCAGAGATAATATGGGGCAAAGAGCCAGTGACAGTGAATCAGAAGTGGATCAAACAGACCAAGGGCACATATGATTTTGATGTGACTAAGGCAGACAAATTGTTTGATTTCCTTGTGAAAGAAGGCCAAATCAAATTACCAGAGGGGCACTCTATGCTTCGACCTGAAGGAATGAGAGACAAGAAATATTGTGGATTTCATGACAGAAATTCTCATTCCATCAATGAATGCAGGGTCTTTAGAGTGAGGATTCAGAAAGCTATCCAGGAGGGACATCTAAAATTTGACAACAAGATGAAACTAGACAGTAACCCATTCCCTCAAAATATGATTGGGTTTTCAGTCAACATGGTGAATGCTGTTAAGCCTGAAGAAAAAGGAAAGATGAAAGTTGTGACTTCACAAAAGGCAAAACAAAATGGCTCACTCAGTTGACCCCACTCGGCAAGTCACGGTTGAACAGATTCGCAAGAAAGATTCTCCTTTCCCGAATGATCAATTTGAAATTGGAAAAATCCTCCAAACCTAGAGTCACTACACGTATTATCCTTAATAAATGGCAACGGCAGCAAGAAAAAGAGCGCTACCAAAGGCGTAAACGTGAAGAAGAGAAAAGGAGATACGAGGAAGAAAGATATAGGGAGGAACAAGAAGAGTATGCTCGAGAGCAGGAACGTGCGCATTGGGGGTGTGCATTCTTCAGACACTGCTGGAACGAAGGTTTGAAGCTTCCCACATGGAATAATTATCCTGAATGCAATGATAGGCGTGATGAATACAATACAGGCAAGACACTGTCAATCGCCGATCTGTCCATGAAAGAATTGGCAGAATACATCCTAGTGATGATCGGCGTTTTGATGATCAACCGAGGAAGAGGTATGCTGATCATAGGTGGATTGATCATGAAGAAGAGGAAGATGATCGTGGTTATGTATGGCAAAAGGGACAGTGGTGCCCACCTGGTTTGAGGAAGAGCTAAAAGAGAAGGGTACAACGCTTGAGAAATCAAGAACTGATGCAGGCAGGGACTAAGATGAAATTAGTGTGGCGCAGAAAAGAAAAACCTGATGAAACTGGTCATTTGGCTCCTACATGTATGGTATGTTTATTACCGAATGAGTTCATGGCTCCAGCTAATCAAGTTGTGCAGGAAGAAATATTGCCAGGAATTGATGAAGCTGAACAATTTGAGTTAATGACACAATTGATGCTGACGAAGCAAGCTGTCTTCGATAAACCAGCTAAGAATCGCCACATGAAGCCACTGTACTTAAGGGTTTGTCAATGGAAAGCCATTAACTAAGATGTTTATTGATGGTGGAGCTGCTGTCAATGTGATGCCATACACTACATTCAGAAAGCTTGGCATGGGCCCTGGAGATTTGACACCAACAAGCATAATGATTTTGCTGGAAATCCTTCAGACACTAAAGGGTGCGTACATGTGGATTTGATGATTGGGTCTAAAACTTTTCTTACAACCTTCTTTGTTATTGAGGGCAAAGGATCATATAGTTTGTTGCTTGGAAGGGATTGGATCCATGCAAATTGTTGTATTCTATCTACTATGCATCAGCAGCTTATTCAGGGGATAGATGATGAAGAGGAAATTGTCCAAGTAGATGATTCAATAAGCGTGGCTAATGTGGAACCAGCTTTTTGGGAGTATCAAGGTATAGATTGCTTTTCAGGCAAAGATTGGGGAGAAGGTCCTGTTGAACCAGTCAGCGATGATAAACAGCTGACCAAAGCAGTCGGCTCTCATAGTAATTTTTAATGGAGAATCCAATTGATGGGACTAACGGGAAGTTAGGACGTGGATTTGTGTCGCTTGATAAACTAGAAGAAGTGGACATTGGAGATGGTGACAAGCCAAGGACGACATTCATCAGTGCTAACTTGGATTCAGTTTTCAAAGAAAAGTTGATTAAATTATTAAAAGAATACAAAGACTGTTTTGCTTGGGATTATTCGGAGATGCCTGGCTTAGACCGTTCTATTGTTGAGCATCGATTGCCGATCAAGCCTGGTTATAAACCTTACAAACAGCCACCTACCTGATGATCAATTGGCTGGTATGGCTGTGGCTGGGATGCTGCCTGCAATTCGTGAAAAGCTATTTGGGATGGAGTTTGAAGATCTGGGTCAGTTGTCACAAAAATTGGCATTAATGAGTAACCAAGCATATGGCTTCAAGAAGGATGGCAGATTTGCCAAACACAATGATGTAGCTGACATTTATAATCAATTCCTTGAAAGAGCAGACCAAGGAGATGAGTAAATAGCTGCAGCAGAGATAATATGGAGCAAAGAGCCAGTTACAGTGAATCAAAAATGGATCAAACAAACCAAGGGCACATATGATTTTGATGTGACTAAGGCAGACAAATTGTTTGATTTTCTTGTGAAAGAAGGCCGAATCAAATTACCAGAGGGGCACTCTATGCTTCGGCCTGATGGTGTGAGAGATAAGAAATATTGCGGATTCCATGATAGAAATTCTCATTCCATCAATGAATGCAGGGTCTTTAGAGTGAGGATTCAGAAAGCTATCCAGGAGGGACATCTAAAATTTGACAACAAGATGAAACTAGACAGTAACCCATTCCCTCAAAATATGATTGGGTTTTCAGTCAACATGGTGAATGCTGTTAAGCCTGAAGAAAAAGGAAAGATGAAAGTTTTGACTTCACAAAAGGCAAAACAAAATGGCTCAGTTGATCCCACTCGGCAAATCACGATTGAGCAAATTCACAAGAAAGAACCTCGTTCCTTGAACAGTCGGTCTGAAATTGGAGAATCTTCCAAACCAAGAGTTACTACACGTATTCTCCTCAATAAATGGCAGCGTCAGCAAGAAAAAGAGCGCTATCAGAGGCGAAAATATGAAGAAGAGAAAAGAAGGCACGAAGAAGAAATGTATAGGGAAGAGCAAGAAGAGTACGTTCGGGAACAAGAGCGCGCACATTGGGGGTGTGCATTTTTCAGACACTGCTGGAATGAGGGTTTAAAGCTTCCCACATGGAACAATTGTCCTGAATGCAATGATAGACGTGATGAATACAGGCAGGATACTGTCAATCGCCGATCTGTCCATGAAAGAATTGGCAGGATACATCCCAGTGATAATCGGCGTTTTGAGACATATGAGAATGATAATCAAACGAGGAAGAGGTATGCTGACCACAGATGGATTGATCATGAAGAGGAAGATGATCATGGTTATGTATGGCAAAAAGGACAGTGGTGCCCACCTGGTTTGAGGAAGAGTCAAAAGAGAAGAGTGCAACGCCTAAGAAATCAAGAACTAAAGCAAGCAGGAACTAGGATAAAATCAATATGGCGCCCAAAAGACAAACCTGATGAACATGGTCCTGCGGCTCCCACATGCATGGTATGTTTCTTGCCGAATGAATTTATAGCTCCGGCTAATCAAATTGTACAGGAGGAAATATTGCCAGAGATAGATGAAGCCGAGCAATTGGGGTTAATGGCACAATTAATGCTGGAGAAGCAAGCTATTTTCGATAAACCAGCTAAGAATCGCCACATGAAGCCACTGTACTTGAGGGGATTTGTCAATGGGAAGCCATTAACTAAGATGTTTGTTGATGGTGGAGCTGCTGTCAATGTGATGCCATACACTACATTCAGAAAGCTTGGCATGGGCCCTGGAGATTTGACACCAACAAGCATAGTTTTGAATGATTTTGCTGGAAATCCTTCAGACACTAAAGGATGCGTGCATGTGGATTTGATGATTGGGTCTAAAACTCTGCTTACAACCTTCTTTGTTATTGAGGGCAAAGGATCATATAGTTTGCTGCTTGGAAGGGATTGGATACATGCAAATTGCTGCATTCCATCTACCATGCATCAGCAGCTTATTCAGTGGATAGATGATGAAGTGGAAATTGTCCAAGCAGATGATTCAATAAGCGTGGCTAACGTAGAGCCAGCTTTTTGGGAATATCAAGGCATAGATTGCTTTTCAGGCAAAGATTGGGGAGAAGGTCCTGTTGAACCAGTCAGCGGTGATCAACAGCCGATCAAAGCAGTCGGCTCTCATAGTAATTTTTAATGGAGAATCCAATTGATGGGACTGACGGGAAGTTAGGACGTGGATTTGTGTCGGCTGATAAGCTAGAAGAAGTGGACATTGGAGATGGTGACAAACCAAGGCCGACATTCATCAGTGCAAACTTAGATTCAGTTTTCAGAGAAGAGTTGATTAAATTATTAAGAGAATACAAAGACTGCTTTGCTTGGGATTATTCGGAGATGCCTGGTTTGGACCGTTCTATTGTTGAGCATCGGTTGCCGATCAAGCCTGGTTATAAACCTTACAAACAGCCACCCCGAAAAATCTACAAGGAAGAAGTGTTGGCCGATGTGAAAAAAGAGATTGAAAGGTTACTAGACGCAAATTTCATTCGGCCATGCAAATATGCGGATTGGATCTCTAATATTGTTCCTGTCTATAAGAAAAATGGAAAAATGAGGGTTTGCATAGATTTTAGAGATTTGAACAGGGCTACACCCATGGATGGATATCCAATGCCTATTGCCGATTCCGTTGGCGAAACCGACCGGCATCCTTTAATAGGATTTTTAGATAATGGATATAAACTATCCAGCCTTGGCCAAACGGCTACGGCCCAAATTACAAAAACGCAGCACCTCCGTCTGCTTACACAATGTTTAGATTAAGAACACAAATCACACACCAACCCATAGATGAAAGCATTAGTTTGTAATCCTATTACTAAACCGCCATCCATAGTGTGCGAAGAAATGCATGGCCAGAGACTCCAATGCCTGGCACACGTCTTTTATTGAGCTTCTGTCTTCCTCAGACCGATGTAGCTAGGCCCAAAAGCGGAGCCAGTACGTACCCCTGAATAGTACCTGCAAATAAGTTTTAGATGGAGAGTTATTAAAAACCAGGTCATTCCTACTTAGCCACAATGCCCAGCACAAAGCAGATGCACCTGCCAACAACTGATTCTTAATCTTTTTACTAAAACCCATCAGCCAATTACTGAATAAATCATTGAAACTCGTAGGTTTCGGACGGTTTAAAACAAATTGTACAGCCCTCCACATAAAAGTAGCCATATGACAGTCAAAAAAGAGGTGTTGTATCGTTTCTTCTTTGGAACAGAATGAACATAACTTACTCCCATTCCAATTCCTTCGAGCTAAGTTATCCTTAGTTAGAGTAACACCCCTCTTTAAATACCACATGAAAATTTTAATTTTCAATGGTACCTTCATCCTCCAAATTTGCTTAGTTAGTGCCGGTATGGGTCGACATGGCAACTAAGCCCACGGTGGCACCCAGGCGAACGCCATGGAGGGCCACCTCGTCGACGCGGCCTGCCACCGCGCCAAGGCGAGCCTCGGGTGCTGTCTCTTATACACATCTAGATGTGTATAAGAGACAGAGCCAAGGCCGACATTTATCAGTGCTAACTTGGATTCGGTTTTCAAAGAAAAGTTGGTGACATTGTTAAAAGAATACAAGGACTGCTTTGCTTCGGATTATTCGGAGATGCCCGGTCTAGACCGTTCAATTGTTGAGCATCGGTTGCCGATCAAACCTGGTTACAGGCCTTACAAGCAACCACCCCGAAAAATCTACAAGAAAGAAGTGTTGGCCGATGTGAAAAAAGAGATTGAAAGATTAATAGATGCGAATTTCATTCGGCCATGTAAGTACGCGGATTGGATCTCTAATATCGTTCCTGTCTATAAGAAAAATGGAAAAATGAGGGTTTGCATAGATTTTAGAGATCTAAACAAGGCTACACCCATGGATGGATATCCAATGCCTATTGCTGATTCATTGGTTGATGCTGCTGCTGGATACAAAGTGCTCAGTTTCATGGATGGTAATGCAGGATACAATCAGATTTTTATGGCATTAGAAGATATAGTAAAGACAGCTTTCAGATGTCCTGGACACATAGGGTTGTTTGAATGGGTTGTCATGACCTTTGGATTGAAAAATGCCGGTGCAACTTATCAAAGGGCTATGAATTATATTTTTCATGAGTTGATCGGCAAGATTGTGGAAATATATATTGACGATGTAGTGATCAAGTCACTGGATCATGAGTCTCATTTGGCCGACATAAGGAAAACTCTAGAATGCACCAGGAAGCATGGGCTTAAAATGAACCCGAACAAGTGTGCTTTTGGAGTTTCGGCTGGAGAGTTTCTGGGATTTTTGATACATGAAGGAGGAATAGGAGTTGGTAAGAAAAGCATGAAGGCAATTGATGAAATTGTTCCTCCAACTAATCTTAAAGAGCTACAATCACTGCTTGGCAAGATAAATTTTGTGAGAAGATTCATATCAAACTTGTCACAGAAGGTGTTGCCCTTTTCCTCACTATTGAAAATAAAAAAGGATCAAAAGTTTGTATGGGGTGACGAACAACAAAAGGCTTTTAATGAAATAAAAGAGTACATGAAGAAGCCACCAGTATTGGTGCCTCCACAATTGAACAAGCCTTTCAAGTTGTACGTGGCGGCCGATGCCCAAACTATTGGATCGGCCCTCATTCAAGAATTTGAAGGGAAGGAAAGAGTAGTTGCATACCTTAGCCGAAAGCTACTAGACCCGGAGACAAGGTATTCGGCTATAGAAAAGCTTTGCTTATGTGTTTACTACTCCTGTACAAAATTTCGGCACTACTTACTACATGCCGAATGCATTGTGTATTCAAAATTTGATGTGATAAAACACATGTTGTCTATGCCGATTTTGAACGGAAGGATTGGCAAATGGATTTTAGCTTTGTCTGAATTTGAGTTAAGGTTTGAATCGGCAAAGGCTGTTAAGGGACAGATTATTGCCGATTTCATTACTGAACATCATGATACATCGATAAATTTGCTTAACATTGTTCCTTGGGTGTTATTCTTCGATGGATCTTCATGCAACAAAGGTGGTGGAGCAGGTATCTTATTAATTTCACCCAAAGGAGAAACATTTGAGTTTGCTGTTCCCATTCAATCTGCTGTTACTAACAATCAAGCTGAGTATGAGGCATTGCTCAAAGGGCTCCAATATTTGAAAGAAGCAAAGGCCATTGCGGTTGAAATTTTTGGAGATTCAGAATTGGTCATAAAGCAATTGAATGGTGAATATGAGTGCAAAAGTGATACCTTGAGGAATTACTATGAAGAATGCAAAGAAATATTGAAGAGCTTTCGGTCAGTAATTCTACAACACATTCCTAGAGGGGATAATGGAGAGGCAAATAGATTGGCCCAAAGTGCATCAGGTTATAAAGAGCTTCGAGAAGTTTTTGCTAATGATGTATATGCATTCGGGAGTAATCTGGCAGAAGATGATTGGAGAAAAGAGATTGCCGATTATCTGGAGAATCCATCCCGAAAGGTTTCTAGAAAGCTCAGGTATAAAGCTTTAAAGTTTGTTCTTCTTGATGATAATTTGTATTATAAATCCCTGGATGGAGTGCTGTTACATTGCCTAAATCATGAAGAAGCAAAAAGGCTGATGAGTGAAGTACATGATGGGTTGTGTGGAGCACATCAATCGGCCTACCGAATGAAGTGGGTTATTAGAAGAACTGGATATTACTGGCCGACAATGTTGGAAGATTGTTTTGAATATTATAAAGGATGTCAAGACTGTCAGAAATTTGGAAACATTCAGAGAGTTCCAGCATCGGCTTTGAATCCCATTATCAAGCCATGGCCATTCAGAGGATGGGGAATAGATTTGATTGGCCAAATAAATCCTCCATCTAGCAAGGGGCATAAGTTTGTGCTTTTGGCAACCGATTATTTTACCAAGTGGGTTGAGGCAATTCCATTAAAGAAGGTGACGTCGGAGAATATGGTTGAATTTGTTAAAGAACACATCATTTACAGATTTGGGATTCCTCAGACAATCACCACTGATCAAGGGACTCAATTTACATCTTCAGAATTCAGAGATTTTGCTGAAAGTATGGGCATCAGATTGTTAAATTCTTCTCCTTATTATGCCCAAGCTAATGGTCAGGCAGAGGCTTCTAACAAGATTATGATTAAAATTATACAGAAGAAGATTGATCAGAAGCCGAGAAAGTGGCATTCGGTACTCAGTGAGGCTTTATGGGCTTACCGAATGGCTCCACATGGGGCTACACAGACGTCTCCCTATGAGTTGGTGTATGGGCATCATGCTATCTTGCCATGGGAAATACAATTAGACTCAAGGAGAATAAAGTTGCAAAAGGATTTAAGTTCTAAAGATTATAAAGATTTAATGATGGATGAATTAGAAGATTTGCATATGATTCGTCTCAGGGCTTTGGAGAATATTGAGAAGAACAAAATGCGAGTTGCTAAGTATTACAATAAGAAGGTGAAAGTTAAGCAATTTACAGAAGGTGATTTAGTCTGGAAAGCGATATTGCCGATTGGAACCAAATATGCAGCATTCGGCAAGTGGTCTCCAAATTGGGAAGGTCCTTTCAGAGTGGTTAGATGCGTGCCTGGAAATGCATATATTTTGAAGACATTATTGGGAGAAGAATTTGCTTCTGCTATAAATGGAAGATATTTGAAAAGGTATTATCCCAGTGTTGAAATCGATCGGTGATTGATATATTAATTTGCCGAACAGCCGATTTTCGGGAAGAAATCACCTTCAGAACAAATGTTGACAGAAAAGGAAAATGGCCAGTACTGAATGTATTGCCCTTAGCACAAAAATATACTACATCAGATGTTCATGCAAGATCACAAAAGATAAGTTTTATTGCCGAAATTCCATAAATCCCTAGTACAAACTAATGGAATAGCTTGTTCAAAACGGACTGAGGATGAATGGAATCGGCAATGGCGGCGCCATGAGCATCAAGGCGATCTATGGAAGCCTCGATGTCATCGATCTCCTCCGGGTTACCATTAGCGAAGCCGGTCGGTAGCCTGGAGTAGTCGGTATTGGTGTGCGTCGACATGGCGACTAGGCCTGCGGCAGTGCCCAGACGGATGCCGTGCGAGGCCACCTCATCGATGCGGCCCGCCACCGCGCCGAGGCGAGCTTCTGGTGTGTCCCCAGGAGCATTCACCTTGTTCGCCAGCTCATTCGCCAGCGCCTTTAGCCGATCGAGTTCGGCATCACGCGCTGCAAGTTTACAAAAGGGGCAGCAGAATAATATCAGTTAGGGGACAAGGTTGAGATTGAGCAGATTGCAGGACTCACCATCAATGACTTCGAGCAGTTGCTTGCGCTCGTGCTGCCATTCGAGGTCAGCAATCCCGGCTTGCTTGGAGATAGCCTCCAGTTCACGACGAGAGTCGTCGCGCTCCGCCTTGAATCGGCGAGCATCGCCGTCCGTGTAGCGGTAGTCGTCCGATTCGAGAGATCGATTGGACGAACTCGAAGATGCCGCAGGAGCGGCGGCTGGAGCTGCGACTGGCGCACCGGCGCCGGCAATCCATTGGATTACCCTGAAAGAACAAAGAGATTCGTCAAAGAAAGAGGGAGGAAATCTCGAGAAGAACAAAGAGAAGCAAGCAGCTACTCACCTGCGGCGAGCGCCGGCACGACTTCCTTCGGCCTCATCGGCAGCCGGGCGCCTCCTGTTGTTGTCGGCCATTGGAAGTTCCTCGGAAATACTGTGGATAGGGAAAAGAATGGCTTGGGCCGGCAAGAACTTGGAAGGCGAAGAACTTGGTGAAGAAACTGTGGGCTGCTTGGGTGTTTATTTATAGAACCCGCAGAGAAAATCATGGCCAAAGATCGTGGCACGTATTCCGAAGAGTTCGGAAGGTGGAAAGGATTTTCCAGCCGATCGGTTCTCATGTCGTTTGGGATTCTTATCGAGTCGTATTCGGCTTTGACTGGATGGGATTCGGCTATGTCATAGTTGAAGCGTTTTCGGGTCTAAGTACTATTATGGCCAACTTTGCCGAATGAAAGAAAACAGAGTTGAAAGGATGACAAGATTACAGGGTTAATAAAACATTCGGCTATCAAACATAATTCACACACCCAAGAACTTTGAGATTACATTTTTGGCATTTGATATCATGTTGCTGATGTTCTCTAATAAGTTTTTATCAGCTTCTTGGGTTCTGGTCAGGGCAGCGAGCTTCGCCTTGAGTTGTTTGTCTTCGTTTAGAGCTGCTAAGGCTTCCTTTCGCCTCTTCTCTGTTAGCTTGGGAAGCTCTACTATTTTCTTCTTGTCAGCTTCAATTTCGGCCGATAGATTTTTCAATTCGGCTTCAAGTGCAGCTTTTCTGATCTCCTTCATTTCAAGTTCAGATTCCAGTTTGGTTAATAATTCCTTATCATTCTGGACTTGAGTATGCAGATCTTTTACAGATTGCTTAACCAAAGTTCTCCTTTGCTCCAAGGCTGGTTGAGCCGATTGATTCTTCAGAGCTTGTTTCACTGCGATAAAATGATCATCCAATCTGGAAATTGGATCTAAAGAAGTCTTGATATCGGCAGGAAGATCTTGGTCAACTGATTCAAGCAAATCTCTTAAAAGATCAGCATTGGTAACTTGTTCCCGAGTGTCCTTATGCAGAAAAGAGAGGATTTCTTTCAGTTTTGCTTGATTCTCCTCTGATAAAGTTTGACCAGAAGAGGTTTCTTCTCCTTGTTCGGCAACTAGATCATCCACAGCAAATGAATAGCTGGGTGAAGAAGTGGTTTTCTCCTGAAAAAGATATTGCCGAATTATTGATGATTCATTGGATAAAGAGCTGGAAGACTGAGTAATTATCTCTACCTCATTCCTGGTCTCTTGGATGGAAAGAGAGGGCAGCTCGAGCTCAGGCAAAGATTCTTGTATGTCATGCTGAGGAGAGCTTGGAAGATCTGTTGGTGGAAAAGAGGCTTCTAGTTGAGGAACATCAGGAGAAGCTGAAGCTAGTTCTTGATGAGAAGGAGGATTCTCCGAAATTGGGTCTATTGAGATTTGCTCTGAAACTGAAAAGGAATAAATGCCGATGGAGAGGAACTTTAAAGACAAAAAATGTGAGAAAATTTTACCAATCATTGGAGCATCGGCAGGACCTGGTGTGCATTAGGCGAGTGGTCTGATGGAGCATATGATAGACACTTCCCAGCAGGTACTTCCCAAGAGGGATGAGTCTACCAGCAGCCAAATCTTCAGCCATCACAATGTGATTCAGAGTTGGCTCATTGGCTTTGCCACGAAAGATGAATCTGCACAGCCACATGTATAGAAAGGCCCTGTACTCAACATCGGACAGAGGACCATCAGACATATAATTCTGGATATATTTCTTATATCCAACTCCTGTCTTCACTCCTGTCTGCTTGGAGGAGCCTTTGTACTTGTATGGACGCACGGGCTCCGTAATGTTCAGGCCGCTCATCATGTAGACATCGGCCAAAGTAGGAGACATTGGTCCATGGCCAAAAAGAAAAGCATTTACGCCATTGGACCAGAAGTGACAGGCTGCAATCAAGAGGTTTTCATTCTTGGGTGTTTCAGCCAAGGACAATTCCAAGCAATGAGAAATGTGGAACTTTGAGATTACATTCTTGGCATTTAAAATCATATTACTGATATTCTCCAGTAATTGCTTGTCAGCTTCTTGGGTTTTGGCCAGAGTAGAAAGTTTGGCTTTGAGCTGCTTCTCTTCATTCAGAGCTGCTGAAGCCGTTTGAAGGGAATCCTCTGAGATTCGGCAGCAATCAGCTCAGAAGGGTCTGAATCTCCTACAGGCCCGAGAAAATAAGTGGGTGCTTTTTCCTCGGTGGGAATCAAAAGTTCGGCCGCTAGAGCCTGTCAAGAACCGAAAAAAGCGAAAAGAAAATTTAGGATGCGATTCAAAGAAATGGTGCCGAATGTGCTTGAGGAAGTTTAAGAATTACCTGGAGGGCTTGATCTTGATGCGCCATTTGAAGATTGAAGCTTGCAAAGGTCGATGAACTAGGGTTTGTATCTGGACGAAGCTTCGAAGATTTCGGAGAGGAAAAGTGGGGATTGAGCTAGGGTAACCTAGAGACGTTGAGTATCTATGGTCAATTCCGAGATAAAATATCTTTTATCCCGAAATTGAAGGGGCATGTGTTGACACCAAAAATTGGCACCAGGAAGAGGCTGACATGTGGGCCGGATTTGGTAGAAGGATGCCATTCGGCTAAAAGGGTTTTTTCTGAAGCATTCGGCAAAGATGCTCTGCGGTCGGGAACGCGTCGCCATTCGGCTGAAATATTCGGCAGAGATACTCTGCGGTCGGGAATGCGTCATCATTCGGCAGAGGCATTGTTCCGCAGGCGAAGAGTGGTAGCATTCGGGAAGACATGATGACGTGGATCAACATAAGGAAAAGGCCGGTTCGAACAAGGAAAGCAATATGGGCACGAAGATTCGTCATTTATTTTTAAACAAGTGTTGTAGTCGTGTCCGACTAGGAATGAAATCAAAAAGAAACAAAGCTGAGCAAAACACCAAAAGCATTATAGTCAAAGAAGAAGGACTCTGACCTTGATTATTCCATAAATCCCTAGTACAAACTAATGGAATAGCTTGTTCAAAACGGACTGAGGATGAATGGAATCGGCAATGGCGGCGCCATGAGCATCAAGGCGATCTATGGAAGCCTCGATGTCATCGATATCCTCCGGGTTACCATTAGCGAAGCCGGTCTCTTACACCAAATTTCCAAGGCCACTTCACAATCTTTAAATTTGACATGACTTCCAAACCATTTTGCAAGGTCCTTGGACAAGCACTCCACTTCTTTCTTCAATGATTCATTTTCCAACAATAAGAGAGATGCATCACTTGAATCTTTCCCACTAGTGCAAGAACTTGTATTTGTGCTACAAGAAGTGTTAGTCGAGCAAGATATACATTTTTCACATTTATCAAGTTTAGCAACAAGTTTTCCTTTGACCTCTTGCGCAAGGAGAGAGTTGTGAGCTTCCTTAAGCTCCTCATGCTTTCCCTTTAGGATTCCCAATGAAGTGTTGAGAGTGTTGTGGGATTCCTTTAGATTAGCATGAGAAGTCTTTAGCTCCTCATAGGATTTTTGAATTGAAATGTTTTTCAATTCTAAATCCTTCAACTTTTCTTTTTCCTTGCTAGTTTGGTTATAAAATCCGATGAAAAATTGCGTAAGGAAAAGGCTAAGTTAAGGGATTTAGAATTAAAAAACATTTCAATTCAAAAATCCTATGAGGAGCTAAAGATTTCTCATGCCAACCTAAAGGAATCCCATGGTACTCTCAACACCTCATTGGGGATTCTAAAGGGAAAGCATGAGGAGCTTAAGGAAGCTCACAACTCACTCCTTGTGCAAGAGGCCAAAAGAAAAATAGTTACTAACAATGATAAATGCAATACTTGCTTGTCTTGTTCGACTAACACTTCTTGTAGCACAAATACAAGTTCTTGCACTAGTGGGAAAGATTCAAGTGATGCATCTCTCTTATTGTTGGAAAATGAATCATTGAAGAAAGAAGTGGAGTGCTTGTCCAAGGACCTTGCAAAATGGTTTGGAAGTCATGTCAAATTTAACCATTGTTGGACAAGTCAAAAATTCACTTTGAACAAGAATGGCATTGATTATTTACCCATGCAAGGGAAAAAGGCTTTCATTCCCAAGAAGACCAATTTTGTATCATCTAGTGTGACATTGCAAGAAGAAGCTAAATTCAAGACATGTCACATTTGCAAGACAAAGGTAGATGTGAATCACAAGTGCAAGAGCAAGAAGACCGTATCCTTTGACCCTTCCTATGTGCTTAAGAAAGATTCAAAGGGTAGTGTGTATGCTAAGTTTGTGGGTCGCTCTATGGATAACACTAGATTAAAATTCATTTGGGTGCCTAAAGCTATGATCACTAACATTGAAGGACCCAAGAGTTGGGTACCTAAGAGGAAGTGATTCTCTTGTGTAGGTAAATTATAAAGCCGGAGGAAGACATTGGGTGATTGATAGTGGTTGCACAAATCACATGACCGGTGAAAAGAAAATATTCTCATATCTTGATGAAGATATCTCCGACTTTGATAATATTACCTTTGGTGATGATAGCAAGGGAGGTGTACAAGGCATTGGTGACATTTCTATCTCTCAAAATTACAAACTCTCCAATGTTTTGCTATTAGATTCCCTAAATTTCAATCTATTATCTATTGCTGAACTTTGTGATAGTGGATATAGATGCTCTTTTACTAGCAATGACTTTGTAGTAACCTCTCTTGATGGAAAGGAAATAATCTTTAAGGGATTTCGTCATGATAGTCTCTATCTAGTGGATTTCTCTTCCAAGGAAGCAAATTTATCAACTTGTTTATTTTCTAAAGCTTCCATGGGTTGGTTATGGCATAGAAGGCTTGGTCATGTTGGAATGAGGCAACTTAATAAATTAATCAAACATGATCTAGTTCTCGGTTTGAAAGATGTGAAGTTTGAAAAAGACAAACTATGTAGCTCTTGTCAAGCCGGTAAACAAGTTGCAAACTCTCATCCAACCAAAAGTGTTATGTCAACCACAAGACATATTGAACTATTGCATATGGATTTATTTGGTCCTACTACATATAGAAGCATTGGTGGCAATAGTTGTTGTCTCGTCATTGTGGATGATTTCTCAAGATTCACATGGGTATTCTTTCTTCATGATAAATCCGATGCATGTGATTTATTCAAGAACTTTGTCACTAGAGCCGAAAATAAGTTTGAAGGCAAATTGAAGAAAGTTAGA
The DNA here is from genome assembly GCA_900205405.1 of Echinochloa crus-galli. Lineage (NCBI taxonomy): Eukaryota > Viridiplantae > Streptophyta > Magnoliopsida > Poales > Poaceae > Echinochloa > Echinochloa crus-galli. The sequence goes on along the minus strand of OAMR01000210.1, from coordinate 83,868 downwards.
AGTGACAATTGAAGTGAATTCAAGAATACTCGAGTGGAGGAGTTTTGTAATGAAAAGGGAATCAAACATGAATTCTCAACCACATATACTCCGGAGCAAAATGGATTGGTTGAGAGAAAGAATAGGACATTGATTGAAATGGCAAGATCAATGCTAGCCAAATATAATGTGTCGGATTCTTTTTGGGCCGAAGCTATCAACACCGCTTGCCATTCATCAAATAGGCTATATTGTTATGGATTCTTTAATAAGACTCCATATGAATTGCTTGTTGGAAGGAAGCCTAGTGTTTCTTATTTTTGGGTTTTTGGTTGTAAATGCTATATCTTGAGAAAAGGCTCTCGGTTATCCAAGTTCCAAAGCAAATGTGATGAGGGTTTCTTTCTTGGATATTCATCAAGTAGCAAAGCCTATAGAGTTTACAATAAATCCAAGGGATTTGTTGAAGAAGCCTATGATGTGCAATTTGATGAGACCAATGGGTCACAAGATGAGAAAGACAACTTGGATGATGTGAGAGGCGATGGGTTGAGAGAAGCTATGAAGAATATGGACTGTCTCTTATACACATCTCTCTGTCAGATCAGGAAGAAGATGATGATGATGATGAAGAGCACATTACATCTACTCAAGAAAATGAATCGTCCTCTGAAGACCAAGAAATTGACAATGTAAATGTTAATGACTCACCTCAAGACGATGAACAATTGGTCTCTACTTCACCATCCACATTTTCTCATGATCAAGTTGTTCAACCAAGAGTTCATGGCCAAATCGCCAAAGATCATCCCATTGATCAAATTGTGGGCGACATTAGTAAGGGTGTTCAAACTCGATCTCGTGTTGCTTCATTTTGTCAACATTATTCCTTTGTGTCTTCTCTTGAACCTAAACGTGTAGATGAAGCACTTGTTGATCCGGATTGGGTGATGGTCATGCAAGAAGAGTTGAATAATTTCACTCGTAATAAGGTTTGGGATTTGGTGGAAAGACCCAAGAATTACAATGTCATTGGAACTAAATGGGTCTTTCGCAACAAAGAAAATGAAGAAGGCATTGTGGTAAGAAACAAGGCAAGATTGGTTGCTCAAGGCTACACACAAGTCGAAGGTTTGGATTTCGATGAAACCTTTGCTCCCGTAGCTAGACTTGAAGCAATTAGAATACTACTTGCTTATGCTTGTTCTCATAATATAAAGTTATATCAAATGGATGTTAAAAGTGCTTTCTTAAATGGTGATCTTAGTGAACTAGTGTATGTTGAACAACCTCCCGGTTTTGAAGATCCCAAATTGCCCAATCATGTTTATAAGCTCTCTAAGGCCCTTTATGGATTGAAGCAAGCACCTCGTGCTTGGTATGAGAGGCTTAGGAATTTTCTTTTGTCAAAGGGCTTCAAAATTGGAAAGGTTGACACTACACTATTCACTAAGAAAATTGGCAATGATATTTTTATTTGTCAAATATATGTTGATGACATTATTTTTGGTTCTACTAATGAATCTTTTTGTAAAGAATTTGGAGAAATGATGTCTAGGGAATTCGAGATGTCAATGATTGGAGAGTTGAGTTTCTTTCTTGGTCTTCAAATCAAGCAAATTAAGGAAGGAACTTTTGTTTGCCAATCTAAATACATCAAGGGTATTTTGAAGAAATTTGGCATGGAGGATTCAAAGCCAATCAAGACTCCAATGGCTACAAATGGACATCTTGATCTTGATGAGGGAGGTAAAGCGGTTGATATTAAGCTTTATAGATCCATGATAGGTAGCTTGCTTTACCTTACCGCATCTAGGCCCGATATCATGTATGTGATCTCCAGGGGGAGCTTGGAGCTTGTTGCAAGCCGCACCTAAAGAATGTCATTTGACCGCGGTGAAAAGAATTATGAGATATTTGAAATTCACTCCAAATATTGGTCTTTGGTATCCAAAAGGTGCTCAATTTGAGTTGGTTGGTTATTCGGATTCGGATTATGCCGGTTGTAAAGTTGATAGGAAGAGCACTTCTGGTGGTTGTCAACTTCTTAGTTGTTCATTTGTGTCATGGAGTTCAAAGAAGCAAAACTCGGTTGCTCTTTCAACTGCCGAAGCGGAATATATTTCGGCGGGAAGTTGTTGTGCTCAACTCTTGTGGATGAAGCAAACGCTTCTTGATTATGGTGTGAAATTCAATGGAATTCCTCTCTTATGTGACAACAAAAGTGCTATCAAGATTGCAAATAATCCGGTTCAACATTCTAGAACCAAGCATATTGATATCAGGCATCATTTTCTTAGAGATCATGTGAGCAAAGGTGATATCAAGATTGAAGGTGTGGACACGGATGATCAATTAGCGGACATCTTCACAAAACCATTGGATGAATCTCGGTTTTGTAAATTGAGGAATGAGTTGAATGTCATTGATATCTCAAATGTGGCTTGATCCCTAGCATGAGCATCCTTATGCATATTGTTTTTATCTTGCATTCATATGTTTATTTTTTAACCCTAATGCTCACCATGTCATGATTGCTATGATTGTAAAATTATGCATCATTTTGTCAAGCAATGAACCCCAAGGATCCATCACAACTAGTGTCAAAAGGATTGTATCTCGGGCGAGAAAACTTGGCGTCACGGACCGTCCGCCAATTGACCGCGGACCGTCCGCGGGGGCAGAGCGGACCGTCCGCCAGTGGTCCGCGGACCGTCCGTAATTCCTCCGGAATCACTCAGGAACTTTTTGGACCTTTCGTTCCAGAGGGTCGGACGGTCCGCGATGACCCGGCGGACCGTCCACGGGGGTCGGTCGTAGGTGGGACCGTCCCCGACGGGATCTAAAAGATGGCTGGCCTCCTCTCTCTCTCTCACAACTCGAGTTCATTGTCTCCCAACTCTCTCTCTCTAGTTCTTGGTGAAGAAAAGAGCCCATCACTTGATCTCTTGATTGAAGCACTTCCCGGACCGTCCGAGCACATCTACGGACTCTCTACAGTGATCTCCATCATGTCATTCGGGTATTTTCATCGATTTATCTCTCATTTGGTTTGAATCTAAGGATGAATGTGGTTAGGGTTTGTGTTCCCGATCTGAAATTTGGCCATGGAATTGAAAATCTATCTTGGGGAATATGTTGGATGTGGTCTAGTGATGGTTTGGCAAAAGTTTGGTGAAGTTTCAATGGTCAAATATTGAGATTTGTGAATCGAAAGTTCGTGGATCACTGTTCATGTTCGTCGCGAACAGTGCCCAGCGGACCGTCCGCCAGGACATCGCGGACCGTCCGCCCATACTTGGCGGACCGTCCGTGGTGACCGGCTGGACCGTCCGCCAGGCACTGTGTGCAATGAACTTGGGCGGGGTATCTTGGGATTCTTTTATGGATTATCATTCAAATATATATGTATATTGATTAAAGTGGTTGTCTTGTCACAGTGCTCGTAAGATCACCAAGGCTTTGGCAAATCGATTCAAGAAGAGTGGGAAAAAGAACAAGGGTGATGATGGGCCATCCAAGAGACGTCGGGTTGACGATGATGATGATGTGGATATGGGCAGTGATGACCCCGATGACAGTGATTATGTGGGTGATACAGAGGTAGAATCTTCTGTGGGACAGCAGTCTGGGTTTATGGTAGAGGAGGATACAGGATTGCATCAAGGGGGAATTGGCTTGCATCCGGCTATAATTGATGTTCATTCTCACACAGCTCCCAAAAAGGTCTGGCAATCAAAAGATTATGCAAGGGTAAGAAACATCAATGCCTACTCTCAGCGGCGTGACACAAATAATATGTTCTTCCATACTCTAGTACAAGAAGATGCTTTCTTCGGTCACTTGGCTAGCTGTACTCTTTGGGCTCATAAGAAAAAAGATACTCATCTTGAAGAGAAAAGAAGATGACTCGGATGAGGAGATGGCTCTTATTGTTAGAGGGCTTAAAAGAATTCTTGAGAAGAAGAAGTTTGGGAAGAAAAATCAATTCTCAAGGAAGAATCCATTTGAAGACAAAGATTGCTTCTCTTGTGGTGAAAAGGGGCATATATCAATGAATTGTCCAAACAAGAAAGAAGACAAGTTTGGCAAGAACAAGAACAAGAAGAATGATCACAAGAAGAAGAAGTATTACAAGAAGGAGAAAAATGGGCAAGCCTACTTTGTTGAGTGGGATTCCGATGCAAGTGATGATGATGATGATGATGACAAGCCATCAAAGAGTCTTGCCGGGATTGCCATCAAGGAAGCTCCATCACTCTTCTTCAAGCCTCATTGCCTCATGGCAAAAAGTACTTCAAAGGTAACAATAGATGAAGAAGAAAGTGATAGTGATTGTGATGAGGATAGTGGTGATAATGCTATTTCATATGAATACCTTGCTAGTTTGGTTATAAAATCCGATGAAAAATTGCGCAAGGAAAAAGAAAAGTTGAAAGATTTAGAATTGAAAAATATTTCAATTCAAAAATCCTATGAGGAGCTAAAGATTTCTCATGCCAACCTAAAGGAATCCCATGGTACTCTCAACACTTCATTGGGAATTCTAAAGGGAAAGCATGAGGAACTTAAGGAAGCTCACAACTCACTCCTTGCGCAAGAAGCCAAAGGGAAAATAGTTGCTAACAATGATAAATGCACTACTTGCTTGTCTTGCTCTACTAACATCTTTTGCAGCACAAGTACAAGCTCTTGCACTAGTGGGAAAGAATCAAGTGAGGCATCTCTTTTATTGGAAAATGAAGCCTTGAAGAAAGAAGTGGAATGTTTATCCAAGGATCTTTCTAAATGGTTTGGAAGTCAAGTCAAGTTTAATCATTGTTGGACAAATCAAAAATTCACATTGAACAAGAATGGTATTGGTTATTTGCCCAAGCAAGGGAAGTCGGCCTTCATTCCAAAGAAGACCACTTATGTGCCATCAAGTGTGACATTGCAAGAAGAAGCTAAATTCAAGAAATGTCACATTTGCAAGACAAAGGTTGATGTGAATCACAAGTGCAAGAGCAAGAAGACCGTATCCTTTGATCCATATTACCTTCTTAAGAAAGACTCAAAGGGTGTTGTATGTGCCAAGTTTGTTGGTCGCTCTTTGAATAGCGCTAGGCTAAAATCTATTTGGGTGCCTAAAGCTATGATCACTAACATTGAAGGACCCAAGAGTTGGGTACCTAAGAGGAAGTGATTCTCTTGTGTAGGTAAATTATAAAGCCGGAGGAAGGCATTGGGTGATTGATAGTGGTTGCACAAACCACATGACCGGTGAAAGGAAAATATTCTCATGTCTTAATGAAGATATCTCCGACTTTGATAATATTATACTTCATTAATTGGGAATTGCAACTGGGATTCACTTAATTGTAGTAATCTTGGTTTATGTTAAAATGAATCAACTAAAATTGCTAATGCAGTACAGCCGTGTCAAGCCTTTCTTTTAAGCCTTCATTACCCGTGTTGTATTTGCTAAGTAAGACATTTACTTACACTTGCCATTCAACAAAATCCCGGATGGGTAACAGATGGATTAGATGGTACTGCTGCTATTGAATTTCCTGAAGATCTGCCATTCTACTAGCTGTGCTCAACCAGTCGGTGTCCCTGTGGATTATGGATTTCGGCTTTGTCTTCGTCTTCGTTTAGAGAGAGAGTTAATAAAGAGTCTTCCGCTGTTTTATTTAGTTATTTTAGTCAAACTCTGATGTAAAACCATTTTATTCGAGCATATGTACTCTGTTTATCATATTTGTTATCTATATGTGTTCTGTGGACTTCCTGGGCACACATATAGAAGCATTCGGGTTTCTGTGTAAATCCGGGTGTGACAGAACGCCGAGGCCGTGTCGCGGCCGTGGGTGACCACGTGCCCGTGCACGCGCACCTAGCCGCGTCCCAGCAGTTGCTGAGGACTGCGCGCGCGCGAACCGCCCATAGTCGAGCCGTCCGAGCCGAGTCTC
>OAMR01000210.1:31030-65686 GCA_900205405.1 Echinochloa crus-galli | reverse complement strand
TAGAAGCTACTATATAAGGCACAAGTAGAATAAAGGAATGGGGAGGGTTCCAGCAAGCCTATCTAGTGCGGTACCAGGACTGTAGGAGGTTCGAGTTTGATATGTGTAAGGGGGACTCGTTGCGGCGTACTCTCCCTGATTTACCACTGCCCCCGACTGGCCCCGGTGGGAAGGTTTCACATCCCTGGGGCAGATGTTAGCGTGCAGATGTTTCCCGAGCCCAGGGAAGCAGGATGGTACCGTTACTTTATAGGGTCTTTGTTGTGGGCTGTGTCTCAAGGCGGCTAGCTACCGTCTGCAGCCTGGGTAGTTCCTGGAGCGCAACCTCTGCAGAGTGAAAACTATACATATAGCCATGTCCACGGTCACGGACGATCCTTCATCTGGCTTATTCTGATTAGCATGGGATTCTGCTTTCTTACCTTCACCTTGATCTGGGACATGAGAGGTTGGACCAACGTTTGCTGTTGAGACAGGACGAGCCCGATGTGGATATGAGATTGATGGGTGGTTTTGGGGAGTGTGTGCTGGTGAGGAAAGGTGTTTGGATATGAGTTGAACTTGGTTATTGCTACTGCATGCGCATAGGAAACCCCAGCTTATTTTCCTTCAATATTTTATTACTAGTTTAGGCCACTATAAAGGATTGCTGCATATTATGGTTGGTGACGTGGACCTGTCCCATTTCCTTAGGGACATACTTTGGGTACAAAGGAGAAGACTCCGAGTACAAGATCAACCACGAAGGAAGATGTCATAGTGGGCAGTGCGCTGCACTCAAGGATGCCTGTGGAGGTGCAGGCCCGAAGAACCAGAAGCTTATAGCTATCCGCTGTGTAGTTGTTTCCCTTCTGTCGTTTAGCCCATTGGGCTTGTACCATACCGCTATGTATTTGTATCGTGTTTGAGGACTTTAATCGATGTATGGATGTGTTATTTCGCTTAAATGAGTTTTGTACGTGATAGCTGTTGTTCCTGGGACTATCACAAGGGTGCAGGGAGTCAGATTCTCGTAAGTGGGAATCCGGTACATTTCAGTTAGGGTCACCTGCTTGAAGCCCCGCTTGGCGCCGCTCTCTGATGACGAGCTAGTCTGTTGTGTCATTTGGTTTATCGCTTTTACCCTCGCGATAGTGGCGCTTTAGTGCCCACTGCCACGAAGGTGTGTACCGTAATGAACCATCTAATGTAATAATGTGTATGAGCCTCCTGGGACTGATAATTTGTATCACATTTAGTCTTCTCTTTTGAGGGGACGCTTCACTTGCAAAATACTCAATGTAGTGCAATAATGGCACATTGGTGGATCTATAGTTTAAGCTTTATAACAACGATGTAGATGGACCTAAGGATTTTCTTCTAATGAATAATTCTTAAATTGTCGAGACCATGACCAAATTGTTGCTTCTCAGCTATGTAGAGAACTTATTGGTTATTAGTTTAATTTGAAATCAAATTCTAGGATTACACCATTAACATAATACTATAAGATTGGAGTACATAAGAAAGGCCCTTGGACCTTTAGTTTTGTTCGATGTTTCTGTGCACGTCTTCCACCACTATATAGAAAGAATGTTTGTCTTTGTTCATTTAACTAATTTTCAGTTTCAAAACAAGGATAGGAGGCTTTACCAAATATTCATGCCATGCTGCTAAAGGTATTGTTAGTGGGTATCAAAATATTGCTTTATTTTTCTTGTGTAGCTGAATAAGGCATATAGTCAAACATGTAGAAAATAGAGAGATATTGATATGAAATTAGATATTCTTAATGAAAATTATATCATTATATTTGACGTACAAATATAAAACAAATTTTCTAAACACCAAAGGTTTTTATATTGGCCAAGTACATCACCATTGCGACAAATCAATGGCAAAATAATGCTTAAAAAATTGTTCTGAGGTGAATATAGCCTCTATTGTGGCATAGGTTGTTGTTGTAATGTTTGGATCAAAGATGCAACAATTTGCCAAGTTATTGTATTAAATTGAGCATACTAAAAGTTGTTGGACCCAACTACATCCACATGTCAAGTTATTGCCCTAATTTGAGCATTTTACAAGTTATTGAATATATCTGCACTCACATGCCAAGTTGTAGTATGGTGTGTGCAATTTATTCTTGTTGACGCTTTTTCTGATCAACACACACGAGCGCTGGATCGCGCAGCACCAGAAACCTGCACTCGCCGCGGCCTTAGCCCAAACCGGTCAGAACGGTTTGGAGATCCAGTCAGACTGGATTTGCTAGGGCTTTGGGAAAAAGCCTAGAATCACTACCTCGGGAGGGACCCCGTCGGAGATAGCACTCCTAGGGTTGCTCTGAGATCGGTCAGGCCACTCAGAAGCTCCTTGATCGCCGTAGAGACAAGCAAGGAAAGCAAAGGGGTTGGAAAAGCTAGGGTTTGGAGATAAAAAGTAGAAAAATATAATTGATCGATTGGATGATAGGTCTCAATCGGCCACGGCCCTTTATATTTATACGGTGGGGAGGTCTTGCCCTGCAAGGAATCCTTTTACAATTTGGAAATGACAGGACTCGTAATTCTACTCCAACTCAGAGTAAACCGGTCAGACCGGATAGGGAAACCGGTCAGACCGCTTTCGGCCGTTGCCAGATCGGCTACAGGGAAACCGGTCTGACCGCTTTCTAGAACCGGTCTGACCGGTTGCCCTCGACCTGATGGGCAACTGCCAATTTTGGAGACCACTTGCCAAACTTGGAAGGACCCTCCCAACTTGGAGATCACTTGGCAAACTTGTTGCTCTTTAATCCAACAGGCAAAATTGTTTTCCAAACCAAATCACCTACTTGAAAAGATTTAGACTTCACCTTCTTGTTGTATGCTCTCGCCACTCGCCTTTTATCTTTTTCAATTTCTTCTAAAGCCTCCAAATGCTTGTCGGTCACTTCATCAATATTATCCATCATCAAAGCATAATATGTATCAACATCAAGATTATTTTGCTTTGCAAGTCCATATGCGCCAAGATTCACCTCTACAGGCAAAACGGCTTCTTGACCATACACAAGCTCAAAAGGAGTACAACGTTTTTCTCTCTCTTCTCTCTCCTTCTCCTCGCCCGCTCTGCCCGTTGTGCCGTCCTCTCGCCCGCTCTGTGCCACCGAGCCGCTTCGCCAACCCGCTGCCCGCCCTGACCGTCGACTCGCCGCGCGCCAACCCGCCGCCGCGAGCCGCTGCCGCACACGCTCCCGTTAAATATCTTGTACTATAAGTACGTCTTGACTTCATTTTCTCCGGTTAAATATTTGATTGATTTTACAACACTAATTGTACCAATTAATATATCTTTTAGTTTAACATTGCATAATCTAGGATTAATATACTGTAGCTTTTGATTAGCATGGAATTGCCCCCCCCTTGATTTCAACCCACGCTCTGCCACTGCGATGAGCCCATAAAGCTTCAGATAATACCTCATGCCACCTTTTAGGATGATCTTCTACCTTCTTCTTGATGAGCCTTATCAAGATCTTGTTACTAGACTCAGCTTGACCATTGGCTTGAGCATAATACGGAGATGAGTTGAGAAGTTTAATACCATAGGAAATAACAAATTCACGCACCTCTTTGGATATGAATGAAGTCCTTTATCCTAAGGACGATTTTTAACCATAAATCGGCCATGTCCTATTTAAGCATTTTGCCAAACACTTGGATAAAATTTCTTCAAGTATCTCCCATTGAGAGCTCTAGGCAGCTGCTGTCCTTGCAAGGTCTCTACCATATAGGAATTTCCTGAACAAACCTTCACAATCTTGAAAGGACCTTCCCAACTTGGAGACCACTTGCCAACCTTGTTGCTTTTCAATCCAATGGGCAAAATCGTTTTCCAAACCAAATCACCTACCTGAAAAGATTTGAATTTCACTTTCTTGTTGTATGCTCTCGCCACTCGTCTCTTATCTTTTTCAATCTCTTCTAAAGCTTCCAAACGCTTGTCGGTCACTTCATCAATATTATCCATCATCAAAGCATAATATGTATCAACATCAAGATTATTTTGCTTTGCAAGTCTATAAGCGCCAAGATTCACCTCTACGGGCAAAACGGCTTCTTGACCTTACACAAGCTCAAAAGGAGTAACTTTAGTAGCACCGAGTCTAGAAATACGATGAGCCATGGGCGGAGCTACATTGGAGCCAAGGAGGGCTCTGGCCCCCCCTTGGTCAAGACAGATTTCCCAAGAGCAAAACACTAGTGAACTTGCTACTGCGTTTCTCTGCATGAGAGCTTGCACCCCTAGACTGTACATCCATTCCATCTGTTATTTAATAATTATAGGCTCAATAATATATCTACTGTGCTACTAAAAATCTACCAGTATATCTCACGTTTATGCTCTACCATATTCATTGTTCTTTAAAATTAGGAGATCTCGGACCGGATGAGCAACTCCATAACTCTATGTTCTCACTCACGACTCACACTTTAAGATTCGTGCAACGTTTTTCTCTCTCTTCTCTCTCCTTCTCCTCGCCCGCTCTGCCCGTTGTGCCGTCCTCTCGCCCGCTCTGTGCCACCGAGCCGCTTCGCCAACCCGCTGCCCGCCCTGACCGTCGACTCGCCGCGCGCCAACCCGCCGCCGCGAGCCGCTGCCGCACACGCTCCCGTTAAATATCTTGTACTATAAGTACGTCTTGACTTCATTTTCTCCGGTTAAATATTTGATTGATTTTACAACACTAATTGTACCAATTAATATATCTTTTAGTTTAACATTGCATAATCTAGGATTAATATACTGTAGCTTTTGATTAGCATGGAATTGCCCCCCCCTTGATTTCAACCCACGCTCTGCCACTGCGATGAGCCCATAAAGCTTCAGATAATACCTCATGCCACCTTTTAGGATGATCTTCTACCTTCTTCTTGATGAGCTTTATCAAAGTCTTGTTGCTAGACTCAGCTTGACCACTGGCTTGAGCATAATATGGAGATGAATTAAGAAGCTTAAGACCATAGGAATTGACAAATTCACGCACCTCTTTAGATATGAACGAAGTTCCTTGATCCGTAGTCAAAGTTTGTGGAATACCAAACCTATGTATAATATGTTCTCTAATAAACTCAATCACCTCTCTATGTGTCATATTTTTCAAAGGAACTGCTTCCGTCCACTTGGTAAAATAACCAGTTGCCACAATCACAAAACAATGACCCTTCGACGAAGGAGGATGAATTTTGCCAACAAAATCTAAACCCCATCCCCGAAAAGGCCAAGGCTTAATAATTGGATGCATCAACGTAGCAGGTACCAACTGAACATATCCATGCTTTTGACAGTCTTCGCAACCTTTGTAATACTTAGAGCAATCGGCTATCATATTGGGCCAATAGATACAAGCTCACTTAAGGAGCCACTTCATCTTGGGGGCCGATTGATGAGTACCACAAATTCCTTCATGAACCTCTGCCATAGCCAACCTAGCTTGGTCAGGACCCAAACATTTTAGCTTGGTCCAACGATATAATTCATCACCATCTAGAAAAAATTTAAGAGCCCATCGTTGGATCTTTCTGTCAACTGAACTGCTCGAATTTTGCAAATAATCAGCCAGAGGCTTTCTCCAATCATCCACTTCGTCTTTATAGGAAATAATAACCGAAGTAGACTCAGCTTCAGGAAACCGGTCAGACCGGTTTTCTAAAGCGGTCACACCGGTTAAACCGGTCAGACCGGTTTGAGGAAGCGGTGCGACCGGTTCCTCCAGAACAGAACACTCGGCTTTTAAAAACATCGGTCTTCGTTCCTGAAAATTTCTTTTCTGAACATTATAACCAGATGCTTGTTGAGCCAGAGCATTCGCCTTTGGATTTCTTTCTCATGGTACATGATGGATTATAAATTCATCTAAGCAAGATATCATATCAAAGCATCTAACAAGATAGGCATTCATATGACGGATTACAAATTCATCCAAGCAAGATATAATATCGAAGCATCTATTAAGATAGGCATTCAAAAATCCATCTAAGCATTGACATACCTTAGAAACTTGTTGTACCACCAGTAAAGAATCACCATAAGCTTCTACATGCTTCACTCCCATGTCATGCAAAATTCCCAATCCAAATAGAAGAGCCTCGTACTCGACTTGGTTATTAGTACACTCATGATCTAATCGATTATGTGCTTCAAAAACAGCCCCATGTGGAGAGATAATAACAATCCCAACACCACAACCACTTTTGCAAACCGATCCATCAAAATGCAATTTCCATGGAGTAAAAGTAACATAACCGACATTCAAATCAAGTTGCTTATCTACCCTATGTTCAACAATAAAGTCGGCTACTATTTGACCCTTCATTGAAGTTAATGGCTCACAATGCAAATCATATTCAACTAAAGCATAAGCCCATTTGCCGACTCTACCACTTAAAATTGGTTTATGCAACATGTATTTAATTATGTCGGTTTGACATGCGGAGCCTCTACATTCTTAATAGCTTCAATCTTTTTAGGATCTATCTCTATGCCCTTTTCATGCACAATAAATCCTAAAAACTTTCCAGCCGATACACCAAAAGCACATTTGAGTGGATTCATCTTCAATTTATATCGATGCATTCTTTCAAATGCAAGTCTTAAATCAGCTAAATGAGAATCTACTCCAGCCGATTTGACAACAATATCATCAATATAAACCTCTACTATAATGCTAAGCAAATCTATTGAGATCTCTAAAATCAATGCAAACACGAAGCTTTTTGTTCCTTTCTTTTCAACAGGCACAATATTAGAGATCCAATTAGCATATCGACAAGGCCTAATAAATTTAGCATCTAACAACCGATTGATTTCTTCTTTCACTTGGTCATAAATATCAGGATTAAAATTTCTACGAGATTGTTTAAAAGGCCTAAAACCAGGTTTAATAGGTAAACGATGTTCAACTAGATCACGACTTAAACCAGACATTTCATTGTAACTCCATGCAAAACAATCAACATATTCCTTCAATAGTGTTATTAACTCAGATTTAAATAAAGGATCAAGATTCTTGTTTACAAATGTCGGCCTAGGTACAGTGCCATCACCAATATCTACCTCCTCTAAAGGATCAGCCGACATAAACCCTTGTCCTAACTTGCTCAAATCATCAAAATCTTCGATGGCCTCGCACATATCGTTCTTATGCGCCCGATAGTGCTCACGCCTCTGCTGTAACCACTCTAGATTTCGGATCCATCAAATCATGAGAGATGTTATAGCAAGATCTCCGATCACCTTCATAACAGCAGTAGCAAAGCCATCTTTAGTGCAACCAATGATCTCACAATCAGATAAATCTAAACCAGATAATCATTTATGATTCTCATGACCATCCATAGTAGAACTATCGGCTACTGCAACACAAGCCGACGTATCTCCATGAACGACCTCTACTTCATCATCTATCCATTGAATAAAAAACTGATGCAAAGTAGAAGGCACAAACTAATTTGCATGAATCCAATCACGACCAAGGATTAAACTGTAGTTACCTTGTGTCTCAGCGACGAAGAATGCAGTAGCCAATGTCTTGCTTCCAATAGTAAGCTCCATTGTAGCAACTCCCTTGGCGCTCATAGGTTCACCTCCTCCAACGCCGCTGACAGTCATGTTGGTTTTGATCAGCTCCTCATCTGAACCTTCCAGCTTCTTGAATAGAGAATATGGCATCAAGTTGACTATTGCCCCTCCATCCACTAGCATGTGAGAGATAGGCTTCCCATTGATGTGTCCCTTCATGTACAAAGCCTTCAGATGATTTTCAATAGCTTTAGGCTTCTGGAAAATAGCTTCCTTTGGCCCGAAATCAAGATGAGCAACGTCCTCCTCTGATAACATATAACCATCCATAGACATATTAATCACATTAAGTTCAAGATCCATGCGTTCAGGAGAAGAACCATAATCAACAAGCTCTTCATCGTCTCTGGAGTGCAAACTGATGATAACTTGTCATCACAAACCATAGGAGCGGGAGAAGAAAAATCGGGTGGCGCATCGGGGAAAGCGGCCTGACCGCTTTCAGCAACCGGTCTGACCGGTTCAACCGGTCTGACCAGTTCTGTCTGGGAGCTGGTCTTGGCTCTCCACTCTTTCCCTTGTGGAATCATATGCCTGTACTTGTTGAATGCCTCGTCTCTCTGCTTCTCTAGCTCTTTCTCCTTCTTCTCCCGAAATCTCAAGCGCTGAAGCTTCCTCCTTTGAGTATGAGATAAACCGAGAGGACACCATCATGGTAAGAAGTACTTGGAGTTAGAGTCACTTCCACTGGCCTCATGATCGTTAGCAGAAACAAATCCTTTCTGAATAGGTGTCTCAACCTTATTGTCTATGACAATCGGTCCTTTGCCACCGTCTCCAAGGAGAACGTTCATCAACCCAATCTGAATAACATCTTAATTTGTTGTCCTTTCTAGGTCAATATCCATCTTATGCACCTCCTCCCTCTGTTTTGGCTTGTTCACTTGTTTCATAGGAGGTGTTGCCGGTTTCCTCGAGAAACCGGTCTGACCGGTTTGTGAAACCGGTCTGACCGATTGGGTCTGATGACCCTGACCGGATTGGCGAGGTGCCAAACGGCCCTGCCCAGGCCTTGAGATCTTGTCCAATGCTGGCCTCCGTGGTCCTCCCCATCCAGGCTGGAAAGGCTGCTGACACGGCACCCACATCAGTCCATTATTTTCATAAATTGGACGAGGTGGATATGAACTTGATGCCTCCCAACGCGGAATAAAATTCTTGTTTGGTTGAGGATGTTCTTCTTGGCGTGGAGGCGATCTCGTTCTCTTTTTTAACGGACGATCGCTTGTAACGGCCTTTTGCTTGGAGTACTTGTGAAATAACATATCAAAAGTGACCTTTGTCTTACGAGCACTCCCCTGATTCTTTGCAATATTGAGCTTCCAGTTCCCAATCTCCGGATGGCTTGGTTTGATCATCCTTGGACGGTCCTGGGGCAAACCGGTCTGACCGCTTTCCCCAACCGGTCTGACCGGTTTGGCCTGAACAGGCTCAAACGGTCTTTGCTCGGTGGGAACGGACGTCCCTTGCCCCCCATGTCCAGAGGCTCTCATAGTAACTTTGAATGTCTCCCTACCATCTGCAGTTTTCTCACATGCAACTTCTCGAGTCAACTTTTTTCCCCTCAAATCTGGTTTCTCTTCACCAATCACAACATTCTTCCCTTTGGTTGCTTCGGCTTGATGCGGCCGAACCAAGACCTTGGGCTGCTGCAAATCCATAGTGTTGATAGGAAAAGGAGTTTTATCCACTTGCATCTCATAAAATGTCAAACGACCTTCGTTTATGGCCGATTGAACCTGTCGAGGAAACACATTGCAATCATTAGTAGCATGAGAATAAGTATTGTGAAACTTGCAATATGCACGCCTTTTCAACTCATCAAGTGGAGGCAATTTATGAGACAATTTAATGTTTTCAGATTTAAGCAATTCATCAAAAATGCGGTCACACTTGGAAACATCAAAAGTAAACTTAACTTCTTCTTGCCGACCTTTGCTAGCCATACAAATTCAGCAGCAAGTACTTCATTATCACTATCGCTTGAACTATCAGATCCGTAATCAATCATATGAACATTGGAACGACGTGATCTAGAAGTATCTCTTTCTTTTTCCTTATTCATTCGATTTTCAACAACTAAAGCTCTAATTTGAACTTGTGCAATCGAAAGAAAATCAGTACCCTCTATTCTATCTCTTATAGAAATATCAGCAAGATCCATATCAGTGATTGACAAATTGAAACAACGGTTCTTAGTTTCTTTAAACCTTTTAATGTAAGTAGAAACAGTTTCATCTCTACTTTGCCTAACCGATGTTAAATCTGTCAATTTCAATTGCAAGCTCCCACTATAAAAGTGATCATGAAATTTATGCTCTAATATATCCCAAGATATAATAGCACTAGGAGCAAGCGAAGAAAACCAAGCAAAAGCGGTGCCAGTCAAAGATAAAAAAAATAAACGCACTTTAAGAGCATTATAAGCACCCGCTTCCCCCAGTTGAGCTATGTATTGACTAATATGTTTCCACGTGGTTCGGTCATCATCTCCACTAAATTTGATTAAATCAGGCATACGCCAACCACGTGGAAGAGGAAAATTATCAAACTCAGCATCGTATGGTTTTTTATACAAATTTGTGTTACCAATATCAACCCCAAGTTTAGTTTTTACCACATTAGCCAAATCTTCTCTAAATTTGTTAAACTCGGCCCAGTTAGGATTATTTGACTGTTGTGGTTGCACACTCTCCAAATTCATCTTATTTAAGTAGGGAGCAATCTTAGCTTGAGCTAGCCTATAACTTTCATATATACATCATCAGGTATAACATTTCCTTGAGCAGATGTGTTAACCATTGTACTAAATTGAGGCTTAGGAGTACCCAAAGTATTAGTGTGAGCATACGTTATCGAATCAGGCATGACAGAAAAGCGGCAAAGGTTGCTCAGACACTAATCCCAGCGCGCTGGTCAGACGGTCTAACCGGTTCCCTGATCCGGTCTAACCGGTTTGGCCATGTTTGGCCCGGTCGGTTGAAACGGCAGGGATTGACCAACGGCAAATTCAGGTGGCATACCATACATAAAATTTCTAGCTTTAGCATTAGGCATGCGTGACAATCTAGGAAAGACTACCCCACTAGCATTAATTTTAGGAACGCTACTACTAGTTTCATTATTGTTAAAGCAATCAGCAGTCCTATCTTTCTCAAGATCCTCTAGTCGTTCTAAACGAGCAATATATGAGGCAAGCAATTCATCACCTTCTACACTATTTTGAGGAACTGTAGTAGAAGGAGCTTTTGTTATTTTACTTACAGTGGGTATTACCTCAACTTGATTGTCGTTTAACTTGATCGTCGGCAGCTCGAATTCCTTCAGTCTTGCTACCTTGCCATGATGATCCTTCTTGATGCCAGCCAAAAATTGTACTCTCATGAATTCTTGCAGCGCCTCGAACTTCTTCTGCTCCTCCGGAGTGAGATCTTCCAATGAAGCCGTGATGATGTTATCCATGTCGAGATCACATCGAGATCCCATCTTGAACGGGGTTTAGATTAAACGGTTTTGAAAACCAGATCTTCTAATGTCCCAAGCGGAGTCGCCAAAAGTGTGTTGACACTTTTTCCGATCAACACACACGAGCGCTGGATCGCGCAGCACCAGAAACCTGCACTCGCCGTGGCCTCAGCCCAAACCGGACAGACCGGTTTGGAGATCCGGTCAGACCGGATTTGCTAGGGCTTCGGGGAAAAGCCTAGAATCACTACCTCGGGAGGGACCCCGTCAGAGATAGCGTGCCTAGGGTTGCTCTGAGATCGGTCAGGCCACTCAGAACCTCCTTGATCGCCGTAGAGACAAGCAAGGAATGCAAAGGGGTTGGAAAAGCTAGAGTTTGGAGATAAAAAGTAGAAAAATATAATTGATCGATTGGATGATAGGTCTCAATCGGCCACGACCCTTTATATTTATAGGGTGGGGAGGTCTTGCCCGGCAAGGAATCCTTTTACAATTTGGAAATGACCAGGACTCCTAATTCTACTCCAACTTGGAGTAAACCGGTCAGACCGGTTTCGGCCGTTGCCAGATCGGCTACAGGGAAACCGGTCTGACCGCTTTCTAGAACCGGTCTGACCGGTTGCCCTCGACCGGATGGGCAACTGCCAATTTTGGGTGCCAACAATTCTATGTAGGACTAGAATATTCTTAATGTGTATTAACCACCATACTTGGCTTTACCAATCTATGCCAACTATTTTCTTCATCCCATGATATATTTATTTTAGATTTTCATAAAGAAATTAAGAAGATCAAATTGATGGCAAAAAGATGGCAATAAATACCAATTCATGTTTGGATTTGCATACCATGGAATTGAGAAGTGACCATGTTCATCTCGTCCTGTAGTTGCGCATGTGACCTAGCGCATATTGCCTCTCGTACCATCATTGCCAGCGACCACGCCCACCACCCAAACCTCCATCTTGTTGTCCAGTGTAACAACTAGTATGCACAAAAGAATAAAATGTGCTTTGTATGTTGGAAGACGTAAAGTTATAATTAAAAGTTAATATTTTGATCTATGGCCCCGGTGAGTGGGTCTGAGGCTAAAGATGAGTAGAGCTCGTCGAATGTTTTCCATTTGACTACTCATATGCCTCATTTGGGGTTTCGATCACGAAATTATACTTGATAGTATATGTTGTAGGGTTGCCAGTAGTAGAGGCTACAGAAACCGCGGCGTACTGTATGGGGCTACATGAGTCCTTTTCTTTGTTTCTCTTCCGAGTCTCACTTCTAGTCCAACCTATACCCTTTGTCTTTCCCTACCTGCGCCACCACCCCCTTTTTCGTGCACCAAAGAAGAGAGAGGAGAGAAAGGAGAGAAGAAGAGAGGGAAAATTAGGGCTTGTCGTCGGCGGTCGCCGTCATTCCTCCCCAAAAATTGGTTGGGCTTCCTTTCCCATCTCTGGTTTCCCTCAATTTCAACCTTTCATTGTTGTTCATCATAGTGCCCCATGTGTGCTGTAGTTGATGGCAATTGACGGGTCTGCCATCACATTGGTGGTAGGAATCGTCGTCTGGAACATCGTCTTTGTCTTTGCCCTTGTTGTTTTCAAGAGAAAACCTTAGGTGAGGCATGCACCATCTGCACAATGTGTTTTTCCTCTATTTTCTTGATGTTTTAGATCGTTCATGTAGTGGATCTCATCACATTGATAAGACAGGGGTTAAGGTTTTTTTTTGAGAATAGACAGGGGTTAAGGTTTTGTCCTCGTCGGTGTTTTCAGCACATGGTCAATCTGCACCATTGACATTTATGTCAGTTTTCATGGTCTTAGTGGCCCAAAAAAAATATTAAACCTTCAGAATAGTTGTAGAGGACTTTGAGGTCTTTCCAAGGATATAAAGAACAACTCAATCAGAGTAAAGGTCAAGGAGTAATTGAAGTTTTATTCTGACAGTTTTTCAATCTCATGAATTCTGTATAGAATCTATTCACTTCAAGTTTATGCAAATCTATCATCAGAATTGGACTTTCTAATGTCCCAAAAAGTTGCAGGAAATTTTATTAGATTTTTAGATTGGTAAAGTGCATCTTCATACGAATTTGAGAGCTCTAGTTATGTTTATTTTCATGGAGATGTTCTGCAATTTCCGTCAGATTATCAGATTCAGGATGATCTAAACATTTGGCCATCAGAAAATTAGGGCTTGTCGTTGTCGATCGCCGTTATTCCTCCTAAAAATTTATTGGGCTTCCTTTGCCATCTCCTTTCCCCCTTAGTTGCAACCTTTCCTCGCTGTTCATCGTGGTGCCCTATGTGTGTGGTGTAGTTGGTGGCAGGGCTGGCATCACGTTGGTGGCAGGAATCGTCATCGAGAACATCATCTTTCATCGTTGCCATTGTTTTCTTTATGAGGAAACCCTAGGTGAGGCATGTACCATCTATATCAATTGGTTTTCTCTCTATCTTTTAGATGTTTTAGATCGTTCGTGTAGTGGAGCTGGTCGCTGATACGACTAGGTTTAAGATTTTGCCCCCGTCCTTGTTTTCAGCATATAGTCAATCTGCGCAGCTGTTGTTCATGACAGTTTGTCATGGTCTTAGTGGTCCCAAAAGATATTAAGCCTTTACAAGAGTTGTATAGGACAAAGAACAACTCAATCAGAGTTAAGATTAGGGAGTAATTGAAGTTTCATTCTTGCAGTGTTTTGGTCTCGTAATTATGTACAGAATGTATTCACTTCAAGTTTATGCAAATCTAATGTCCGAATTGGATAGTCAATGAAGTTGTAGGAAATTTTATAAGCTTTCTAGACTGGTAAAGTGCAGCTTCATACAAATTTTGGATCTCCAGTTACGTTTATTTTGGTGGAGATGTTCTGTACTTTCTATCAGTTTGTTTGATTAAGGATCATCTTAAAATTAGGCTACGATGATGATTTTTACTCTAGTTTGAGATATCTAGAAAGTTGTTTCTAAAGTTTCCTTTCATATGGCTAAAGTTGAGAATTTTTTGCCATTAGAATTAAATGATACAAAAAAGAGAAGCAATGGTGCTTTCGCTATATCTAGTTTTGGGTGTGTTTATATGAGGACATTGGGTTCGAGCGTACAAACACTTCAAATTAAGCTTGTATATGGTTGTGTGATTGTTTTGGTGCTGGGATATATTTGTGAACAGGTGGTGCACCTTCGGATCATGCTTAGCTCATGTTTCTTATCACCAGAAAGGGCAAGTAAGCGTGACGTTGTTGTCCACATGCTTTAACTCTGTTATTTAAATTGCCTCCACTTAATTTCAGTATCTCACATGAGTCATATGATCTAAAATTTATTTTTATATCAAAGTATTATGTGGTACACTTTTGGTTTTACTTCTGAAGTTTTGATTACCGAAGTATATGAAGTTCTTGTGTTGCAATCATGCATTTGCATCATCATGTTGTATATACCTATGAAGAAACCGTAGCCAGATTGCTGCTGTAATTACCAGTACAACAACTCACGTTGAGATATAGCAATATGGTTGCAGCCCTTACTTCCATCTTTGGGATGTGTGGGTAGAAGTGAAGTCATGCATTGCATTGCACTATTGCATCAGTAGTTATGAAACATTGACATGAAGTATCTATCATTTATTTTATTACTTGAAGTTATATATTATTTTACTATGTTGACTTTTTGTGCCTCTATTACTAAATTTATGCTTAATTAATTATTATTTAAATAACTCTGTTGAAGCAGTTTGCTTTCTGAAGTTTTTCATAAACATCATACGCTTTCCCCCTCCGTAGGTTCTAGAGTTTCGATGGTGCATTGTTTGCGTGTGAAGTCTTGTCTCTTGTTTTCTCTCTTGCAGTGCTTCTACCAGTTGTACCGTAATGTGTTAATGTTTCGAAATGTTGCTGTTGTTCTAGGGTGTTACAGTTGGTATCAGAGCTTATGTTTATATTTTTGGTTTAATCTATCTTTACTAAAATTTTTCTCACATTAAAACTTGACTTATTTGAACATATAGGACATGAGTTGGTTTTTTGCTTGTGTTGTAGTAGTTATGTTTCTCCTTGTCATATCTTGCTTGTGAATGTGGCTCGTTGTATACTACTTTGCTTAGGTATCTTGCATGATGAGGCGTTTTTGTTATTTTTTTGCAGTTTGTTATAGACCTTATGAAGTTTGAGAACATATAGATTGAGTATAATATAACAATGCAGATGGGTTGATTAGAGATCCCCTAAAAAGCTTATTCTGTATTGCTGAGAGAGGTTACCCGAGAGTTAGGTCGCCCTAACTATCTATATTCAAAGCCTATAGTTGAGTACAAGATGGATTAGCCACCATGCCGTGCACTCTAACTATTTAACTTGATAAATCGGATAGGTGGGGCGTTTTATGTAATGTCCCATAAAATAGAGTGGCGTTGTTGATCTTGACC
Source organism: Echinochloa crus-galli (assembly GCA_900205405.1). Lineage (NCBI taxonomy): Eukaryota > Viridiplantae > Streptophyta > Magnoliopsida > Poales > Poaceae > Echinochloa > Echinochloa crus-galli. The sequence goes on along the minus strand of OAMR01000210.1, from coordinate 50,191 downwards.
TTTGGTTTAAATCGTTTCCCTATGTGTGTAGGCTTTTTATTCTATGTGAAGAGAAGTGATGAAAGGTGTGTAAAATCTGCTTACGGCCCGACCCTTCCGAGGGGCGAGGAAGCGTACGAATAGCGCCTCTCTTACACTTTCGCCCTCGTTTCGTGTAAAAGAGTTAACTCAAAGGTGCTATTTTTGGAATGACAAGGATTATAAACTTGGTCGGACCTATTTAGACTACTAAGGTAGAATTAATTCCTCCAAAAGAGGACTTATGGGTCAAGAACGGGTCAAAACCGAAATACTAATGGGCCGAGATATTATAAAGGTTCTGCAAGATGCATTTAATTGTGTCTGCAAGGAGTTAGTGCTACTTGTTTAAAGCAGTGTTAGAGCCTCAATCTTGCAGTTTGTGTTGGCTTACATTCTTCACTTATGATCTTACCCATAACAACGCTAGAGCACATTTGCTAGACTAAAATAACACACTATCAAAAATCTAATGTCTGACATGGTTGTCCAAATTATCCGATGGGATATCCAACGGATACTGCTATTATTATATCTGAATCCAATATCCATAAATAAAGTAAACATTTGGATATCTGAATCACTATATATCAACCTTTTGGATCGGCCGAGAAATATCCATACTATTTAAACCGCTAATGACTTTAAAGCTATCTTCCGGCCATTCCGCCTGGAAAATGTAAAAACTATGCATGGCGGTGCCTTGTACGAGGGCCTTCATGTTCCCATTCTTCATCGAAACATAGCATTAGCAGCCGTGTCCTCGCCTTATTTGCATCCGCAGGCATGTCGGTGCTGCTGTCGACCAGATCATGTTCTTGCCGGATCAACAACATTATTGGCCTGGAGGTGGAATGGTGGATGTGATCTTTCCGTCACCAATGCCGCGACATTAACAATTGAACAGAAACCACGTTGGCCGAGTGAGGTTGAACCCTAAACGTCCATATATAATTCTCTAAAATAGATTCCATCTATCAAAATGGTTTGTCATTATCTAAAAAACCAAAATGGTTTGTACATCCAAATCCTTGCTGTACGCGGCTGTTAGTTTTTTCTCTTGAAAATTCCTTCGTTTTCCACGTCAAAAGCTTTATGTACGGATTTATTTGCATCTGTATCATATTATTACGTGGAAATGCTTACTTAATTGTCACCGCTCTTGGTTTTGAATGCTCCTTCAATTTCCACATTATTAAAGGATTTTTTCCATGGATAATTGGATATCATATTGTTGACAGCCAAAATTGGCAATTACCCAGACAAACCGGTCTGACCGGTTTGCCAAACCGGTCTGACCGGTTTGCCAAACCGGTCAGACCGGTTTTATCTGTAACTCGAGTAGGTTTAGGATTCCGAGTTTAATCCCATATTGTAACCGACTCATGAGGGGTAAGACTTCCCCGGCCTATAAATATAAAGGCTAGAAGGCCGATTGAGAGAATCCAATCGAATAAACACAATTGTCTCTTATTTTTATCTCTCAAACCCTAGCCCTTTTCCAACCCCATATTTGCTGTTCTTTGCTCGTCTCTACGGCGTTCAAGGACGTTCTAGGTGGCCTGCCGACCCTAGAGCAACCCTAGATTAGCTCGAGCTCCGACGGGGTCCCTCCCGAGCTCGAGTTTCTAGGTCTTCACAACCTCCTGCCAAAAAGCGGTCTGACCGGTTCTAGGAACCGGTCTGACCGGTTTGCCCGAGGGAGGCCGGGTGTTGGCCGTGGTGACGGCCGTGCTGCATTTTCGAGTGTGTTGTCGCATCTTTGTGTCAACATACTTTTTGGCGACTCCGCTGGGGAAGATTAAATCTGGTTATAAAACCGATCTAATCTACTCCAAAGATGTCGGGAGCTACTTGCAACCTCGACAAGAACAACATAATCACCGCGACGCTGGAAGAGCTCACGGACGAGGAGCGGAAGCGGTACCTGATCGCTGAGGAGCACTTCAGGACGCAATTCCTGAAGGGCTTCAAGAAAGATCGCGGTGGCCTTGTCAAGAGGGTAGAGGAATTCGTCATGCCGGCTTTCAAGCTGGCAAACGACCAAGTTAAAGAACTTCCAAAGGTAACTGGCGAATCCTCTGATTTGATGCAGCAAATTACTCCCATGATGGATGATAAATTACTTGCTGCACAAACTGTTACTAGCGAGTTGATTTCTAGTATGACAGGTAATTCAGATAAAGGAAAAAATAATTTAGAATTTAATGAATTGATTAGATCTTATTTTGTTGCATTAATTCTAAATAACTTAGGCGCCCTAAGCACCGGTGGTGAAGACAAGTACTCTTTGATCTTATCAAAAGCTTCTTGCTGTTTTGCCCCCCAAGTAAAATCGGCTTCATTCTTTAGCCGAAGTAAAGGAGTAAAAGCATCAACCTTTCCAGACAAGTTAATTATAAATCTTCTCAAGAAATTTACCTTGCCTAGAAACTTTTGCAAATCTTTCTTGCAAGTAGGAGCTTCGACTTTCTTCATAGCTTCAATTCTCTTGGGATCAACTTCTATGCCGTTCTCATGAATAACAAACCCAAGAAACTTCCCAGCCGAAACACCAAAAGCACATTTGAGTGGATTCATCTTCAAGCCATACCGTCGCATCCTCTCAAGAGCAAGTTTTAAATCGGCTAAATGAGAATCCAAGCCATCCGATTTAACTACAATATCATCAATATACACTTCCACAATAACACCAAGTAAATCATGAAAGATTAAATTCATAGCTCTTTGATAAGTTGCACCGGCATTCTTTAATCCAAAAGTCATAACCACCCACTCAAACAAACCAATAAATCCTGGACATTGAAAGGCCGTTTTGTGCATATCCTCTTCGGCCATGAAGATTTGATTATATCCGGCATTACCATCAAGAAAACTAACAACACGATGTCCAGAAGCTTCATTGATTAAGACATCGGCTATAGGCATAGGATATGAATCTTTTGGAGTGGCTTTATTAAGATCTCTAAAATCAATGCAAACTCTAAGTTTTCCCGAATCTTTCTTTTCAACGGGAACAATATTAGAAATCCACTCCGCATAACGACAAGTCCGAATAAAACCAGCATCTAGCAAACGATTAACTTCTTCTTTTATTCGGTCATAAATAGCGGGATTAAAACGTCTAGCCGATTGTTTAAAAGGTCTAAAACCGGCTTTTATCGGTAAACGATGCTCAACTAAATCACGACTCAAACCGGGCATCTCACGGTACTCCCAAGCAAAACAATCGACATACTCTTTCAACAAATTTATTAACTCGGCTTTAAACTCAGCCGATAAATTTTTGTTTACAAAAGTTGGCCTAGGAATAGTACCATCACCAATATCTATTTTTTCTAAAGGGTCGGCTGACGTGAAACCCTGACCCAACTTATCCATATCACCGAGATCTTCAATGGCTTCAAACATACCGGCCGAATGTGCTCGATGATGATCAATTCGGTCTTGAAGCCACTGTCCAGACGTAAACCGGTCTGACCGGTTTCCAGAAGCGGTCTGATCGGTTTGGCTTGATCGGCGCTGTTCAGGTTTAAACCGGTCTGACCGGTTTCCAGAAGCGGTCTGATCGGTTTGGCTTGATCGGCGCTGTTCAGGTTTAAACCGGTCTGACCGGTTTCCAGAAGCGGTCTGATCGGTTTGGCTTGATCGGCGCTGTTCAGGTTTAAACCGGTCTGACCGGTTTCCAGAAGCGGTCTGATCGGTTTGGCTTGATCGGCGCTGTTCAGGTTTAAACCGGTCTGACCGGTTTCCAGAAGCGGTCTGATCGGTTTGGCTTGATCGGCGCTGTTCAGGTTTAAACCGGTCTGACCGGTTTCCAGAAGCGGTCTGACCGGTTTGTCTCTGTTGATTTTGTTGCTCCATTAATTACAATAAGTAATTCAACCGATTTTCCATCGGCTTTAATGTAGCAGGAACAAAACCATCCTTGGTGCAACTGATCAGCTCATAGTCGGTCAAATCCATGCCCGACAAACATTGGACCTTCTCATTTGCACTAAGAGAATCGGAATCGGCCATTGCAATGAAGGAAGAAGTATCACCATGTACAACTTCAACTTCATCGCCGATCCACTGAATAAGATATTGATGCAAGGTAGATGGAATACATTTATTTGCATGAATCCAATCTCGACCAAGGATTAAACTGAAGTTACCTTGCACTTCGGAGACGAAGAAAGCCGTAGCAATAGTCTTGCTTCCGACGGTTAACTCCGTAGAAGCTACCCCCTTGGCACCAATGGGATCACCTCCACCAACTCCACTGACCGTCATGTTTGTCTTGATGAGATCTTCGTCTTTACCACCAATCTTCTTGTATGTTGGTTGATGGTGGAGCTATTGTAAATCTTATGCCATACTCTCTCTACAAGAAGATTGGTGGTAAAGACGAAGATCTCATCAAGACAAACATGACGGTCAGTGGAGTCGGTGGAGGTGATCCCATTGGCGCCAAGGGGGTGGCTTCTATGGAGTTTAGAGTTTAGGGTTTAGTCGTTGTTCTTTGCTCGTCTCTACGGCGTTCAAGGACGTTCTAGGTGGCCTGCCGACCCTAGAGCAACCCTAGATTGCTTGAGCTCCGACGGGGTCCCTCCCGAGTCAGCTTTTCTAGGTCTTCGCGAGTTCCTGCCTGGAACCGGTCTGACCGGCTTCAGGAACCGGTCTGGCCGGTTTGATTCAGGGGCTTCGGGTGTTGGCCGTGGTGACGGCCTTGCTGCGTGTTCTGCGAGATCTCGAGTCTGTTGGCGCGCTTTTGTGTCAACATACTTTTTGGCGACTCCGCTGGGGAACGATTAATCTGGTTGTAAAACCGATCTAATCTACTCCAAAGATGACGGGATCGATCAGTGATCTTGACAAGAACAACATCATCACCGCAACAATGGAGGAGCTCACGGACGAGGAGCGGAAGCGATACCTGATTGCTGAGGAGCACTTCAAGGCACAATTTTTGAAGGGCTTCAAGAAGGATCGCGGTGGTTTCGTCAAGAGAGTTGAGGAGTTCGTTATGCCTGCTTTCAAGCTATCAGACGACAAGGTTGAAGAACTTCCTAAGGTAACCGGTGAATCCTCATCCTCTGATTTCATGCAACAAGTAACTCGTATGATGGATGAAAAATTTGCTGCACAAGCCGCTACTAGTGTGTTACTTGTTAGTATGGTTAGTAATCTTGATAAAAATAAAAGTACTGTAGAAATAGATCCTAGTACGTCAGGCATACCAGAAAACGTTATAGATCCAAATTTAGGCATGCTAGCAAATTACTACTCAGGGCAGCCACCTCATCCTGGTTCAGTCCACGAACCGGTCAGACCGGTTTATACAGCCGGTCAGACCGGTTTGGCTACTTCAGTTGGTCAGACCGGTTCCATGGGTGTTGGTGCAACAAATGCGATGGTTTTAGCTAATTCAGCTGCTTCTGGTTCTGTTTTTACACCTCCTATTACTACTGTTGTGGGAAGCTCACCCAATGGATCTGGCACTTCGTCTAGGCCGATTCCAAATGCTTCTCAAGGTTCAACGCTTAATACATCTCGTTATACATCTAGTGCAAGCGGCCGATCAACTTGAACGGCCTTTGTGTACTTGTTCAGGAGCTGAGAAAAAGTAGGCCCTTGCTTCAGAACCGTACCTTTCACTTTGGGTTCATTCACCTTCCAAGTACCCACTTCCGGACGCTTGGGCTCGAAAGTCCTAGGTCGGTCCAGGGGCAAACCGGTCTGACCGGTTTCGCCTGATCAGCGGACCGATTTTCTTCTGAGGAACTTCCTTGCCCCCTGTGGAGAAGCAAGTTTCTATGAACCATTGCGTATTCGTTTATTCTCATTAACATTGACTAGAACTGCTTTCTCCTAGTTTTCTTCGCTTGCTCCTAATTCTATTCAAACTTGGACCCAATTGGAGCGTAAATTTCATGATCACTTCTTTAGCGGAGAAAATGAAACTAAATTGACAGATTTAACATCTATTAGGCAAGGCCGAGAGGAATCGGCTATAGATTATTTCAGAAGATTCAAAGATACAAAAAATAGGTGTTTTAATTTTCAATTTCTGAAAAAGATTTAGCAGATTTAGCTTTTGCTGGCTTGCGATTTCATTTGAAGGAAAAATTAGAAGGCTTTGATTTTCTTTCTATTAATCACTTGCAAATGAAGGTCATGAGTTTAGAGCTTAATTTAAAGAATTCAAGAGAATCTGCTAAACCTCATCGTTCCAATGTGCATATTGTTGATAATGATTCTGATAGTTCGGATGATGAAAGTAAAGAGATTTATGCTGCTGAGTTTGTTTGGCCATCAAAAGCTAAACCTTGTTCTTGTCCTTCATTGAAGCCGGTTCAGAAAAATCGGCGAGAAGAAATTAAATTTACTTTTGATGTTGCCAAATGTGATCGCGTTTTTGATGAATTGCTTAAGAATGGTATCATTAAACTTTCTCATGCAATATCACCAGCCGATCAATTGAAAAATCATGCATATTGCAAGTGGCATAATTCTTTTTCACATGCAACTAATGATTGCAATGTTTTTCGACGACAGGTACAATCGGCTATTAATGAAGGTCGATTAGTACTAGCTGAGATGCAAGTTGATAAAGCTCCTTTCCTTGTTCATACTCTAAATTTGAATACCAAGGTGCTGATTTGGCCGGAACAAGCCGATGGAGCTAAGGGTAAGAATGTGGTGATTGGAGATCCAAGGCCGGAAAAAGTTGATAATCAATCTCCGGTCAGAAAAGTGATGCTTGGAAAGACTCTGAATGGAAAAGAGTCTCTGAAGATTACTATTAATACATCAACGCCCGGATGGCAAGAAAGTTCCACAGAAGAAAATCGGTCCGCTGATCAGGCGAAACCGGTCAGACCGGTTTCCCAAACCGGTCAGACCGGTTTGCCCCTGGACCGACCTAGGACTTTCAAGCCCAAGCGTCCGGGAGTGGGTACTTGGAAGGTAAATGAACCCAAAGTGCAAGGTACGGTTCTGAAGCAAGGGCCTACTTTTTCTCAGCTCCTGAACAAGTACACAAAGGCCGTTCAAGGTGACCGGCCAGTAAAAAAGAGACCAATGTCCCCAATGTGTGGAGATGGTTATCCAGAGAACAATAGGCGCCGTGGTGATGTTATTACTGTTTATCCAGCACAGAAGATGTATGCTACCATGCCATGGGCACCTCCCGCGTCAAATTCTCCATATCCAACATGGGATCAAGGGATGTGGAAAAGTATTGTAGAAACAGATCCCTCCCATGCCACAACCACCTCAAGATTACATGGGCAATGGTCCAAGAATTCCAGTGCATGACCGATTGGCCTCGCCTCAATCAGGTCCAGTGTCAGATCACAAAGCGGTCAGACCGGTTTCAAACCGGTCAGACCGGTTTCGGTCTGAACAGAAGCAGTTTGTTCCTTCCAAGCAAGTATACCGTGTCAAGGAGAAGAAGGAGGATGTGCAGCCCATGGTTGGTCCAAAAGGAACCAAGAATGGTGGATTTGTAACAATTGGCGAAGTTCTAGTGGCTATGCAAGATTTGAGTAAAAAGCCGATAGTTATTGGAAATTCGGCTCCTATGGCAATTAAAAAGCCGATCATGGCTAATGATCATGAGGCTAGCAGTTAGCAAGGCTATAAAGAAGGTATTTCAACCAAGGTGGTGTCCTTCCAGTTTGACTCACACACAAAAGAGAAAATTACAGCGCTTGCGAAACAAAGAAAAAAGGGAACAGGAGGCTGAGAAATTGAGGGATGAACAGTTCAACAGATACAGGTCTATGATTCCTCAGACCAAGACGTGGCAAGTTAAATCAGTTGTGCAGCCAGCAGCACAACCGGTCAAACCGGTTTCAGAATCCGGTCAGACCGGTTTGGGTACTGCAGAAGCGGTCAGACCTGTTTCTGGAACCGGTCGGACCGGTTTGGAGACAGAGGCAGGAGTTGAAGTTGCTTCGACCACCAATGAAGATACAATTCCTCCAATTCCTCCAGTGGTTGAAGATGAAGAGTTAGTTGACTATGAGCCTTCTCCAGAGCGTGACAATATGGAGGTCAACGTCGTCTATTTGTCTCCAGATTACTTTGTAGTGCCGGAGGAGGAAATTGCTTATCTTCAGCTAGGACCTCGAGATGCTATATTTCAGAAGCCTAAAGAATCAGAGAATCATCTCAAGGCCTTGTATATGAGAGAACACATCAACGGAAAGCCAATTTCACGTATGTTGGTTGATGGTGGAGCTATTGTGAATCTTATGCCATATGCTCTCTACAAGAAAATTGGTGGTAAAGATGAAGATCTCATCAAGACGAACACATGACGGTTAGTGGAGTCGGTGGAGGTGATCCCATTGGTGCCAAGGGGGTGGCTTCTATGGAGTTGACCGTCGGGAGTAAGACTATTGCTACGGCTTGCTTCGTCTCCGAGGTGCAAGGTAACTTTAGTTTAATTCTTAGTCGTGATTGGATTCATGCAAATCAATGCGTACCGTCTACATTGCATCAATGCCTTATTCAGTGGATCGGCGATGAAGTTGAAGTTGTGGATGGTGACACTTCTTCCTTTATTGCAATGGGCGATTCCGATTCCATTAGTGCAAATGATAACATCAAGTGTTTGTCGGGCATGGATTTGACCGACTACGAGCTTATCAGTTGCACCAAGGATGGTTTTGTTCCTGCTACATTAAAGACAATGGAGAATCGGTTGAATTACTCACTGTAATTGATGGAGCAAACGAACCAGCCGGGCACAACCGGTCAGACCGCTTCTGGAAACCGGTCAGACCGGTTTAAGGCGAAGCAGTAGCTTCAAGACCGAATTGATCATCATCGGTTGAATACAAGTGGTATGTTTGAAGCTGTTGAAGATCTGGGTGATATGGATAAATTGGGTCAAGGTTTTACATCAGCCGACCCCTTAGAAAAAGTTGATATTGGTGATGGTACTATTCCTAGGCCAACTTTTGTGAACAAAAATTTATCGGTTGAATATAAAGCCGAATTAATAAAGTTGTTGAAAGAATATGTTGACTGTTTTGCTTGGGAATATCGTGAGATGCCTGGTTTTAGTTGTGATTTAGTTGAGCATCGATTACCAATTAAGGCCGGTTTTAGACCTTTTAAGCAATCGGCTAGACGTTTTAATCTCACTATTTATGACCGAATAAAAGAAGAAATTAAATGTGAATGACCCCAAAGTGAAAGGTACGGTTTTGTACGCTCAGGCTAATGGACAAGCCGAGTCAAGTAATAAAACTTTGATTAAGTTGATCAAGAAAAAGATAGCTGAAAATCCTAAGAGATGGCATGAAGTTTTATCCGAAGCATTATGAATGAAGCATCTCGACATCGTGTTGTTAGTTTTCTTGATGGTAATGCCGGATATAATCAAATATTTATGGCCGAAGAGGATATGCACAAAACGGCCTTTCAATGTCCGGGATTTATTGGTTTATTTGAGTGGGTAGTTATGACCTTTGGATTAAAGAATGCCGGTGCGAACGCTGAAGCACTCTAGCATTTTAACAAACACGATTTACTTGGTGTGATTGTGTGAAGTAACTGACAAGCGACCGTTGTTAAATCGGATGGATTGGATCATCACTTAGCCGATTTGAAACTTGCTCTTGAGAGAATGCGACGGTATAGATTGAAGATGAATCCACTCAAATGTGCTTTTGGTGTTTCGGCTGGGAAGTTTCTTGGGTTCGTTATTCATGAAAACGGCATAGAGGTTGATCCCAAGAGAATTGAAGCTATGAAGAAAGTCAAAGCTCCTACCTCCAAGCATGATTTACAGAAATTCCTAGGCAAGGTAAATTTTTTGAGAAGGTTTATAATTAACTTATCTGGAAAGGTTGATGCTTTTACTCCTTTACTTCGGTTAAAGAATGAAGCCGATTTCACTTGTGGGGCAAAACAGGAAGAAGCTTTTGAGAAGATCAAAGAATATTTATCTTCACCGCCGGTGCTTAGGGCACCTAAGAGAGGGGTTCCGTTTAGACTTTATGTGGCGGCCGAAGAAAGAGTTATTGGAGCTGTTTTGACTCAAGAAATTGATGCTAAGGAGTATGTGATTGCTTATATAAGCCGACGGTTCATTGATGCAGAAACAAGGTATACTTTCATTGAAAAATTATGCTTGTCATTATATAATGCTTGTACTCAATTGAGACATTATTTATCGTCTAGTACTTGCATCGTGTTATGTCAAACCAATGTGATTAAACATATGTTGCAAAAACCGATTTCTAGTGGAAGAATCGGTAAATGGACTTATGCATTAGTTGAGTATGATTTGGCTTGTGAACCTCTAAAATCTATGAAAGGCCAAATTGTAGCTGATTTTATTGTTGAACATCGGATTGATGATACTTGTGAGTTCAATGTCGGCTATGTCGCTTGTACACCATGGAAATTATACTTCGATGGATCGGTTTGCAATGATGGGCAAAGAATCGGTGTTGTTTTTATATCACCAAGTGGTGCCGTTTTTTAGTTCTCAAACCGATTGGAGGAAAAGCGAACCAATAATCAAGTTGAATATGAAGCTCTTCTATTCGGCTTGGAATTTTTGCAAGATATGGGAATAAAGCATGTTGAAGCCTTTGGTGATTCACTCCTGGTAGTACAGCAAGTATCTAAGGTATATCCCATATTGTAACCGACTCATGAGGGGTAAGACTTCCCCGGCCTATAAATATAAAGGCTAGAAGGCCGATTGAGGTATTCCAATCGAATCAAACACAATTCTCTCTTATTTTTACCTCTCAAACCCTAGCCCTTTTCCAACCCCATATTTGCTGTTCTTTGCTCGTCTCTACGGCGTTCAAGGACGTTCTAGGTGGCCAACAGGTTCTGGACAAACCGGTCCAACCGGTTTCTCAAACCAGTCTGACCGCCAGAACTGGTCTGACCGGTTTGGAAACCGGTCTGACCGCTTCGTCTCCTGACAGCGGCGAAAATTCCTTGGATAACGCTAATAATTCCAAGGATAAAGATCAGGACTGGAGAATGCCTATTATTACTTATTTGAAAGATCCTGGTCGTGGTGCAACAAGAAATATTCGGCGATTATCATTTAAATATATATTGCTTGATGATGAGCTTTATCATCGAACCGCCGAAGATTTACTTTTGAAGTGTTTAAACTCGGATCAGGCCAAAGTTGCCATGGGAGAAGTTTATGAAGGCATTTGTGGTACACATCAATCGGCTCCAAAGATGAAGTGGTTACTTAGACGAGCCGGTTTTTATTGGCCTACTATGATGGCAGATTGTTTCAAATATTACAAAGGATGTGAGGAATGTCAGAAATTTGGAAATTTGCAACTTGTTCCTGCTGCATTGATGCATCCTATCATTAAGCCATGGCCGTTCCGAGGTTGGAGATTGGATTTTATTGGACAAATTAATCCTCCATCATCAAAAGGACATCGTTTCGTGTTGGTTGCTACGGATTATTTTACTAAGTGGACCAAAGCGATTCCTTTGAAGATTTGAAGAATATGACACATGGAGAGGTAATTGAGTTTATTACACAAAATATTATTCATAGGTTCGGTATTCCTCAAACTTTAACAACGGATCAAGGTACTTCATTTATGTCTAAAGAGGTACGTCAATTTGCCGAATCATATAGGATTAAATTGCTCAATTCATCTCCATACTACGCTCAAGCTAATGGTCAAGCCGAGTCAAGTAATAAAGTTTTGATCAAATTAATCAAGAAAAAGATAGAAGAAAATCCTAAGAGGTGGCACGAAGTATTATCCGAAGCATTATGGGCTCATCGCATATCTAGGCATGGTGCTACTAAAGTTACTCCTTTTGAGCTTGTGTATGGTCAAGAGGCCGTTTTACCTGTTGAGGTGAATCTGGACGCTTATATGTTGCCTAAGAACAAGGCCCTTGATGGTGTTGATTATCATAATTTAATGATGGACAACATTGACGAAGTAACTGACAAGCGATTGAAGGCTTTGAAGGAGATTGAAAAAGACAAGCTTCGGGTTGCTAAAGCTTACAATAAGAAGGTGCGAGGGAGATATTTTCAGATTGGTGAGCTTGTTTGGAAGACGATCATGCCTATTGGGACAAAAAGCAACAAGTTCGGTAAGTGGTCACCAAGTTGGGAAGGACCATATAGAGTTGTCAATGTTATTTTTGGGAATTCTTATATGCTGGAGACATTGCAAGGAGATCATTTGCCTAGAGCTATCAACGGAAGATATTTGAAGAAATTCTATCCAAGTGTTTGACAAGACGCATGAAGATTGATGGCCGATAGATTTTTGATATCGCCTTTAGCATAAATTTTAGATCCTGAGTTTGTATTTATTTACATATTGCTTTTTAGTTCTCAAGTTCACTAAAAACGCAGGGGGGCATGTATTGACAGCCAAAATTGGCAATTACCCAGACAAACCGGTCTGACCGGTTTGCCAAACCGGTCAGACCGGTTTTATCTGTAACTCGAGTAGGTTTAGGATTCCGAGTTTAATCCCATATTGTAACCGACTCATGAGGGGTAAGACTTCCCCGGCCTATAAATATAAAGGCTAGAAGGCCGATTGAGGTATTCCAATCGAATCAAACACAATATTGTCTCTATTTTTATCTCCCAAACCCTAGCCTTTTTCCAACCCCATATTTGCTGTTCTTTGCTCGTCTCTACGGCGTTCAAGGACGTTCTGGTGGCCTGCCGATCCTAGAGCAACCCTAGATTGCTTGAGCTACGACGGGGTCCCTCCCGAGCTTGAGTTTCTGGGTCTTCGCGAGTTCCTGCCTGGAACCGGTCAGACCGGCTTCAGGAACCGGTCTGACCGGTTTGATCCAGGGGCTTCGGGTGTTGGCCGTGGTGACGGCCTTGCTGCGTGTTCTGCGAGATCTCGAGTCTGTTGGCGCGCTTCTGTGTCAACACATATATTCTAATCTGAAGTTATTTTCTTCTTCCCCGATTAACGTGAGAATTTTTGGAAAAGTATATGATTAATATAGGTATATATATGATATAGATAGATAGATAGATGACCACACATGGGTACAAATAGATAGTTTGGAAGGGGTATTTTTGATAGTTCATTGCTCCAAGCACCCTACTTGAAGTTTAAAATAAGGGCATGTTTGGTAGAGCTCCATCTGATTCTGATTCTCTATGGAAGCTGATTCTCTGCAAGAAGTGATGCTGTGGCTGAAAGTGATTCTCTTTGATTTTATAATCAGGAGAAGCTAATTTTTTCAGCTCTCAGTCTCTTAGTTCATTTTAGATAATCACTTCACAGAATCAATAAAGAATCACTTCTCTCAAAAAAACGTTTGTCAGAGCTCCTCTTGGATTCACCAGAGAATCAGCTCTGGGAGGTCTGCCAAACGAGGCCTAACTATATATATTCTAGGTTAAAAGAATAATGACTGTTAAACTAGTTGTTTCTTTGGAGCGAGGGAGCATATATGTTGGACTATAAGCCTATGAGATATGGCTTCTGGAAGCTACGGTGGTTGGTCGTCAGGCAATCTGGTCTAGCGGGACAATGGCCGGCCAGTACGCATGCATCACTACTACAGAAAATGCCTTCACAAACGGCCCTATCACAAACGGTTTGCCATCACAAACGGTTCTTAAAAAACCGTTTGTGATGTGAGGCCAATACGAACCGTTTGTGATGTGTATGATACATTCAAACCACATTTTGAAATAGTAAATGACTTCAAATCAAAAAATGTTGAACTACAAAGTTGTATGGCTTCTCAAGATGCACAACTTTCACTTTGATCATTTCTTCATTTGACAAATTCATATAAATATTGTTCATAAAATGCATCTCTCTCATAGAGTTATAGTTTCTAAAACTATAAGAGAGACCTATAAGATTTGTGAACAATGTTATTCTCACTACATCGTATGGAAAAACGGTCAACATGAAAGTTGTAAGTCTTCAGAAGTAATTAAACTTTGTAGTTGACAACTTTTTAAATTGAAATAGTTTTACTAATGAAAAGTAAGTTTCTGATCAAAATTTAAAATTTGAGTTTTTCCAAACGACCTCGGATGAAAAAACGGTCAACATGAAAGTTGTAGATCTCAATAAGTCATGAAACTTTGTAGTTGACAACTTTGTCATTTGAAGTCATCTAGTTGATAGATCTAAGTTTGAATATTCTCAATTTTGAATTTCAAATTTCGTAAACGGCCTCGGATGAAAAAACGGTCAACATGAAAGTTGTAGGTTTCGAAAAGTTAGGAAACTTTGTAGTTTAACAGATTTTGATTTGAAGTCGTTTAGGGCCTTAAACAAGCAATTTCAACTCGGTCTGGTATAATATGATAGGAATCGGAACGCTATCTAGTCACAGGTGACGGACAGGTGCAGTGGTAGAGGAGGCTACGCGCGAGGGAGAGGTTGCGAGTTTGAACCCGGCCGGCCGCGAAGCGCACGATTTATGCGCAACTTCAAATGAAAATACATTTTTTTCCCTAATGTTTTCGTATTTTTGGGGGTTTATTTCGGACGCAGGAAATCACAAACGGTTGGGACTGATGGGAGCATCCCGGGTATCACAAACGGAACATCACACACGGTTCCCAAAACCGTTTGTGATGGACTTTGGGAACCGTTTGTGATGTGCATCTCTGGAGTAGTGCATGATGCATGATGTCTGTGTGCATCTCCTTTCTTTGGCGGCTCCACGCGGCCCTGCCACACGTCGCTTCGTTTGCATCACACACTCGCCGACCGATCGATCGCACTTCCGATCCGGCCGTCCAAACGACCGGTAGTAGCTTTGTGCATCATACAAGACAAGACCCAATGCGGTAATGCGTATACAATGCCCATATGCGTGTGGGCATGTGCACCGTCTCGCAATAGTGCTATACATGCTCTTCCTTTTCTTCCTGCTTGACTGCCTCTATCGATGGATCGCTGAACAATTGCCAACACCCATAACCGCCACTCCATTCCGAGGTCAGATGGACGGGTACAACTTTGCAAAAATAGCTGCATTATTGATTGATATTTTGCACGGGACCATCGAAGATTCGCTGCAAGTATTTTATTTGCAAGGTTGTCAAGGGAATGCGTTGACGTCAATTTCGGGCCAACACACGAATCGCACTTAACGTGCGGCGCAAGGAGGGACTCCTTGCTGCTCCTTCACGCAGGTCGGTCAGACCGGTATTGGTAGCCGGTCAGATCGGTCTCGTCGGTGGTGCCCGGCGAAAGACCAACGAACGCCCGTCCGGGAGGGACCCCGTCAGGGCAGACGCACCTTGGTTTACCCTAGGCGCGGCAGGTCAGTTAGGGTGTCTCAGACATCGCGGAGATGAAAGAAGAACAGCATTGTAGGGTTGGAAGAGAAGGGTAAAGAGATAAAAGTAAAGATAAAACGATAAAAGGTAGATTTGATAGATTCGGTTGGTTGTCTCTGAATCGGCCTTTTAGCCTTTATATTTATAGGCCGGGGAAGCCTTACCCCTCATGAGTCGGTTACAATATGGGACAAAACTCGGAATCATATACCTACTCGAATTACACCGTAAAAACCGGTCTGACCTCTTTTCCCGAGTGCAGATCTTGCCGAAGTCATAACTCTCTCATTCAGAGTCCAAATTAGGCTTTTCACATATGTATCTTGATCATCTCGACGAGAGCTACGCAATGGTGAAGTCCAATCTGTATTTTGATAATGTTACCTACACTGGTCTGACCGGTTTGTGCATACTGGTCAGACTGGTTTGTACAGCCGTACCAATTTGGGTCGTCAACGGAGAGGAAGGGAACGATGAAGTGTGGCCACTAAGCTATACCTATGGTTTTGCCTCAAAGGTCGATGTGCCGAAAGATTAGCACGCCCGGCCGGCACTGCAGTAGAGGTATCCGTGGCTGCTGGCTCACATGGCCCGGCAGTCTCGGTTTTTGGAGTTACTAGGTATATGCCCGTGCGTTGCTACGGGTAAAACAATTTGCTGTTAGAAACCAAAATATTTATGGGTGTACATTATACATAATTTTGCAATTAATGAGGTACATAATATTTGCTTGATGAGTCATGTAGAAATGATTTAAGTACATTCACATATCTGTTTTCAAAAAAATATGACGTGGCTTTCATAATATTTGCCAGTTAAAACACAAGTAAGATCAATTCACAAATATATAGGTACAACTATGTTTGTCTTTGGAATATACTCGTTCATGGCTCATGAGAGAAAAAAAATGCATGAAGGCTAACCACAGAGGCAACAAAGTGAAAGTGTACACAAGTTCATTCAATCAGTTGCCATGGTCATCAGCGACGGTCCATTTTATTTAATAGCTTATCACAATCTTAACCAACCGATATTGAGAATCAGAAAAAAAGGGATGTTTGAAGTAATCCAAGTGTTGATAGGCCTGAAACCGAAATACACAAAACATTGAAATTTAATAGCATTGTTACTTGAGTCACATTATCCAGAAAACTTACTGCAAAGGTAGGCCATCTCCTGTACCTACAGTAAGAATTGGACTGACTAATCAATACCAGAAATCACCGTATAGAGCCAAAAAGTATATTTGATGATCGTGAAATAACATATAGTATAGGAAATATGCCCTTCGTTGGTATGGGATTTTTTTAAAAAAAAATGAATCTCTATCTCTATATGCCATGGGTTGACAATATGATAAAACTAAAAGGTACAAAAGTGAAATCTAAAATAAGGTCAACACATGATATATCCTACACTAAGATAATTTTTATGAAACAATGTCAACACATGAGGCATAATTATTTCAATGGCATGATTATCATAAAGAGAACCCAAGCTTTCGAAACATAGAACCTGATAAAGACACAACAACCGTTTGCCTCTTGCAAATTTGATGGATGAACAGTTTTTCCCCAGATTGCACATATATGGATGATTTGCAACTGGAGTTATCAATTTTCTATGGCTTCGCACCTTCGGTGTAGCCATGTAGGTATCTTTGCCATTCAACAGTTAAGAGGAGATACTCCATGTTTAAAATTTGCACCGCCTGGCATTGAACATAAAAGGGTGCATATCATGTCAAAGTGAAAATCTATATGCAATAATTTATATCATGCCATGCTCTTGGGATATTGAATTTCAGTATTGTAAAACATTTATTATACATATTTTTAGTGTATTAAACACAGCTATCAGAAACAATGTGTGTCATAGACAATAAGAAATCAAATAGGGTGCTGTTACAAGAATATAGACTGACCTTCTCTCTTTAAAAAATCCTCATGGGACAATGTGCCACAGTAATACACAAGCTCTGCAAAATAGTTGTTGTCGTCAACACAATGAAAGTGAAATTAAGAAAAGGAAATATTTTTTCCTGCTGTGTATGTGGCAAGTTCATCATATACTACTAAAGGAGGATAGAAGCTTTACCAGAATTGTCAGCTATCAGGGTGCTCTCTGATCTGGTTACCATCAGATTCCCTCTCCTCAGCGGCACAAGCTATTTACAGGACAAGCTCTGTATATTTATTTACAAAGTGCTTCAGATTTTATAACACTGAATAAATTTCCTAAAAATGGTTCTCTCGACCACACTCACCTGATGTGCTTACTGCGAAGCCTCCAAGCAGCAAGCCCTTTTTCTGCATGTGCAATCAAAACTTGCAGCATATTAGGATGAACATAGGTGGCTGCCACCACTGTCGCAAATGAAAAATTGATTTGGAATGCGTAACTTAAGAAAACTATATTTGGAATATAACCAAGAGCATTGTATGGAGTATTTTTATTCTGAATTTTTTCCTAATATAACAACAAATCTCATAACACCAACAAAAGTTTTAGGAAAATATGCCTTGCCAATGACTTCAAAAGGCCAAGCAGCCCCTGCCCCTTCTCAATTTACAGCGAACCAAAATTCCTTCTAAACTCCTAGGCCAATACTATCATGAGGATTATTGCCTGTTGATTCTAGCTAAAGTATGGTAATAAGGATATAGAATTTACCATGCTCGAACCACAGCCCAATTAGCAATAGCTCATGAACAATTGCAATGTACTCTTGCATAGCTCCTTCTGTAGGCGTAGCACAAGCTTATGGCAAGCATTCCTGTAACATTGAGATCACAAATGGAAGCTTGTTAAACTGAACAGGCTTTGTTAAATCAATAAGCACACCCAGATAGTAAAGCTCAGTACCATTTCAGAAGTACTACAAGTATCATATGCATATCGCAAAAAAAAATCAGAACTAAGTGGCTAATACAATTTTAGACAAGGGTGCATCATGAACTAACTGCACACATTAACTAAGCACTCAATACCAGAACTATTGCCTATTAAACTTCCCTGGTAAAATTTTCCACAATTAAAACAACATCCTAAAAGACATAAAAATTACAGATAGACTGCTTTCAAAGGGGCCACATGTTAAATTGGATTGACTAAACTTATTTCTGGTCATATTGTATGTAGCTGAAATAGAAAGTCTATATTCCGAAGTGACGTGGTATCTGACCAACAAGTAGAGATAAGCCACTCTGCGTTGATTTGATGCTTTGATAGAGTCCCTTCCAGCCATGCCCCGAGACCCAGTGTACATCCTTTGTGCATCCTAATTTCTGTGAGGACAACTGACCCATATAGATATATTCATATATCTGTACATAGTCCACACGAACATGCTCACATTAAGATAATAGGAATTGGGAAATAGCGAAAGCTTTATCAATTACTCTCCTCAGCTGCAGCATGGTTGATCAGCATCATGTATCATATCCCTCCTGCACAATTCATCAAGCATTTGCATCGCACACCACAACGGTTCCTGCTCTCGCCGAGGAGACAGCCCTCGGCGGACTGGAGGAAATCACCCCGAGATGTGGGCAGGCAGATGGGATCGACCAGACGCCACCCCTGGATCCATCCTCCTAACAAATCTAATGTCTCCCTCCATGACGGCGCTCTGTCTCGTGGTGGGGAAGGAGAGCGACTATGGGTTGGGCAACAGAGGGGCAGGGATGGCGGCGTGAGTGCGGAGGGTGGAGATGGGTTGCCCTTCAGGCGTGGCTGCTGCTCGGGGTTCAACAAGGGAGGAGGGGCGTGGAGCGGTGGATGGGTACCAGAGGGGGTGGCGTGGGTAGGAACCGGTACTAAGTTGGGACGAGTCGGTTATT
>OAMR01000270.1:1717573-1728895 GCA_900205405.1 Echinochloa crus-galli | reverse complement strand
GCTAGAGGAGAAAGTCAAGGCTAAAGATGCCCAAATCCAAAAGTTGACCAATGCCATTGGCCAAGACCAAGGTAACTTGTTATAAAATTGATGTGGTTACTTGTGCAACTAACATTTCTAAGCTAGAGGAGAAAGTCAAGGCTAAAGATACCCAAATCCAAAAGTTGACCAATGCCATTGGCCAAGACCAAGGTAAGGGCAAGAGTGTATTCGAGACCCACCCGGCATATAAAGCCGGTAGATAAGGTACTATCAAGGATGGGCTTGGATACACTCAAGGTGGAAAGGCCAATGGGACAAAGAAGATACAAGGTCATGATGTGTCATTGTTCACCAAGGGAACCAACCTAGGTGAGTTGATGGATGCGGCTCATGGAGTGGTAAGCACCATTGAGTCCATGCCAAAGGCCAAAGCATCTAGCCATGATGTCAAGATCAAAAGCAAGAAGGAAGAGAAGATTATTGAGCACAAGCCATCTCCAAACTACTCCATTGACTACATGGTCACTTGGGACCAAAATGGGAAGATGGTAGTGAAGTATATAGGTGCTCATACTAGGAAGATGATGAGAAGTGTGTGGGTGCCTAAAATGTCAAAAGCTAACACTCAAGGACCCAACCACTTTTGGGTACCTAAGTCCAAGGCTTAAAACTTGTTTTGTAGGCATATTCCTCCGGTGGACCCTCATGGCTACTAGATAGTGGATGCTCAAATCATATGACCGGAGAAAGGAATATGTTTGCCAAGTTGCAAGACTATGACACACCCGTTGAAAAGATCACATTTGGTGACAATAATCATGGTGATGTCATAGGTCAAGGTGAAGTAGCTATCTCACAAGACTCATCTCTTTCCAATGTTTATCTTGTTGATTCTTTGGGGTACAATTTGTTGTCGGTCTCACAACTTTGTGAGAAAGGCTACAATTGTCTCTTTACTAATGAGGGTGTGAGCGTCCTAAGAAGGGAGGATTCCTCTATTGCTTTTACGGGTCGACTTAAGGGAAAGCTTTACTTAGTGCTCCTTGTCACCGAAATTAGAATGCTTGGAAGCAATGATTGGGGCGAGAACAAGGTCACAAAGAAATTGCTTAGAGCATACGCACCAAAGAACCCAATGCTTGCCACAATGATTAGAGAAAGTGACAAGTTCAAGACAATGGTGCCCATGGAGCTATTCAACAAGTTACAATATCATGAGATGAATAGCTTGGATGTGACAAGGTCAATACAACAAACCGAAGTCAAGACCATAGCTCTCAAGGCCGAACCAAGCATGAGAGTTGAGTCAAATGAGAAGACCTAAACTTCCAAGAAAAGTGAGGATTCAAACGACCATGAAAGCACCGATGAAGAAACCGCTATGATGGTTAGAAACTTCAAGAGATTCATGAAGGCAAGAGGTGAAAAGAAGAGCTTCTCTCAACGAAGATGCTATGAGTGTGGGGAGAAAGATCACTCCTGTCTCAAGTTCCGACCCGAGGCCGGAAGATCCGACCGGAAGTTCCGGCTGGCTCTGTCTTGGTTTCTCTCTGAGTCGGATGTTCCGGGGTCTGTCGGAAGATCCGACACTCTGTCGGAAGATCCGGCCCCCGGAACTTACCTGGAGTTTTTCTCACTCGTACAAGGGTCTCTCTCCATACTATAAGTTGCTGAATCAACTTCTTAGAGGGACCTTGTATCCAAGAGCAGGAGATGCTGACAATATCTCCAAGAGGGCCAAAAACTTGCTGTTTCAAATGGCCCCCGGGAAGCCCAAGTTCAAGGTTTTTAATTTCATTTGGAATGAAATTATTTATTGCTCACATGATGCCTCTAGTGGATGTCACTATGCCCCATACATCTTTCACATGATTATACATGTCACTGGGGTAAACATATTGACTGACAAGATCCAGTAAAGTGGAACCGAAGACTTGTTTAGTGGCAAAATCTAGCTTGGGTTGGCTTTGGCATCGCCGGCTAGCTCACGTTGGGATGAGGAACTTGGCCAAACTTCAAAAGGATGAACACATCCTAGGACTAACAAATGTTGTTTTTGAGAAAGATAGATTATGTAGTGCTTGTCAAGCCGGGAAGCAAGTTGGCGCTCCACATCCACCCAAGAACATTTTGACTAGCTCAAGACCACTCAAGTTACTTCATATGGATTTATTTGGACCGGTTGCTTATGTTAGCATTGGCGGGAACAAGTATGGACTTGTCATTGTAGATGACTTTTCCCGTTTCACATGGGTCTTCTTTTTGCAAGACAAGAGTGAAGCTCAAACAATCATCAAGAGATTCATTAGAAGAGCTCAAAATGAGTTTGAGTTGAAGATCAAGCATATAAGAAGTGACAATGGGACGGAGTTCAAGAACACAAATGTTGAAGAGTTTCTTGATGAAGAGGGAATCAAGCATGAGCTTTCCGCGCCATACACACCTCAACAAAATGGCATTGTTGAGAGGAAGAATAGGACTTTGATTGAGATGGCACGGACCATGCTTGATGAGTACAAGACTCCGGATAACTTTTGGGCCGAGGCGGTTAGCACGGCTTGCCATGCCACTAACCGTCTCTATCTTCAAAAGTACTTGAACAAGACTCCATACGAGATCCTAACCGGTAACAAACCAAAGGTGCACTACTTTCGAGTCTTTGGTTGCAAATGTTACATTCTTAACAAGAAAACCAAAAGCTCAAAGTTTGCACCCAAGGTTGATGAAGGCTTTCTACTTGGTTATGGTACTAACGAACACGCCTACCGTGTTTTCAACAAAACCACCGGTTGTGTTGAGATCACGGTAGACGTAAAATTTGATGAATCAAACGGCTCTCAAGTAGAGCAAGTTATAAATGACCTTGTAGATGAAGTCCCGCCAAATCAAGCTATCAAGAACTTGAGTTTAGGAGAAGTGAAGCCCCAAGAGCCTCAAAATGAAGATGAAGAACAAGACCAAGATCCGGAAATCATGTTCAACATAGACCCGTCACCATCAACAAGAGTTGAACCACCAAGCTCATCACAAGATCAAGTCCAAGATCATGGTGACGATCATGACCAAGGCATTGATCAAGGGGGAGCTCAAGGTGAAGATCCTCAAGATGTTGAGATACCTCATGAAGAAGATGGTGATGGACCCATCCAACGTCAATCAACATTCCCACATCCAAGAGTTCATCAAAGTGTTCAACGGGATCATCCCGTTGACAACATTCTAGGGAGCATCCAAAGAGGGGTAACCACTCGTTCACGTTTAGCAAATTTTTGTGGATTTTACTCGTTTGTCTCCTCTTTGGAACCTCTCAAGGTAGAAGAAGCTCTTGGAGATGCGGATTGGGTTATTGCAATGCAAGAAGAGTTGAACAACTTCACAAGAAATGAAGTATGGGAGTTGGTCCCAAGACCCAAGCAAAATGTGATTGGCACCAAGTGGGTTTTCCGGAACAAACAAGATGAAAATGGCATTGTCACAAGAAACAAAGCTAGATTGGTTGCTCAAGGCTTCACTCAAATTGAAGGGCTTGATTTTGGTGAGACATATGCTCCGGTGGCAAGGCTTGAGTCAATTCGTATCCTTTTGGCCTATGCATCTCATCACAACTTCAAGTTGTATCAAATGGATGTGAAGAGTGCATTCTTGAATGGGCCTCTTGGGGAGCTAGTATATGTGGAGCAACCACCGGGATTTGAAGACCCCAAGCACCCCGATCATGTCTACAAACTCCATAAGGCGCTCTATGGGCTTAAGCAAGCACCTAGAGCATGGTATGAATGCCTTAAGGATTTTCTTCTCAAGAATGGCTTTGTAATGGGCAAAGCCGATTCTACTCTCTTCACTAGGAAAATAGACAAAGATTTGTTTGTTTGTCAAATTTATGTTGATGATATAATCTTTGGTTCTACTAATGAAACTTTTTGTGAAGAGTATAGTAGGATAATGACCAAGAGATTTGAGATGTCAATGATGGGAGAATTGAAATTCTTTCTCGGATTTCAAATCAAGCAACTAAAGCATGGCACGTTCATATGTCAAACCAAATATACAAGTGATATGCTCAAGAAGTTTGACATGGTCAATGCTAAACCCATCAAGACTCCTATGGCCGTGAATGGTCATCTTGATCTAAATGAGGAAGGCAAATCCGTCGATCAAAAGGTATATCGCTCCATGATTGGTTCCTTGCTTTACCTTTGTGCATCTAGGCCGGATATTATGCTTAGTGTGTGCATGTGTGCAAGATTTCAAGCCAATCCTAAGGAATGTCATTTAATGGCTGTTAAGAGAATTTTTAGATATTTAGTGCATACTCCAAACCTTGGCTTGTGGTATCCCAAGGGCTCCACTTTTGATCTACTTGGCTACTCCGATTCGGATTATGCCGGTTGCAAAGTAGATCGGAAGAGTACAACGGGGACTTGCCAATTTCTTGGTAGGTCTTTGGTGTCATGGAGCTCTAAGAAACAAAATTCCGTTGCGCTATCCACCGCCGAGGCCGAGTATGTTGCAGCCGGTGCTTGTTGTGCTCAACTACTTTGGATGAGGCAAACCTTGAGTGACTTTGGTTGTGAGTTCAAAAATATCCCACTCTTGTGTGACAATGAGAGTGCCATAAAACTAGCAAACAACCCCGTTCAACACTCAAGAACCAAGCACATAGACATTAGACATCACTTCCTTAGAGACCATGAAGCCAAAGGAGATATCGCCCTATGCCATGTTGGAACCGAAAAACAATTGGCCGATATCTTCACCAAGCCTCTTGATGAGCAAAGGTTTTGTTCCTTGAGGAGTGAGCTAAATATCTTGGATTCTCGTAACTTGGCTTGACTTGTTGCATACACAATTGTTTGATGCCTAGACTAGGAGAAAAATTGTTTTATCTTAGTTTTGTGTGAGTATTTCAAAATATTTGATCTTGTGATCGTTGGATCACATCTTGTCTCAAGTTGATCATGGTTAATTTGTTGATTGTTTGTTGCTGATCAACTTTGGGACAAGTGTCTTACTAGTTCATAAGCAAGCTCTCTCAAAATCTTCAATCAAATCTCATCTTGCAAAATCATCTTTATGTCATATCTCTTCTGGACCCCCGGATCTTCCGACATACCCCCGGAACTTGCCCCTGGAAGTTCCGGGTGGCTCTGTCTCAAATCGCTCTCTCCGAAGAATTTTCGGATCTTCCGACCCGGTCGGATCTTCCGACTCTCTGTCGGATCTTCCGGACCTGGGAACTCTCGGAACATCCGCTCTGGTCTCTCTGGTTCTGTCTCGGCCGGATCTTCCGGCTCGTCGTCGGATCTTCCGGCCTGTGCGCGATATATATATCTGGACCGAACCGTTACCTTCTATTCCTCCTCTCTTTATCCACCAAACCGAAGTCAAGACCATAGCTCTCAAGGCCGAACCAAGCAAGAAAGTTGAGTCAAATGAGAAGACCTCAACTTCCAAGAAAAGTGAAGATTCAAATGATCATGAGAGCACCGATGAAGAAACCGCCATGATGGTTAGAAACTTCAAGAGATTCATGAAGGCAAGAGGTGAAAAGAAGAGCTTCTCTCAACGAAGATGCTATGAGTGTGGGGAGAAAGGTCACTACATTGCCGATTGTCCCCGCAAGAAGAATGACAAAGATAACAAGAAGTCCAAGGACAAGAACGATGACAAGGACAAGAAATACAAAGAGAAGAGTCGAGAGTACAAGAAGAAGTTTGGAAGCGCCCATGTTGGTGAAGGTTGGGATTCATCAAGTGATGACTCCGGTGATGAAGGAATGGCCACTTGTGCCATTCAAGCTACTACATCAACTCCACGACTCTTCAACAACATCGATGAGAGTGATGATGAAGCTCCCATGTGCCTCATGGCTCAAGGGACTAAGGTACTTGACACCACACCACCTTCCTCATCCACTCTATCATCATCTAGTAATATTGAAAATGAACTAGATAATGAAGAAGCCGAACACGAGAAAAACATGATAAAAAAGTTCGGCAAAGACGGTTATAAACTCATTAAAAAACTACTAGAGAAAATTGAGAAAAGAGAGGAGTCTCTTGATAGGCAAGAAGAATTGCTCATCCTTGAGAAGGAGAGAAACCTTGTCTTAGAAGAGGCTCTAGTTGAGGAGAAACTCAAGGTTGAGAAGTTGGCATGTGAGTTATCTCATGCCAATGACTCACGGGAGAAGATGTCAAAGGAATTGTCTTTGACAAATGACTCTCTAACTAACCTAAAGAGTGCTAAAAGTGAGCTTCAAGAAAGGCATTCAAGCCTAGAGATCAAATACAAAGATCTAGAAGCCAATTTTAGCTCACTTTGGGAAAGTACCAAGAACAACTCTAAAACAACTCTTGACTCAAGTGTCTCTACTAGTGAAGGTTGCTCAAGATGTTATAAAATTGATTTAGATGCTTGTGCAACTAACATTTCTAAGCTAGAGAAGAAAGTCAAGGCTAAAGATGCTCAAATCCAAAAGTTGACCAAAGCCATTGGCCAAGACCAAGGTAAGGGCAAGAGTAAATATGGAACTGCTTGGTCTCACCCAGCACGTTCCAGGTTTTATCTAAACGTTTTATCCCTTTGTTAGTTTTCAGGCAAACTGACTGGCACGCTTTTGGATTCATACGCGCGGGCCACGTGTTGAAGCTAGCTAATTCGGCTTGCTGTGTGCTTGGTGTGAGGTGCGGATTTTACGTCAACAGCTGGTGATGCAGAGACTCCGGGAACATCAGCTATATGCCAAGTTGAGCAAGTGTGAGTTCTGGTTGAAGAAAGTGGCATTCTTGGGACACGTGCTGTCCAATGGAGGAGTAGCAGTTGATCCGAAGAAGGTTAATGATGTGTTGAGCTGGAACCCGCCTCGGGATGTCAGCGAGATCATGAGTTTCCTTGGAATGGCCGGGTACTATCGGCGTTTCATTGAAGGATTCTCCAAGATTGCTAAACCCATGACGTCGTTATTGGAGAAGAATGCATCTAGGCAGTTGAAAGTGCATCTAGGCATTTAATCTATTTTGGTGATTAATGGCAATAGAAATTTGGATATGATGCTTTGCATGAGTTGTGCAGGAATAAAATGAAATAAAAAGAAGAAAAGTACTTGAACAAGACTCCATACGAGATCCTAACCGGTAACAAACCAAAGGTGCACTACTTTCGAGTCTTTGGTTGCAAATGTTACATTCTTAACAAGAAAACCAAAAGCTCAAAGTTTGCACCTAAGGTTGATGAAGGCTTTCTACTTGGTTATGGTACTAACGAACACGCCTACCGTGTTTTCAACAAAACCACCGGTTGTGTTGAGATCACGGTAGACGTAAAATTTGATGAATCAAACGGCTCTCAAGTAGAGCAAGTTATAAATGACCTTGTAGATGAAGTCCCGCCAAATCAAGCTATCAAGAACTTGAGTTTAGGAGAAGTGAAGCCCCAAGAGCCTCAAAATGAAGATGAAGAACAAGACCAAGATCCGGAAATCATGTTCAACATCGACCCGTCACCATCAACAAGAGTTGAACCACCAAGCTCATCACAAGATCAAGTCCAAGATCATGGTGACGATCATGACCAAGGCATTGATCAAGGGGGAGCTCAAGGTGAAGATCCTCAAGATGTTGAGATACCTCATGAAGAAGATGGTGATGGACCCATCCAACGTCAATCAACATTCCCACATCCAAGAGTTCATCAAAGTGTTCAACGGGATCATCCCGTTGACAACATTCTAGGGAGCATCCAAAGAGGGGTAACCACTCGTTCACGTTTAGCAAATTTTTGTGGATTTTACTCGTTTGTCTCCTCTTTGGAACCTCTCAAGGTAGAAGAAGCTCTTGGAGATGCGGATTGGGTTATTGCAATGCAAGAAGAGTTGAACAACTTTTCAAGAAATGAAGTATGGGAGTTGGTCCCAAGACCCAAGCAAAATGTGATTGGCACCAAGTGGGTTTTCCGGAACAAACAAGATGAAAATGGCATTGTCACAAGAAACAAAGCTAGATTGGTTGCTCAAGGCTTCACTCAAATTGAAGGGCTTGATTTTGGTGAGACATTATAGGTGCTCATACTAGGAAGATGATGAGGAGTGTGTGGGTGCCTAAAATGTCTAAAGCTAACACTCAAGGACCCAACCACTTTTGGGTACCTAAGTTCAAAGCTTAAACTTGTTTTGTAGGCATATTCCTCCGGTGGATCCTCATGGCTACTAGATAGTGGATGCTCAAATCATATGACCGGAGAAAGGAATATGTTTGCAAAGCTACAAGAGTATGACTCACCCGTTGAGAAGATCACATTTGGTGACAACAATCATGGTGATGTCATAGGCCAAGGTGAAATAGCTATCTCACAAGACTCGTCTCTTTCCAATGTTTATCTTGTTGATTCTTTGGGGTACAATTTGTTGTCGGTCTCACAACTTTGTGAGAAAGGCTACAATTGTCTCTTTACTAATGAGGGTGTGAGCGTCCTAAGAAGGGAGGATTCCTCTATTGCTTTTACGGGTCGACTTAAGGGGAAACTTTACTTAGTTGATTTCACAACTAGTAAAGTGGAACCGAAGACTTGTTTAGTGGCAAAATCTATCTTGGGTTGGCTTTGGCATCGCCGGCTAGCTCATGTTGGGATGAGGAACTTGGCCAAACTTCAAAAGGATGAACACATCCGACCATGAAAGCACCGATGAAGAAACCGCTATGATGGTTAGAAACTTCAAGAGATTCATGAAGGCAAGAGGTGAAAAGAAGAGCTTCTCTCAACGAAGATGCTATGAGTGTGGGGAGAAAGGGCATTACATTGCCGATTGTCCCCGCAAGAAGAATGACAAAGATAACAAGAAGTCCAAGGACAAGAACGATGACAAGGACAAGAAATACAAAGAGAAGAGTCGAGAGTACAAGAAGAAGTTTGGAAGCGCCCATGTTGGTGAAGGTTGGGATTCATCAAGTGATGACTCCGGTGATGAAGGAATGGCCACTTGTGCCATCCAAGCTTCCACGCCAACTCCACGACTCTTCAACGACGTCGATGAGAGTGATGACGAAGCTCCCATGTGCCTCATGGCCCAAGGGACTAAGGTATTTGAACCCACACCACCTCTCTCATCCACTCTCTTGTCATCTAGTAACATTGAGAATGATCTAGATAATGAAGAAGCCGAACATGAGAAAAACATGATAAAGAAGTTCGGCAAAGATGGCTACAAATTTATTAAAAAACTAATAGAGAAAGTTGAGAAAAGAGAGGAGTCTCTTGATAGGCAAGAAGAATTGCTCATCCTTGAGAAGGAGAGAAACCTTGTCTTAGAAGAGGCTCTAGTTGAGGAGAAACTCAAGGTTGAGAAGTTGGCATGTGAGTTATCTCATGCCAATGACTCACGGGAGAAGATGTCAAAGGAATTGTCTTTGACAAATGACTCTCTAACTAACCTAAAGAGTGCTAAAAGTGAGCTTCAAGAAAGGCATTCAAGCCTAGAGATCAAATACAAAGATCTAGAAGCCAATTTTAGCTCACTTTGGGAAAGTACCAAGAACAACTCTAAAACAACTCTTGACTCAAGTGTCTCTACTAGTGAAGGTTGCTCAAGATGTTATAGAATTGATGTGGTTACTTGTGCAACTAACATTTCTAAGCTAGAGGAGAAAGTCAAGGCTAAAGATGCCCAAATCCAAAAGTTGACCAATGCCATTGGCCAAGACCAAGGTAAGGGCAAGAGTGTATTCGAGACCCACCCGGCATATAAAGCCGGTAGATATGGCACTATAAAGGATGGGCTTGGATACACTCGAGGTGGAAAGGCAAATGGCACAAAGAAGATACAAGGTCATGATGTGTCATTGTTCACCAAGGGAACCAACCTAGGTGAGTTGATGGATGCGGCTCATGGAGTGGTAAGCACCATTGAGTCCATGCCAAAGGCCAAAGCATCTAGCCATGATGTCAAGATCAAAAGCAAGGGAAGATCCGACTTATTATCGGATCTTCCAGGCTTCTGTCCAGGTCGGAAGATCCTGTACAGTGTCGGATCTTCCTGGCCGGAAGATCCGAGACTGTGTCGGATCATCCGACTTTCTGACAGTTTTCGGAGGATTTTTGCAGGAATTTTTAAACAGGCCTATTCACCCCCCCTCTAGATGTGTATAAGAGACAGTGCTTGTGCAACTAACATTTCTAAGCTAGAGAAGAAAGTCAAGGCTAAAGATGCTCAAATCCAAAAGTTGACCAAAGCCATTGGCCAAGACCAAGGTAAGGGCAAGAGTGTATTCGAGACCCACCCGGCATATAAAGCCGGTAGATATGGTACTATCAAGGATGGGCTTGGATACACTCGAGGTGGAAAGGCAAATGGCACAAAGAAGATACAAGGTCATGATGTGTCATTGTTCACCAAGGGAACCAACCTAGGTGAGTTGAACTCTTGGAGCTTGCTCCTAGACGGTTAGAGGTGCCGGTGAACTCCCATTCTCTTGTGGTTTGAGTCCCGGAAGTTTGTATTACCTTCTCTCTTCGTGGGAGCACATAGTAAGTAACTCAATCCTCCTTTGTGGTTGATTGGGAGAGACTTGGGGTTAGTGTGACAGCCCGGCTCTTTGTGAGCATCTCAACGGAGACGTAGCTCCTAAGTCCAAGGCATATCAGGGTGCTCCAACCCCATCCTCTCAAGGTGCCTCATCTTCCCGAGCTCCTCCATCACATGCTCCAGCTTCATCTAGTGGCCCCTCTTTTACTCTCTAGAACCAAGCACATAGACATTAGACATCACTTCCTTAGAGACCATGAAGCCAAAGGAGATATCGCCCTATGCCATGTTGGAACCGAAAAACAATTGGCCGATATCTTAACCAAGCCTCTTGATGAGCAAAGGTTTTGTGAGGAGTGAGCTAAATATATTGGATTCTCGTAACTTGGCTTGACTTGTTGCATACACAATTGATTGATGCCTAGACTAGAAGAAAAATGATTTTATTCTATTTTTATTGTGTGAGTTTTTCAAAATTTTGATCTTATGATCGTTGGATCTTTTCTTGTTTCAAGTTGATCATGGTTATGTGTTGATTGTTTGTTGCTGATCAACTTTGGGACAAGTTCCTTACATGTTCATAAGCTAGTTCTCATATGTTAGCCAATCAAATCTCGTCATGAAAAATCATCTTTGGGACACATCCTCTCCGGACCGGATCTTCCGACAGACCCCCGGAACTTACCCCTGGAAGTTCCGGGCAGCTCTGTCTCCCATCGCTCTCTCTGAAAATCTTCCGGATCTTCCGATCAGGCCGGATCTTCCGATAACATGTCGGATCTTCCGGACCTGGGAGCTCTCGGAACTTCCGGTGCTGATCT
>OAMR01000270.1:1658696-1687985 GCA_900205405.1 Echinochloa crus-galli | reverse complement strand
GTGCAAGGACAGGTCGTTATCTCGAGTACTTGCTGCACCAAGGGAATGCATGCTTGCAAGTATTGCATGCATTAATTTGTTCAATAAAGGGATGGATGGGCACTCATTTTTCTTGTGAATCTCCACTTTAGCAATAGACTCTCTTTATTCCAAAATGTTATTTATTTGTGACCAAAGTGACACCAGTAGAGAATCAGGCTTTAGTCCCGATCATTACCCCCTTTAGTCCCGGGCTTGGGTCCCGATAGTCCCGGTCTCTAAAAAATATTTGCGTCCAGTGGGATTCAAACCCACAACATCTTGCATGGTGTCACGCACAACCACATAGTCACTCCATCTACGTAGTACACGTGATGAAAGGTGTGATGCTTTCTCTTTATTGTAACCCATGAAACACCTTCACCCTGGACTAAAGACCCTTTAGTCCCGGTTAGAGCCACCAACCGGGACTGAAAGTCACCCTTTTAGTCATGGGTGAAACCATCACCCGAGACTAAAGGTTGAGACCTTTCAGTCTCGGTTGGAGGCTTCACCCGGGACTAAAAGGTCCTTCTGGACTCAGAAAAATGCGAACCGGATCTAAAAATTTATCAGACCAAAACTTAATCAGGATTAAAGGGTGGATGTGCGAGTAACGGCACCGTATCTAAATGGCATGATAACACAAAATGACCCGTGCATGACGTAATGCTCCGAATCTAGCCTCTCATAGTGATATCATCTAGAGTCCCTAGACCATGTTAATTTATTTTTTTTTTATTTTTTTGACACGATGTTAATTTATTTATGAGATGACCATCAAGGTTGTGCGGCTGGCGCATGCACACAAGAGGTGCCGCACCGGTATGCTGTACGTACGGGTGGACCGGGCCGGACCAGACCATATGGGCCCGTAGAAGCAACACATGCCTCATCTTGTTGTTTTTTCCTCGATGGGATCACGCATCGACCAGCATGCGCCGCTCGCTATATATTCTGCAGGCTATCATTGGATTCGGAATGGACGGACATGTATAATAGTGGGTCCAAACGCCTATTTTTCCAAATATATATATATATATATATATATATATATATAATATGGGGTGCCAGAACTAAGCCGTATGTGTATGTACATGATGTACATATGTACTGTACTAGCTCCGTACTGATGTGCATATATACCATATATGTATATGCATGCACGCACCGTACGTGCTGATTGATCAATGGTAATCATATGGGACTATATACGTATGTATGCATATGGCACTGCTGCGTGCTAAACTTTTCTTCTCCTCTCTCCCCCACGTGTCCCTGTTCGGCTGGCTGGTGACTGGTGCTAGTTTGTACAGAGAGAAAAATACTACTATGCGTGTACAACTGCCGTTAAAAATGGGCACACTAACGGTGACGCGTACGCAAAAGATGGTGTCACACATACACATGCAGATCCTTTGTATGATTGTATCTAGGCATCTATCTGGCTACGTACACTATTGTTGATTATTAAGAACATCTCAAATGGGATCCTTGCTGAATACAAATATTATTTCTTTCTTTGGACCGACACGAACTAATAATTCTTTTTTAGAAAATATGAGTTAATAATTCGATCTCTCCAACTGGTTGGTGTGCTCCACTAGTAGATAGATGCTGGATATATTGATCGATGTGGTCTCGCCAGTAGTGTAAGGTTGGATTTATTTATCATGCACGCACGCGTGATCATCCATCTGACCATCTCCATCCATCGTGGTGTGTATACGTACATGTCACCTGTATACACTTGGCCAAATAAACAACATACTGATGATCAGATAAAGTGAATGTGTTCTACTTTCTTTCTTTCTTTAGACGTACTGCTGATGGAATTAATAACATTGCCATTGTTAATTTGTTGTATGACGTAACAGTGGCAGTTCAGTGCTAGCTCGTGAACAAATAAAGCTGGTTCTTATATAAAACTTCCTCACTAAAAAGCTACATATATAAGCCTTGTGCAACATATATAACACCTTCAAATAGGCACCTTATTCTCCATATGTGGCCCGTTTCGAAATATTTGAATGCTAAGCGTGCCAAACGCGCAGTGGCGACTTTCTATTAGTTAATTACCAACCTAAGCTACCACTAATTTCTCGATGCCATATCTGAAAAAAAACTAATTTCTCAATGCCACTGACAATGCACATCGTGGATGCCCAATAACTAGAGCTGATAAATGATAATATTCTGAGCCTATTAGCTCCATCCAACGTAACCACCACGAGAGACAATCAGACAAAGAAAATGTGGAGCTGCTGCACGTTCGATCTCTGCTGCCACATATCATCCAGCTGGCCGGCCAGTGACAGTGTGACACTAGCTACCAGTTAACGAGTGATCATTGCTGACAAACCAAGGAAAAGCACTACGAAGCAAGATCAACAGGCAGGCAAATCGCTGTCCATCTTTTCCTAGGTATTGAGAGCTTGCTTGGTTTGGTGCCAAAATTTTGGCATACCAAGATTTTGGCAGGCCAATTACGTGGTCATCATTTGGTTTGCTACTAAATTGTTGGCGCTCCCTCACATTAAACTTGCCAAAATACTGACAAGTTTTCTGCCCATATTTTGGCTTGCCAAAATTTTGGCAAGCCAACATTTTGGTAGGGAACCAAGCAGGCTCTGAATGCAGCGTGTCTCCGTCTACACACGGTGGTATGGTAGTGTAGCACGTATCTTGTGACTCGATCCATACTCGTATGCTCGATCTTGCGTGTCCTTGAGAGATGCCAAGTAATTATGTGTGTATATATATACATATATATGTACGAAAACCAAGTCATAATAATGAAATAAAAAAACCAAGTCATTATGCAAGTGTGTACATATATTTACAAAAATCAATCTTTGTTTGTCCTATTTGATCGAGATCCGGCTGTGCCTATTAGGAATGCAAGTATATCTCTATTTTTGGTTCATTGGGTCGGTCCAAATTTAGAAAAGTGAACTAGAATAGCATAACACGTAATCAATTTAGAAGATAAAATAAACTAGACTAACTGACCCATAAAATACTATTGGGTACCACTTGCATCTGTGTTTAGTTCCCAAACTTTCTCTCTCCAAACTTCATTGTTCACCTATCACATCAAATCTCTCTCCTCATGCATGGAGTACTAAACGTGGGTAAATAAAAAAACTAGTTGTATGGTTTTGATGTACACGACGAGACGAATCTTTTGAGCTTAGTTAAGTCATGGTAGGACAATGTTTACCACAAACAAACGAAAAGTGTTACAGTGCGCTACAGTGTCCGATATGACTTTTTCATCCCATTTTCACTCTCTTTTCAAAGAACTAAACACACCCTAGGAGGCACCGCAAGGGATTCCATAAAATGATCTACTGTTTGTCAAGGGATAGAAATTATTGTAGTACTGCTGCCGCTTTTGGGCTAAAAAAAATTACTATACAGCAATTCTTGGGTTAGATACACAGATGGGACAAATGGGAGAATCAAACAAGTGATGGCGCGAATTGAAGGAACTGCCCACCCGCCGTAACAGAGACGCGGCAATGTGATAATGGCGCCACGTACTCATCTCGGTGCCAGTCTAGTTCTTCACAGGTCGTCAGAGCAAGGCCTTATTTAGTTAAAAAAGCAACTCTCAAATTTACTATGCAAAAAGAAGATTCTCCGTCACATCAAAATGTCATAACATGCATGGAGTACTAAATATAGATGAAATTAAAAACTAATTGCACAGTTTTGTTGTACTCTACGAGACGAACATTTTGAGCCTAATTAATCAATTTTTGGACAATTTTTCACACATACAAACGAAAATGCTACAGTAACACAATGATTACAAAGAGACCCCAAACTCCCAAATTTGGAAAAAAAGGGTTTCTTCGATGATGTCTGCGGTCTCTTCTTCTTCTTTTTTCAACTGAAAATGCAGTAACTTTCTTCTTCTGGTGAAAACGTATGCTTGCAAGTGGTTGTTCTAGGCCTGTTTAGATGTTGAATTTGGGAGGTCGAATTTGGGAGTTTGATGTCGCTTCGTAATCATTGCGTCACCGTAGCATTTCGTTTGTATTTGTGAAAAATTGTCCAAAAATTGATTAATTAGGCTCAAAATATTCGTCTCACAGAGCACAATAAAACTGTGTAATTAGTTTTTGATTTCATCTATATTTAGTACTTCATGCATGTTATGATATTTTGATGTGACGAAGAATCTTCTTTTTGCATAGTAAATTTGGGAGTTGCTTTTGGGATCTAAACAAAACAAGGCCCAGTGGCTTCTCGGATAAGCGGAAGCTTATGCCACTTCTAAAAGCCATCTTGTGCAAAAAGTAAACGATGATACAAAGCTAGCTAAAATATAATCCTCGATTCCTTTAATTACACTTCTCACCGTGACATGCATTTGAGCATTTTTTATATTTTTTACGCTTTACACTTTCCACTGTGAAATCTACTTTTCATTTTTTTTCATATTTACACTTTTTTTTAAAAAAATGCAAATTTTCACAGTGAAATGCATCTGAATACTGTTCTTGTTTGTGACATCGGAAGATACTGACGGAATGGATGTGATTTTTTTTAAAAAAAGAAACCATTTTTAACCTATACGAACAATTTCCTATATAATCCCTAAGGCATAATTATTTAATTCGGAACGCTGTTTTTTTATTTGCTCCCAGCACCACCCGCACATGCACGCGCACGAACATTACAAGAGGAAAGGAGCTGAACAAGGGATCCGGTTCAGAGAAGTCGCGTGCTACGGAGTACATGACACGCACATGAGTATTATTCTACTGTTAACCACGCTTTTAGCTATATAAGCCTCTGGGAAAGCTTTGCAGACGCCATCATCAGGTTAGCTAATAGCTAACCAGGCCAGCTTCATTAGCATCCAATGCTTGGAAGTTATTGTCATTTTTGTCTCACTCAGAGTCACATGATGAATTGTGGCTTTTGTGGGGTGAGGCCTTGTTTAGATCCAAAATATGGGGGTGGGGATTTGGGGGTTTGGAGTCACTTCGTAATCATTGCGCCACTATAGCATTTCGTTTGTATGTGTGAAAAATTATTCAAAAATTGATTAATTAGGCTCAAAATGTTCGTCTCACAGAGTACAACAAAACTGTGTAATTAGTTTTTGATTTCATCTACATTTAGTACTCTATGCAAGCTATGACATTTTGATGTGATGGAAATCTTCTTTTTGTACAGTGAACTTTGGGGTTGTTTTTTGGGAAGGCTGAATTTCCAATAGGACATTTGATTCTACTACATTTCTACTAGAGTAGGGTCCAATTAGGGGGGCCGGTGGTTGAGAAATCCAGCAATTATTTATTTCTGATGGCTACACTGTGTGGGCACCAAAATCTACACGAACATCCAGGTCAATGTGTGAGCACAACACACATGCTCTGCAGTCTGCACTACAGATCCCAAAGTTTTCACATGGATTCTTAAAGAAATGCTTTCATAGGCCAGATCTATTATCCATCTGTCTTACCAAATTCCACAATATATTTATGCAGGAGTACTTATTTGTGTGTTTCTTAAATCTCCTGCCTATGAAGTGAAGGGTTGGTGCATGTTTGCCACCTTAAGTGAAAGCGACGCACCCATTGTTTTGTGTGCTTTATGTAAAGAAAATAAGATGAATAGAAGCAAGGGCAGAAAAGATGAAACTAGTAAAATCAAAGGAATGAAAGATCGGCTGTATGGAGCCCTACCAATGTTGAACAGAGATTTTTGAAATAGGCCGGTTCGTGTAAAATTCAAGTCATTGGGCCACCCTAGCATTAAAATTGTCTACTTTCCAGGAATCTTGATTCTATTATTTATTTTAAAAAGTTTCTTTTAAATGTCCGCAGAAGCTCACAGCAAAACAGTGCCCAGCTTAGTATTCTCTCTGTCCCTGAAGAAAGCTGGGGCAAAGTAATCAGCTTCTGTACGTTCAGAACACTAGATAAACTACTCTAATCAATAAGCCTACTCTAGATCACAGTTTGTTCAGATGTTGTTCTGCCACCGACCCAACTTTTATATGCTGACTGATTACACTGAAACATTTCATATCAGAAAAAGATGACACCGGAAACATTTTCAAGGGAAAAAATTTAAAAAAGGTTGTGTCGAAAACGTTAACCTACCAGAAAACAACATGCGGTTAGTTGTTACACCCTAGCTTTACCAAATCTTCAGAATGAAGAAGAGGGAAAGCACATAATTTAAAAAGCATAACTCCAACAAAGAAAGGCACAAATCCGAAAAATACAAGCAATTTCCCTGATTGATTCCTACACTGGACTTTTGTATGATGGGAGAGCAAAAGGTAGCACCGGGCTCACGTCTCATTGTCCTTTTGCCAACCTCCATCCTCCAGCTCAAACTTTGGCCCTTTGCCTCATGCCTCAAGCCAGCCCGTGATGCTCAGAGACAGTAGAGTGGTAGCCGACACACTCGGCATACGATTCCCTCACCCCCACAAAACCCCAGGAGAAAATAATATGAACTGTCGATGCTGCTCCCACTCCCATTCAGAGCTCGAGCTCACCTGCATCTGCATTGCATTCATCTGCACATGCTCTCCGAGTTCCTTGCAAGCTGGCCTCTGCATCCTCAGCAGTGACAGTCAGTTCTGCTCAAAGGTAATTGGAGTTTCTCCAGTTCTGTTCTTTCATTTCTTGGGATGAATAGTAATTCGATGATACAAAGCTAGCTAGCTAATAAAATCCTCGATTCCTTTACACTTCTCACCGTGAAATGCATTTGAGCATTTTTCTATATATTTTTTACGCTTTACACTTTTCACCGTGAAATCCACTTTTAATTTCTTTCCCCATATTTACACTTTTAAAAAAATCCATTTTTTCACCGTGAAATGCATCTTAATACTGTTCGTACGTGTTTGTGATATCGAAAGATACTGCTGGAATTGATGTGATTTTTTTTCAAAATAAACCATTTTAAACCTATACGAACAAATTCCTATATATAATCCTTAATGCATAATTATTTAGTACAGAACGCTGTTTTTTTATTTGCTCCCAGCACCACCCGCACATGCACGCGCACGAACGTTACAAGAGGAAGGAGCTCAGCAAGGGATCCGGTTCACAGAAGTTGCGTGCAACGGAGTACATGACACGCACATGAGTATTATTCTACTGTCAACCACACTTTTAGCTATATAGCCTCTGGGAAAGCTTTGCAGACGCCATCATCAGGTTAGCTAATAGCTAACCAGGCCAGCTTCATTTAGCATCCAATGCTTGGAAGTTAGTGTCACTGTGCCGTGTCATTTTTGTCTCACTCAGAGTCACATGATGAATTGTGGCTTTGTGGGGTCTGAATTTCCAACAGGACATTTGATTCTACTGCATTTCTACTATAGTAGGGTCCAATTAGGGGTGCCGGTGGTTGAGAAATCCAGCAATTATTTATTTCTGATGGCTACAGTGTGTGGGCACCAAAATCTACACAACATCCAGGTCAATGTGTGAGCACAACACACATGCTCTGCAGTCTGCACTACAGATTCCAAAGTTTTCACATGGATTCTTAAAGAAATGCTTTGATAGGCCAGATCTATTATCCATCTGTCTTACCAAATTCCACAATATATCTATGCAGGAGTACTTATTTGTGTGTTTCTTAAATCTCCTGCCTATGAAGTGAAGGGTTGGTGCATGTTTGCCACCTTAAGTGAAAGCGACGCACCCATTGTTTTGTGTGCTTTATGTAAAGAAAATAAGATGAATAGAAGCAAGGGCAGAAAAGATGAAACTAGTAAAATCAAAGGAATGAAAGATCGGCTGTATGGAGCCCT
Source organism: Echinochloa crus-galli (assembly GCA_900205405.1). Classification (NCBI taxonomy): domain Eukaryota; kingdom Viridiplantae; phylum Streptophyta; class Magnoliopsida; order Poales; family Poaceae; genus Echinochloa; species Echinochloa crus-galli. The sequence goes on along the minus strand of OAMR01000270.1, from coordinate 1,680,163 downwards.
ACCAATGTTGAACAGAGATTTTTGAAATAGGCCGGTTCGTGTAAAATTCAAGTCATTGGGCCACCCTAGCATTAAAATTGTCTACTTTCCAGGAATCTTGATTCTATTATTTATTTTAAAAAGTTTCTTTTAAAGGTTTGCAGAAGCTCACAGGAAACAGTGCCCAGCTTAGTATTCTCTCTGTCCCTGAAGAAAGCTGGGGCAAGGTAATCAGCTTCTGTATGTTCAGAACACTAGATAAACTACTCTAATCGATAAACCTACTCTAGATCACAGTTTGTTCAGATGTTCTGCCACCGACCCAACTATGCTGACTGATTGCACTGAAACATTTCATATCAGAAAAGGATGACACCAGAAACATTTTTAAGGGAAAAATAAATAAAAAAGGTCGTGTCCAAAAGACGAAAACGTTAACCTACCAAAAAAACAACATGCGGTTAGTTGTTACACCCCTAGCTTTACCAAATCTTCAGAATGAAGAAGAGGGAAAGCACATAATTTAAAAAGCATAACTCCAACAAAGAAAGGCACAAATCCGAAAAATACAAGCAATTTCCCTGATTGATTCCTACACTGGACTTTTGTATGATGGGAGAGCAAAAGGTAGCACCGGGCTCACGTCTCATTGTCCTTTTGCCAACCTCCATCCTCCAGCTCAAACTTTGGCCCTTTGCCTCATGCCTCAAGCCAGCCCGTGATGCTCAGCGACGGTAGAGTGGTAGCCGACACACTCGGCATACGATTCCCTCACCCCCACAAAACCCCAGGAGAAAATAATATGAACTGTCGATGCTGCTCCCACTCCCATTCAGAGCTCGAGCTCACCTGCATCTGCATTGCATTCATCTGCACATGCTCTCCGAGTTCCTTGCAAGCTGGCCTCTGCATCCTCAGCAGTGACAGTCAGTTCTGCTCAAAGGTAATTGGAGTTCCTGCAGTTCTGTTCTTTCATTTCTTGGGATGAATAGTAATTAGTATTGAGTTAAAAACAGTGGTTAGTAGGTGATAGTGGTAGCAATCTTGGTGCAGAGGTGATGCTTGGGTAACCTGACGATACAATTGTTCTGCAGTTGTGTTGCCAGTTCCTGAAGGAAGGGAGCAAATCTGGTGAGGTTTGCTGCAGGGGGAGGAAGAGGCATTAGCATCCAGTGCTTTCTTGCCGGGGGGTGAAAACAACTGGTGGTCTACCACTCAGATCCCTGTGCAGGGTTGGACATTGTGGGCTTGTGGCACAGCACATTTTCTTTTCTGGTCACCAGTAGCTATCTCCAATAACTGCAGATCTTCTCAGCTCCTCTGAGTTCAGTTAGTTGCTGCCTTCGTTTTGCTTCCTGCATCCAGAGCTCAGACAGAAATCTTTCTTCCAGATTCTAGAGGCATTTCTGCTAGCGTTCTTGATTAAGAGAGCTCAAAGATTAACAATAGGAGGAAAAGCTTCGCCGTTTCTGATCATTTGCTCATCATTTCTGCGCTTGCCGAGTTGCTGTCCTCCATCAAGCTGCTGTCCATCGGTTGCACAGTTGCAAAGCTAGCAATCATCGGGGAATCTTCAGAAGGCTGACGAAATTTCCAGCAATTTCCTTCTTTCCTTTCAAGAAAGAAGAAGAAGAGGAATTCTTTGTGGCATTTCTATCGAGGTACAAGAATGGCTACAAGAAGTTTCAGGCATTCTCTGCTCATCTTGCTGCCATTGCTGCTAGCAATGGTGCCTGAATCGACGCAGCTGCAGTCCTCGCAGACATGGTCTCTGCTCAAGATCCAGCAGCTGCTCAACTACCCTCCCGTGCTCAGCACCTGGACCAACCACACCGACTTCTGCTACGGCGGCGACTACAAGACCGCCTCCGCCTTCGTCGACTGCTACGGTGACAGCGTCACGCAGCTCCACATCATCGGCCCCGGCGGCGCCGGCGCGCCGCCGCTGCCCAAGACCTTCAGCATCGACGCCTTCTTCACCACGCTGTCGAGGCTCCCCGACCTCCGGGTGCTCACGCTCACCGGCCTCGGCCTCTGGGGCCCGCTCCCGGGGAAGGTCTCCCGGCTGGCGTCGCTGGAGATCGTCAACGTCAGCGGCAACTACCTCTACGGGCAGCTCCCGGACGGCCTCTCCCGGCTCGGCAACCTCCAGACCTTCATCGCCGACGACAACATGCTCTCCGGCGAGCTCCCAGTCTGGCTCGGGAAGCTGCCGTCGCTCGCCGTGCTGAGCCTCCGCAACAACTCCCTCCAGGGCCCCCTGCCGGAGTCCGTCAGGGACATGGCGTCGCTGCGGTCGCTGACGCTCGCGTCCAACAACCTCACCGGCGGCGTGCCGGACCTGAGCGCGCTCAAGAACCTGCAGGTGGTGGACCTCGCCAACAACTCGCTGGGCCCGGCGTTCCCGCGGCTGGGGAGGAAGGTGGCCAGCGTCGTGCTCGGCGGCAACCGCTTCGGCGACGGGCTCCCCGGAGAGCTCGCCTCCTTCTACCTCCTGGAGCGCCTCGACGTGTCGCGGAACCGGTTCGTCGGACCGTTCCCGCCGGCGCTGCTCGCGCTGCCGTCCATCGAGTACCTCAGCATCGCCGGGAACCGCTTCACCGGGATGCTCGCCGCCAACATGTCCTGCGGCGAGAACCTCCGGTTCGTCGACGTGTCGTCCAACCTCCTCACCGGCACCCTCCCGTCGTGCCTGACCAGGGCCAAGGCCGCGCTCGTGGCTGCGGCGGCGAACTGCCTGTCCGCCACCGCCGGCGGCGGCGCCGGCTGGCAGCACCCGTCCCTGTTCTGCCAGAACCAGGCTCTGGCCGTGGGCATCGTGCCCGACCAGGCCCACGGCAAGAAGAGCGGCGGCGCCAAGGCGGGGTTCGTGGCCGGCGTCATCGCCGCCGCCATCGCCGGCGCGGTGCTCGTCGGCGTGGCCGTGTTCCTCGCCGTGAGGAAAGTGACCATGAGGCGCGCCAAGGCCAGGCCCCCCAGGCGGCTCGTGGAGCACGCCTCCAGCGCCTACCCTTCGCAGTTCTTCGCCGACGCGCGTACGATACGATACGATCATAAAATCCTCCAAATTTTTCAGCTTCAAATTAAATTTTCAGTGCCACTGACTTGTTCTTGCCTTCTTGGACGATTGTTACGGACGATCAGGTTACATATCGCAGACGGTGAAGCTGGGAGCACTGGGAATTCCGGCGTACAGATCGTTCTCCCTGGTGGAGCTCGAGGCGGCGACCAACAACTTCGAGGTGTCGTGCCTCCTGGGGCAGGACGCTCACGGCCAGGTAGCTGATGAATCTCCAATCCTCCATTGAAACCGAGCTGTGAAATTCCTTCAGGTTTCTGACAGTGGTCAATGATCTCTGATCTGACTGGCAGATGTACCGGGGGACGCTGAGCAACGGGACGGCGGTGACGATCCGGTCGCTGCGGGTGAAGCGGAGCCAGACGTCGCAGAGCTTCAACCGCCACATCGATATGATCTCCAAGCTCCGGCACCGGCACCTGGTCTTAGATCAGAACCTTGTCGCCAAGATCGGCAGCTACAACATCCCCATCCTCGCCGAAACCGCAAAATCAGAGGTAATAGAACAGTATGATGCAATTGATTGTAAATATCTAATAATGTCGATCTGTTCTTGCCTCTGAATCTAAATCAGGGTGTGCTTTCAACTAATGATGTTGTTTTCTACCATCTTTTTCTTGGCATCAATGCAGGGAGGAGGAGGAGGAGGAGGAAGCAAGTATCCATCTGACAGGTAGAGTAGTCATCAACAATCACCTTTCTCTACTAATCTAATCGATGGATCTTGCTCAGAATTGTTCTCTAAATTGAAAAAAAAAACACATGTTGAATTTGCAGGGTGCCGAACGGCGACAAGATTGACATCTACGACTTCGGCGTGATCCTGCTGGAGGTGCTGTCGGGTCGTCCGATCACGTCGGTCCACGAGGTGGAGATCATGCGGGAGCAGCTGCAGTCGGCGCTGACGTCGGAGAGCCCGGCGCGGCGGCGGGCGCTGGTGGACCCGTCGGTGGGGCGGTCGTGCTCCGACGAGTCGGCGCGGACGGTGATGGAGATCTGCCTGCGGTGCCTGGCCAAGGAGGCGGCGCAGCGGCCGTCGGTGGAGGACGTGCTCTGGAACCTCCAGTTCGCCGCGCAGGTGCAGGACGACTGCCGCGGCGGCGACTCCCGGTCGCAGAGCAGCGAGGAGTCGCCGCTGTCGCCGTCGCAGATCCCCAGGGAGTCCAACACCAGGCGGGCGGACGTCGCCTAGGTACACCACCACTCCATGCAGCAATCAGCATTGACGGTGATAGTGCTTTGCAACTGCTGGAAATCTCAAATGGCACTGCTCCATTGTTCTAGGAGTCGCAGGTCGGAAGGAGGAGAACAAAGGACATTGGCGCGAGCGATCAGGAGAAGGTGTGGAGATGGAGCAACAATTTTCGTTTGATGATGATATAAGTTCGGTTGATCAGCACGGCTGCGTGGTAGAGAACTGAACAGAGTGATGTCAGGCTAAGTGTGTAGCAGATGCAGCTCAAGCTGGAAACGCTACGTACTCCGTATTAGTTATTATATATATTACTGCTTCCCCAGGATGTGTACAGTGCCTTCTTGGGGGGTTTTTTCGCTGTGCTCGTGGCTTCAGTTTTCCTGTTTTTATTTGCCCTTTTCTCGACATGGGGTCTTTTGACTTTGTAATAACCACTGCGTTAACACAAAGGAAATTCGCTGTGATCTCAAACATGTACTGTTCGTCGTCCTCTGAATCCCTGCATTATGAGGAGAGCTGGAAGGCAAGACAGACACTGTGGGTCAATAGGTGCTCTGTTCTTCCAATAGTAGCATCAGCTGGCCGTGCTGGGCGGCAATAGCAGACAGCCGCTGCACTGTGAACATGCCGGGTCAGGTGGTCCAGCGCACGCCCCATCTTGTCATCATTACGTGCATACCATCGCGAGAACCAGGACAGAAATACGATCACAGGATCTCGTCCTGTTCGTACCCAGCGCGGATCATCTCCACAATCAGAAGCATTCGATCACGACACCTCCGCATTCGTTACACAAAATTCAAATAATATCACATTCAGGTATCATTTCAGGATCAAGCCTGTCCTCACTGCTGGCGCCGACAATAGTGGCCACGAAGGGGTGAAATGCCAACCACCCCCAGTGCTCGGTCCCTACAGGAGATGGAGTCTGCCAAACCACAAGTCCGCAGGCAAGGGCAAGGGCAACGATATTTCAGCAGTCCAGCAAACAACCATTCACACGATGTAACTCTGTACATAACCAGCATCCATTTAATTCATGAGCAAGATAGGTCAACAACACCGCTACATTTAAAACAGGGCCACCACCATGAGCACAGCGGGGGTGCTCCGGATCGGGACACAAAAACCACGACGACGACCGACTACAAGCAATCACGGGAGTTCTTCAATGTTTAGACGGACAAGTCTGGCAAGCCAGAAACACAAGGGTTTGTTTTTTTTTTCTTGCTTATTGCACCCTTCCATGGCGCAGCACGGGCACCCTGCACTAGTCGGCTGTCCAGCTCTGCTCCACAAAACACATGTTGAATTTGCAGGGTGCCGAACGGCGACAAGATTGACATCTACGACTTCGGCGTGATCCTGCTGGAGGTGCTGTCGGGCCGGCCGATCACGTCGGTGCACGAGGTGGAGATCATGCGGGAGCAGCTGCAGGCGGCGCTGACGTCGGAGAGCCCGGCGCGGCGGCGGGCGCTGGTGGACCCGTCGGTGGGGCGGTCGTGCTCCGACGAGTCGGCGCGGACGGTGATGGAGATCTGCCTGCGGTGCCTGGCCAAGGAGGCGGCGCAGCGGCCGTCGGTGGAGGACGTGCTCTGGAACCTCCAGTTCGCCGCGCAGGTGCAGGACGACTGCCGCGGCGGCGACTCCCGGTCGCAGAGCAGCGAGGAGTCGCCGCTGTCGCCGTCGCAGATCCCCAGGGAGTCCAACACCAGGCGGGCGGACGTCGCCTAGGTACACCACCACTCCATGCAGCAATCAGCATTGACGGTGATAGTGCTTTGCAACTGCTGGAAATCTCAAATGGCACTGCTCCATTGTTCTAGGAGTCGCAGGTCGGAAGGAGGAGAACAAAGGACATTGGCGCGAGCGATCAGGAGAAGGTGTGGAGATGGAGCAACAATTTTCGTTTGATGATGATATAAGTTCGGTTGATCAGCACGGCTGCGTGGTAGAGAACTGAACAGAGTGATGTCAGGCTAAGTGTGTAGCAGATGCAGCTCAAGCTGGAAACGCTACGTACTCCGTATTAGTTATTATATATATTACTGCTTCCCCAGGATGTGTACAGTGCCTTCTTGGGGGGTTTTTTCGCTGTGCTCGTGGCTTCAGTTTTCCTGTTTTTATTTGCCCTTTTCTCGACATGGGGTCTTTTGACTTTGTAATAACCACTGCGTTAACACAAAGGAAATTCGCTGTGATCTCAAACATGTACTGTTCGTCGTCCTCTGAATCCCTGCATTATGAGGAGAGCTGGAAGGCAAGACAGACACTGTGGGTCAATAGGTGCTCTGTTCTTCCAATAGTAGCATCAGCTGGCCGTGCTGGGCGGCAATAGCAGACAGCCGCTGCACTGTGAACATGCCGGGTCAGGTGGTCCAGCGCACGCCCCATCTTGTCATCATTACGTGCATACCATCGCGAGAACCAGGACAGAAATACGATCACAGGATCTCGTCCTGTTCGTACCCAGCGCGGATCATCTCCACAATCAGAAGCATTCGATCACGACACCTCCGCATTCGTTACACAAAATTCAAATAATATCACATTCAGGTATCATTTCAGGATCAAGCCTGTCCTCACTGCTGGCGCCGACAATAGTGGCCACGAAGGGGTGAAATGCCAACCACCCCCAGTGCTCGGTCCCTACAGGAGATGGAGTCTGCCAAACCACAAGTCCGCAGGCAAGGGCAAGGGCAACGATATTTCAGCAGTCCAGCAAACAACCATTCACACGATGTAACTCTGTACATAACCAGCATCCATTTAATTCATGAGCAAGATAGGTCAACAACACCGCTACATTTAAAACAGGGCCACCACCATGAGCACAGCGGGGGTGCTCCGGATCGGGACACAAAAACCACGACGACGACCGACTACAAGCAATCACGGGAGTTCTTCAATGTTTAGACGGACAAGTCTGGCAAGCCAGAAACACAAGGGTTTGGTTTTTTCTTGCTTATTGCACCCTTCCAAGGCGCAGCCTGGGCACCCTGCACTAGTCAGCTGTCCAGCTCTGCTCCACAATCTCACGGACTTTGCGGTTGTACTCCCGCTTGTTCTCACTGAAGAGTCTGGCGGCTTCAGAGTTTGCTGGAGAATTTGGGTTTGGATCACACAGCAGGGACTGCAAAGTGAATTCAGCGCAAGCCGGTTAGTTCAAGCAGTAGCATATTACAGACATAACTTGCAGGCAAATTTCATCGACAGATGGCAGTGTGTAAATTGTAAAAGGAAAACAACACAAATGGGTATCATCAAAATGGCTCTACTTTTCATACTTCCATCATAGTTTGAAAACATGGCATCACTGCTGGCCATTCATTCAAAAATTGTGCAGCAAGGCCAGGACCAGTGAGACAGTGAGTCACTGACAGGCAAACGCAGGTCAAATCCTAATAATTGGCCTATGCTTCTAGGCCTACAAGTTCCCTTCACAATTAAGCCCTTAAACTAGGTCCAGCATTCTGTCAACAAGTTATGACAAAAAAAACCTTTACCTATTGTATAATTTCACAAAAAAAAAAACATTTACTTCTAAATGTAGCACCTAATGTTGACCAACAGAACTTCCAAAGTTTAGTACATATAAAAGAAGCCTAACAATGGCTCAAAGAGACAATAATGTACACAAAAGTGTCACTCCCAATTTTATGAAACAAAAATAAAGCTGCTGGCCTGGAAGCTATAAATTAGTACTACCTCCGTTCCAAATTACTATTCGTTGTTGACTTTTTTTCATGATCTTTGACCATTCGTCTTATTCAAAAATTTTGTCCAAATATAAAAACCAATAAATTATACTTGAAGTATATACGATGATAAAGCAAGTCACATACAAAATAAATGATACTCGTAAATTTTTTTAAATAAGACGAATGATCAAACGTTAAACAAAAAAGTCAACAACGAATAGTAATTTGGAACGGAGGTAGTAGAATAAATTAGTAGACTAGATGGTTTTCCAATTTTGAGCCACTGATTCAACACATTTACAAGACTTGAAATTTTAACCGTTCAAGTATTCACTTCAATGACATTACACATGCATTTTTGCCAAGAAAGAAATCTGCTTTACAGTTCAAAATCTCATAAAGCTGGACTGTGCGACCAGTGTTATAGCGTGGGGTCTGGTGTCAATCTAATCCCTACTCTGAACTCATTGTACAGTCTGATCGCACAGTCTATGTCATGCATAGTGGGAGTCTACAATAAAATCTGCACACAGCATGATAAAAACTTGGCACCATTCACTTCAATGGACATTTCACATGCATTTTCCACCCAACAGAGAAGTCTGCTGAAGTAAGGTACCTGAATAGAAGTCAATATAGCAGCAACATCATATATAGGACTCCACTGATTTTGCAGGATATCCAAGCAGATGCTTCCATCTGCGTATACTGCATGAATAGTATGATGTCAGGTCACTTTCCAACAGCCTCACATTAGAGATCGATGTTAACATGCACTGAGAGGGAGAAAGAGGGACGAGGGAATATATGAGAGTAGGGAGGGAAAGAGATATTACTGTTTGGGTGAAACATCCTAGAAACAAATCGAACAGTCGGTGGCTTGTTCGGATAATCTTCTGTAAACTGCAAGGTAAGCTTGAACGTGCCTACAAGAGTGAGAAAATCAGCGGTCAGTTAACTTTCCAATGCCACCTCAATATAGCACAGCTGTTACAGATGCAAAATGACCAAAAAGACATCATAATCATATAATATATAAGAAAACATACATTGATTTTCAAGGCTATATAAACTGAAATGAAGCATCAAAGCCATAACGAAAAGAACCAAACCGAATAAATAAGAGGATATCCTAGATACAACTGACCACAGCTTTCATAGGTGCAAATCCATTTAACTCATATTGGCATATGCTATATATTAACAGGGCCAATTGCTACAAAGAAAGTGAATTGAGATGACAAAATACAATAGACTACTTGCAGCCATGAAAAGACTAAAATAGATGGCTACGATTTGCTATAAACTTTCAGTCCAAGGTTTAACCATGCTACTTAATCAGGAATAAATTATCTCTTGAACTGGAAGGATCAGTACCAAACCTGATCTGGTAAAGCGACTCAAGATTTGGCCTGTATAGGATCAGAAACCGATTCAACCAGCAAATAACAATTCTAGCTTCTGGATCTAGTTCTCAAGAAATAATCAAGGAACATACAACGGTTCTCATAAGCAAAAATTCCTACAGCTTGAACCCAGATAAATTTTAGTGAGTGAATACAGTTGCTATATTTGTTTGTTGATGTTGGGGAGAAAAACCAATTCCATCTGTAGTGCAACTGTAATATCGAAAATACTCATTTCAGTTTGCCATGCGATTCATGATGTTAGAAAATTTAGTACTATTAATTTGAGCACCAGTGAAATTTTAGTACTATTAATATCGAAAATACTCATTTCAGTTTGCCATGTGAAACTATCACTGCAGGCCATGCTAAGAAGTAAGAAGACACCTAACCAAACTAGCACCACCTAGACACTAAGTGCAGCGCAGTGCCTAAATAGGCCTTAGTGCTTAGAACAAAGTGGAGGAACTAAAAAATATTTGCAATCAAGAAAACAATGCATAGTAGTTACAAATTAATGCAAGCATCCTGCTTAAGTGTTCAAGACTACTTAATCGGCTATGGCCCAGGTCCAATGCCCGTGCAGGATATGGTAACACCACCAGGTCCTGAAGGGAACAGTGTGCGTGCATGTGTGACTATGCATTTGCTCTAATAGGCAAGGCAAGCAGATATCTAACAGCATTCATGTTCAAGGGCCAGCCTTACAATGCCATCATACTAGTTTCAGTAATATATCTGAGGTAATCAAATCCCTTGGTCACAATCCAAGTAACATGATATCATACTGTCTGACGGAATCACACCCTAAAGTGTACCTTCATCACAAGGTTCAGATTGCATTCCACTAAGAAGCTATACAACGCAAAAATAGTAACAAGGACCCCTTTTAGCAGAGCAAAGGGATAAGGGAATACAGGAAATCATATCATCAACATAGCAGAAGCTGTAGAAGAATCCCTAGCAAGTTGGCATAGGCTCAATCACGTCTAACAGGGGGCAGGAATAAAGAGGGTATAGAAGCCAACACACAATATGTGTTAATACTTAGAATGTTTCCATAGCATTAGAATGAAAGTACAAGGAGGAAAATAACAGAGCATCACAATTCTCATAAGAATCAGATATTCCATATTTGCTTTCAATATAAAAAAGATGTACAAGAAAATAATTGGAAAATGACTAAACAATCACAAGTGTGGTTCAGGGAACCATGTGATGAAAAATATGCACAATAGGTTACATGCATGATGTACCAAAACTGCCATGAGCTAACAGGTCAAACAAATGCACGGTTACTTTTGGTCAGCCATCGACCATTTGCTCCACCCTCACAGGTATATGGGGATTAAACAGTATTGCATTTTTCTATGCATTCTGGTCCAGCTATCTATACCCAGGTCCTGGGGGTGAAGACAGGGAATGGCTGGAATGGCTCAGATAGTATTCATACTTCCGTTATGAAATCCAAACAAAGTGCAAACCACTAACATCTATATGGCAGTTTCCACATGTCATATGTGAGACTGCTTACTGGGGATACCACGTACATCTATATGGCAGTTTCCACATGTCACATGTGAAACTGATTCCGTTCTTCTGGTATACCACGCAAAATTTGCAGCTCCAGCCTAGTGGGTGCTATCAGTATTGCCATGCAAAACTTGTCAATTTCTTATTTAAGGGAAGACAAAGCCATTAAAGAATTTGCAGCTCTAACCTACAGTTAAACATTTGATCTGCGACTGCATGCTCCAGAGAGAAATCTCAATGGATAACTAATAAAGAATAAAATGCATAACAGAGTTTTCCCCGCAAGACGGACATCCGCAGAATAACCAATGGAAACAAGCTAAAAAGTCCCGAGCTACCTACAGGGTCTCAGTTTGGATAGCTACAGAACAAAATGCATAACATAATTTTCCCCGCAAGACCGACTTTCCGCAGAGTAATCAATGGGAACAAGCTAAAAAACAGTCACGAGCTGCCTACAGAGTCTCAATTCTAGCGCAAACCGAATCCCTAACATCAGACGATTTACTTGCAGTTAAGCTTGCATGATTCCGAATCAAACTATCATACAGAAACCACACAACAAGCACTAAAATCAGATATAGATCAGAAGGGGAACGAAGCTGCGAATCTCACCTCCGTCCCACGGCGTATCATCCGGCCTGCAAACCCACGAATCCGTAATCAGCACCATCGCAAGCACGAGTAAAACAAAGCCATATGTCTGCCTCCCCCGAGATCCAGAGCCCCCAAACCCTAGAACAGGGACGGGACCAACGTTCCCCGGGGCGAGGGAGGGAGAACGAACAAGCTCCGAGGGGATCACTCACCCGAATATGACGGCGTTCCATAGCATGATGTTGTTGTCGTGCGGCGCGCCGCTGATCCCGGCGGGCGGGTCCTGCTGCAGGCGCTTGAAGTCCCGCATCAGCCGCTTCCTCGCCGGCGTCGACATCTCGCCGCCGCCCGGAGCCTCAAACCCTAGCTAGGGTTTGGATCCCCCGCAGCTCGCTCGTGCCCTCACCCGCCGCTTCTCTCGCTCTCTACCTCTTATCTCTCCTGACCCCGGGCGGTTGCGTCTGGAATGAGAGAAGCTTCGGGGCACGACACGAGAGAGAAAAGGGAAGGAGGCGCGGGGATGGGTGGGTGGGTTTCACGGGTGGAAAGAGTGGAAGCCGCGACGCCCACGCGGGGGGGGGGGCGGTGGGGCCTTTCCCCTCCCGCGACCTCGCTTCGTTTCCACGCGCGACTCCGCTCGGAGCCACTGACCCGTGGGTCCGTTGCCTCGATGACCCCACATCCCCAACGGCCGACGTCCACCGCGCAGCCGTCCAGGTCACTGACAGGTGCCGGACCAGGGCCCGTGTGTCAGCGAAAGTGACGCAATAACATGCATTTTCAGTCAGCTGACGCGCGGGAGACGAGTGGGGATGGGAAGGCAGTGGACTCATGGGTAAGTGACTTCATTTAATACTCCGCGAGAAGAATATTTTCGCTTTCGCTCGATTTGACGTGGCAACCAATTTACCCCAACCCGAGTCGGTCGGTAATATTTTCGGGGCTAAAAATTCCCAGTAGCAAGAGGCCAAAAGGGTGACTGACCATGAGGTCATTGGCAAGTTCCATGACCAAAGATGACGACAGTATTGTGAGTGTGTAAGATTACAAAATATGATGACATAATGTTGAGTGTGTGTGAACCATCGGAGAAGGTTGAACGCATCGCGATGATGAGAACAAAAAGAAAACATGGTGGTACGCATTACCTCTCATCATCGACAATTGCAGATACTTGCCAACAGAAATGTAAAATCCATGTCGATAACACTTGCTAACATAAATGTTGAATCCATGTCGATGACACTTGCAAACAGAAATGAAATCCATACCAATAAAACTTGCCAACAGGCTAAAAAATTGTTACCTATCTCGTATTTCCTATCTGAATACCTTTCACTCGGGTGAAGAGTACAGCTAAATGAATGGGTTAGGAGCAGACAGCTGCTGCAAACCCCAGTTGAGTTGCCAAGACATAAGAGCACCATCGTGACTTTGTGAGATCTTGCAGGCTGTGGCTGTCTACACATCGATTCAGCAACTGTTCCGGACCAAATAATCAACTAATTACAAACAAGATGCCAGTTAGATCTTGCAGGCTGTGGCTGTCTACACATCGATTCAGCAACTGTTCCGGACCAAATAATCAACTAATTACAAACAAGATGCCAGTTAGATCTTGCAGGCTGTGGCTGTCTACACATCGATTCAGCAACTGTTCCGGACCAAATAATCAACTAATTACAAACAAGATGCCAGTTAGATCTTGCAGGCTGTGGCTGTCTACACATCGATTCAGCAACTGTTCCGGACCAAATAATCAACTAATTACAAACAAGATGCCAGTTAGATCTTGCAGGCTGTGGCTGTCTACACATCGATTCAGCAACTGTTCCGGACCAAATAATCAACTAATTACAAACAAGATGCCAGTTAGATCTTGCAGGCTGTGGCTGTCTACACATCGATTCAGCAACTGTTCCGGACCAAATAATCAACTAATTACAAACAAGATGCCAGTTAGATCTTGCAGGCTGTGGCTGTCTACACATCGATTCAGCAACTGTTCCGGACCAAATAATCAACTAATTACAAACAAGATGCCAGTTAAGATGTAAGAAGCATGTTAAGATACAGCTAGTCACAGCTATTTAAAATTGTTTTTCTTCACATACAGGACGAATTGTTGTCGTCATTTACAGAGCAAGAGATGGCTAACCATGTCAGAGTTCTGGGCTGGTCTCAGATTCTTGGCCTCACCCTTCGGACACTGGTGTCACCACCGTCCGAGAGCTGCGCCCAAACGCTCTGGCTCTTCCCGCCACTACTGCACTGCTCCTCACACCCTGCAACAGTTTTCAGTATCTCTGACTGCAGAGATGGGCAGTTGTCCCTCAGATAAAGGAACCCCTCACTCCGGATTACAGCTGCAGAGACATAAGGGTATCTGGAATGTGTTATGGAGCTTTGCAAACCTAATTGAGCAAATAAAGAAATCTAAAGTCTAAAAATTGGTATGTGGAGCAATAATTTTCTTAGTGGTATCAGATGGAAATCACTGGAATCCAATACTGAAATGGATAGGTTGACAGAAATCAGAATTTTAACAAAGATGTGGATGTAGCAATAATGGAATTTCAAGCACTGAAAAGCTAGGTACTTGTTCAACTAGCCGATCTCCATTACCAAACATATCATTAGTACTGGGCCAATCTTTTTCATTCAGTTAATTTTGTTAACATAATCTAGGTTGTTATTGAAAAAATACTGGGCCAAAAAGGCACTCCGATGATGTATAGAGCTGATTATATGAATGCCTAGCAAACTATAATAATGTAGGTGACTGATGCATACTGTGCTTAAAAGAAACTTGGAATAATCTATAATGGTAAAATGCATAATTCCACAAGAAGTATAACAAAGTTTTAACTGGCAAAATCAATAGGTTTTTCCATGCCAGAATAATAACAGTAATGAACACGCAAAGGGGCATACACTCATATATAGAAACGAAAAAAAAGTTTTTGAACACTAGGGGTCATCTATGATCACCTATGAAATATTTGGTTTGAGATGTTGGTTTAAACTGCAGATCCAGGAGCTTAGATTACATGCTTGACTCATGTTTAGTGCCCAGGTGAAAAATTAGGTTCTACCAGCCTTTTCTCCTTTTTGCTATCTATGATGTATTTTCATTATTTCCAATAACGGAAATGGGGGCGAGCCTCATATAAGGAAAAGGGGGCGAAATAAAGTTTTTTGCTATTTTTCATGTTTGCTCTCGTCTTTATGCCAGAACACACTGAATATTCTAAACTGACAAGAATTTTCATATAAAATACTAGCCCACTTGGATTTAATAATCATAAACAGCATTTGATATGAAAAGTGGTAGTACCTGAAAGATTTTCTGCAGCAAATTTTAGGCAAACAGCTTTAAGCTCCATAGCATGGTGACGATCAGCCAATGCTAGCGTACTCGCAACTGAGGCTACCGATATGCCCTTGCACAGGTAAGATTCACATAGCAATCTTAGCCTTCCTAAGTCATATTTGTCTGCTGCAGCCAACAACTTCGCTGCCAGAGTATCAAATACAGAACCGTCAGAGCCTGATGCACCCAACTCGCTATCATCAACAAGGGTATCTCTATAAATGAAATGAAGAAGCGCCTGCAACAAATATTCACACACAGTAAGTACTTGTTAGCCATTGTTGTACTGTAAGGTAAGCTCAACATAGTAACAGCAACACACCTGGAAAACCTTTGGCTCCATATCATCAATAGAAAGCTCTTTTAGTTCATCGCTCTCATCAGCCTCACTCTTTTCTCCATCAGATTCATCATAAAAAAATTGAGATCTGAATACATGAGACCGTGCAGCCAACACCAGCCGATGGGCATGAAACCTCTCTCCTCCCACATTAACAATGACATCAACACCTTCCTGATTGTCCAACAGTGAACCAAAATGATAACCAATGTCTGAGTCTGGAACCTGGATAGAGTGTGGTCTGGAGTAATCAATAGTTGACACAACAACACCCACAGTGCAGTTTATCTTCAGGCAATCGTCTTTAAGAAAGTCTGATGTCTCAAGGGCAGTTCGCCGAAAGAATCGTTTGTAACCCCTGAAACAAAGAATGATGAATCAAATTCAATTCTCTGAGGCTGATAAGCTATCTTCCATGGAATGACAGAATTGAAAGACGAGAACCACAATTTCACACAATACAGTTCCCAAATGTAAAGAAACATACAGCAAGATTTATCCTTATCCATCTCTCAATTTACATTATCAATGCATGATAACAGCAATTTTTGTGCAGTGAATGAATTGGTTCCGTAGGCAATATGAATTCAAAATAACTTAGCAGATTAAAGTAACTACCTGATGCTTTACACTGAATCAAATACCATCCAATGAACCCAAGTATTGAGGTGCACATCTAATAAACAATACAAAACTCAAACTATACCTGTTAACATACAATCACTGATGCTAGTTACAGCATTGCACTACCAATAAACATGCCAGCATGACAAAATAAACAAGCAAAACAAAAATATCAAGTCCAGGGACTTTTTTAAAAAAAAAGAGGTATACATGTGTCAAACCAAACAAGATTCCAGGCAAGATTCAAGATTTCTTTCGCTGAAAGAGAAGGCCACCAATTCAATGGAGCAGGGACTGGCAGCCAACCATCCACACTCATAAAAATTGACTTAACATGTATCCTAGAAAAACTAATGGAAACAAACATCAACTGTGTAATTCTGACTTTCAATTCATCACTGACGACAATATAATTCATGAATAAAACCTGCACAGGTAAAATTAGATAATGTGCAAACATTAATGCCCCTTAAGCAGGCTTTCAGGGAAACAGAAAACTCAGAACTTACTCGAATGTGAACATGACCAATCGCCAATATGTTTTAGCACAAAGGCAGTTAAAAAATAAAAACATCAGTGCACTGTTACACTACAGCACCTAGAAACAAACCACAGCGACTGAAAACATAAATTCAACAGCATCATTAGCTTGCTGAAAGCACCCATAATAACGATAGAACCAGCCAGCCTCATATATGTGCATTTCAAGCATGACCCAATAACTCCAGTGACATCTATGTGCTCTAATTTCAACAGTGGAAAAATTATCATTGCACATGCCAATTTTTCAGTGAAGCATAAAAAAAACTCATATCCAAATCAAAGGATCGGAACAAAGTTGCAAATGAAAACCCATATCCCCACACACATAAACACTGATATTCAAACAGAACTACAAAGGGGAATCCATATGGCTACCCCTTAAAACCAAAATGGGGACCTAATTACCACCAAATAGATCCTTGTGCACAATAAATTCTCCATGGAGTTATATGCACACCCACAAGCACATAATCACAAATATACCAATTAACCACCGCTCAACCATTGGAATCTGGATACTGATTCAGAGAGTAATGTAAAATTATAACTAACTCATCACGACACCAGAGCCATACCAACCATCCACGCCACCCTGGGCCTGTTTGGTAGAGCTCCATCTGATTCTGATTCTCTGTGGGAGCTGATTCTCTTAGAGAAGTGATTCTGTGGCTGAAAGAGATTCTCTTTAATTCCCTAGCATAAACTATCAAAATCAGGATGGAGAATCACTTCACAGAATCAGGAGAAGCTACTTTTTTTCCAGCTCTCAGCCCCTTAGTTCATTTCAGAGAATCATTTCTCAGAATCAGCAGAGAATCACTTCTCGCTGAAAAATTGTTTGGCAGAGCTCCTCCTGGATTCACAGGAGAATCAGCTTTGGGAGCTCTGCCAAACAGGGTTAGTAATGTTGAACACTAGGCTGCAATCTACTACTGAACAAACCTCTCTGGATGCTAATTCGTCACAACTGAATCAGTCTCATATACTAGTTAAAACCTAACACAACCACATCAAACCTAATTGAACATTGGAGTACAATTCTACTGCCAAATTAAATCTCTGCAGGCGCTAATTCATCACAGCTGGAGCAAACTCATACTAACTAGTAACGATCCCAACACGGCCGAATTGGCCAAGCACGGCAAAAAATGGAGCAGGAGGGACCCGCGCGGAGCTTACCACATGGACCCGCGGTACTTGAGGGTGTAGGGTCCGGACTCGAGGGAGCGGTCGAAGTGGGAGTGGACCTTGTGCTTGCCCTTGCCGCTCTGGTCGAGGAGCGTGAGCTCGAAGAGCGCGCGGACGTCGGTGCCCTCGGACGCGAGCGCGATGAAGACGGAGACGTAGGCGGAGTTGTCCTCGGGGTTCTTCCCGTCGGGGTAGAAGTAGACCGCCCACTGGAACCCGCCCACGGAGAAGGTCTCGCTGGCGATGTGCTTGCCCACGCCCATGCCCTTGGCGAGGGATGGAAGGCGAAGCTGGCGGTGCCGGCCGGCCGGTCGGGCCGGACTTGGTGGGTGACGCCCCGTGCCGTGCCCGGCGGTCGGTTTCGTCGTGTCAACTTGGATAGGTCAACCCAACTTGGTATATGTACACGTGCGAAGCGAGACGGAGCCGACGCCGTCGCGGTGGCGATGACAAAGGGTAGGTGGGTCGCCCCCGGTCAACGAGAGCGAGGACGATTGCTCGACTCCGGCGCTGACGTGGCTCACCCTCTAGGGCCCAGCTTGCTCCCGCTGGTGCTCACCGGCGACCGGCCACCGAGGACTCTCACCAACTTCATGCTTTTATACGACCGGTAATAAAAATGGAAAAGAGCTTTAATTTGGTTCGTCACCTCGCTTCAAACCAACGGCACCCACGCCAATAGAAAAATATGTCGCAGACTCGAAGTATACACATGCTATAGTTTTGTTCGTGTCACGTGCAAATATATATTGCTTAAAGAAGTTCCTCAACCAGTGAAACGAATCACATGCCTCAAAATATTATGGTCTCGTATGTCAGACCTTTTTCAATATCAATCTTCATCCTCTCTCGACGTGGCGCCCCCTGTTGTGGCCCCTCCGCGCTCTCCACGTCTGTGGCGGCGGTCTCAGTCGTTCGGCCCGTTCGCTTGGCCTCGTGGAGCCCAACTTTGCTTTTTTGGGTGCGTGCGTTACCGTAAATTATTCAAAAATTGATTAATTAGGCTTAAAATGTTCGTCTCGTAGAGTAAAACAAAATTGTACAATTAGTTTTTTATTTCATCTACATTTAGTACTCCATGTATGTGCCGACATTTTGATATGATGGGATTCTTCTTTTTCATAGTAAACTTTGGGGGTGAAATTTGAGATCTAAACAAGGGCTTGGCTTATTAGTAGCTAGATAGCAGTATTTTTATCTCTGCACAGACCATCATCAGCCACCAACCACCAGCTGGCCAGCAGTATTTTTCTCTCAGCACAAACCAACATCCGCCACCAGCTAGACGATTAGGCCAGTTGATGACAGCCCTGCATATATGCCCCGTTCACGCCTCATCTTAACCTCGTTGCGCCCGCATCAGTAACCTGATGGCCACACTCCGCATCGCTTTGCACCGGTGCTGGTTAGGGACCGTGCCGTCACTTCACCCATGAGTGCTCGAGCTGAAATCTTTTGATATTTTTGTAACTTCAAAAGGGCTCAACTTAAATGGATTTGAACACTTTCCTTATGTAAATGGCTTACGGACCAAAAAAAATGCACCACACTCAAGAATAAAATCTTCGTTTTTATTATTATTAAATATGAAAGATACTCACTCTATCTTTCTATATGTCATATTTGGTTTATCTTCTCTACCTAATTATAAAGCAATGATTGATTCAGCGGTACGTCATAATTTTGTAGAAAACCCATTAATACTTATAGAAATCAACCCACAATCGTTTATCTTTATAAAAAAATATAAAACCAAACCACCCTAAGGGCTAAATTTGCACGGTTTTGACAGTTGGATGGCCTTTGTTATCCGGTTTTGTAGTTTAAGGTTAAAAATCAGACTTTTGTAATAGTTGGAGGTTGATCAGCATAGAATTATTTCTCTATGGTCTCAGCAATTTTTTTTAACATAACTCTTTCCGGATTCAGTCTAGAAGCCACCGTTGATCAAGTGGGCATTTCTAGTGAGTTTTTGTCCATTAACTCTAATAAATTGAATTTCTCCTATTTGTTTTTTTTGTGAAATTCCCCTATTTGTTATTGACCAGTCTTTTCTTTGCCTTATGTTGCTATCTGCAACTATATTTGTTCACCATTTTCGATCATCATGCTAACACGGCTTTGATAGGGTCCTCCATGATGCCACTGCTCCATGCCTCCATCACCTCTCAACCGGTGAAACCATCCCACCCCTCACTGCTGCTGACCTGTGTCACCCACTCCTTCGTACCACATGCCGAACTGCCACCAGTGGTCTTACCTTTGAGCCTTTGAAAACCAACAAAAAGATTGCCACTGCTAAGCAAGAAGGAAATAAAGCCTGACCATAGAGAAGATTGGAAACCAACAATAATAGATCTTGAGGGACTTAAATCACGGTGGAAGTGTAATTTATTAGCTTTTTCTTTTTTTTTCTTTACTAGCAAATGTGCCCGCGCGTTGCTACGGGTGAAGGAGTCTTCATTAGCGAAGGCGCATATGAGAGCCATGGACGTTACCAATTCTACATCCGATGTGAAGCATGATAAAGGAGAGATCCTTAGCGGATACTACGCCCGAAAATGCGTCCACGGCGGATCGATAACAGGGATGCGAGTGATGCGAGACGATGAATGTTGACTATTTTCTTAATAAAAAATATTATTGTAAAATCTGTATATGCATATATGCTGCTACGGGTTAAGAATCAATAGATATATACCATCAGACTATAATTTGTCTATAAATTTGATAATTCTAATTTCATTCCTTTTGTCACACCCCAAAATTTTCGAATTTTGGGATGTGAATTTTCACACATAAATAATACAATATTTTCATCAAATTTTCTAAAAATTTCCAAGCTTTATAAAATTTACAGGTAATTTAGTAAAGGAAAAATTGTTTTTCTAAGTTAAATTAAATCAATATAGGTTTAAATTTCGAGTGTGTTGCATTCATGCTGCTGCATTTATTTTTGTATTGCTCGTGGTTCAAACGAGAATTTAAATTTATTTAAATTTGAATTTGAATCACTTTGTTTGGAGCCTTAGAATAGTTGTTAGGCCCGAAGTTCGTTTTTGCTCCCTGGTCTTAATTCCGAAGCCCACTATACACCCCTCAACTTTCCTCGCGGCCCAGCCCACCTCCTCCTTCCCCTTTTCCCCCCCACCCGCAGCCGGCCCAGCCGCTTCCCCTTCCTCCCCGCTCGGCCCAATCGCCCGCTCCCGGCCCAGCATCTCGCCTCCGCTCTTGGGCCGCCCCAGCGAAGCCGGCCCAAACCCGCACCCCCTCCCTCTCTCTGCCGCCGGGCCCCATCCGTCGGCCGCACCCCTCCCCCTTCCTTCTCCCCGGTCACCAGAACGCCGAGGTCGCCGCCGATAATCGCGCAGCGCCGCCGCTCCTCGACCACACCCGCAGGTCCAATTCGCGCCTACATAAGCGGCCCGCCTCCGCCCGATCCCATCTCGCCCAAGTCCCCCAACCCTAGCGCCGCCTCGGCACAGCGCCGCCGCCTCCCGAGCTCGCGCAGCGCCGCCGCCGCCGCCAGGCCGCCCCGGTACCCCGCTGTCCCGGCCATCACTCCAATTCGATTCGCCAGGAGGTACCGACACTCGACGAGCACCTCCACTCCCTTTTCCCGCCTTAAGCCTCACTAATTTCTCGTTCTCGCGCAGCGCCGCCGCGGCCGATCGTCCGCCGGCCGCCATTGGTGGTCGACCGAGCTCCTGGCCGTCCGGTCGACGCTTCAAACCCTCCTGGTGCACTTCCCGCTCTACGCTGGTGCTTCTGAGCCGCTCCTCGCACGGATTGGCGCCTCGGAACCTTGACTTCGCCGGCCACCGCACCGCCCCTCCGCCGCTCGTCGCCGATCTCCGTCACCAACATCACTCCTAGTCCATGGACACGAAGCTGCATTTCAGTTCAGCT
>OAMR01000270.1:1631831-1653362 GCA_900205405.1 Echinochloa crus-galli | reverse complement strand
CCCATAAGTCAGCATGTACATAATCAAGTCTAGAGAGATGTATTAGTTTTCCGCTGTCCATGTATTTCATTTATGCCAAACTCTGATGTAATCGCTACTTTATGTTGAGAATTAAGCATTGTACTCTGATTTTTACCATATTTGTTCGCTATATGTGTCTGTGGACTTCCTGGGCACACATATGGCCACATTCGGGTTTCGTGTAAATCCGGGTGTGACACCTTTATTCATTCATTTACTAAACTAATGAAATGTGCGGATTTAGGCTAGTAAGCTGGAAATTGTAACACGTGCTGACCTCGTTCCTTTGTCTCCTTTGGTATCTTTAATCCAGAACCCATGCGGCTCCTCTCTTCTCCATCAATCCCCCTTCAGCCTCCGTTCCTCTCCTCAGGCCTTGTTTAGATCCAAAATATGGGGGTGGGGATTTGGGGGGATTGGGGTTACTTCGTAATCATTGCGTCACTGTAGCATTTCGTTTGTATGTGTGAAAAATTATCCAAAAATTGATTAATTAGGCTCAAAATGTTCGTCTCACCGAGTACAACAAAACTGTGTACTTAGTTTTTGATTTCATCTATATTTATTACTCCATGCAAGCTATGACATTTTGATGTGATGAGAATCTTCTTTTTGTATAGTAAACTTTGGGGTTGCTTTTTGGGAAGTAAACTAGACAAGGGCTCAATCGAGAAAGAAGCAGCAGCAGCAGCTGGCTTCTTCCCGGCATGCACCAGCTGGCCGTGGCGGCTTGATTTGATCACCTGCCTCCTGGGTACCCCATGTGTAGCTTGGGCTTAATGGTGGTCATCTTCTTCTCCTCACTGGCGTCAATGACAACGGCAGGCAGCCTAGTCTTCCTCTACTGCACTGGGACAACTGTTGGATTCCATCTTGCCTTTTTGCTGGTATCTTCACGCTACCGGCGGTGACACGGCAGCTGCAGACGACGGCTGTCTGGTCTACGGCCCTCACATCGGTGGCCCCTCTAGCGATTACGTCTACGGCATCGTGGGCACCATCGAGAGGACGGGGGCAATCCTCTGCCCTTCTCCGTCTGGCATGCGGCTGTGTTTAGTTGTCGAAAAGGGAATGTGAAGTTTGGTGAAAATATCACATCGGACACTGTAGCGTCCTGTAGCACTTTTCGTTTGTTTGTGGTAATCGTTGTCCTACCATGACCTAACTAGCTTCAAAAGATTCGTCTCGTGTACATCAAAATCATGTACTTAGTTTTTTTATTTACCCACGTTTAGTATTCCATGTATGAGAAGAGAGATTTGATGTGATTCGATGCGATAGGTGAATAGTAAAGTTTGGAGAGAGAATTTTTGACTTTTCAAGTGAACTGTCGCTGCCACGTCGAGGTCAGGTACATGGCCTCCGGGTCCGGGAAACTCTTTGCCACCGCCTGCCCTGCCTGGAATTGCATGTGGCGTTTCACGAAGTCACCTGTGAGGCACTCGCGTGGGCCATCAGCGCCATCGCGACGCCGAGCGCGCGGCGGCCGCGGCATCACCACTACCAGCAGCGCCACCCACCGCCATGGCGTGATCCCGCCATCATGCCACGGTCTTCCACTCGCTCACCACGTCAAGCGCGAGCTTGCGGATCCGCTCCGAGCCATGCCCCGTCGCCAGTGCACTGACGGCTTCGACGAGATCGCCGGACGCTAGCATGCGCCGCAGTCCTCGGCGGAGGCGTCGCATCTCACTCCATAATCTGGATCCCTGCGCGGCAAAACTCATCGCGGGAGACACCGCCGTCGTCAGAGGCCTCGATAGCGGAGTCGATGGGCTGGAACTGGAACTGAGCCTAGCAACGGCTTCCAACGGCGGAGCTAGCGCCATGCCGCCGACCGGCTTGCGTGCCGTGTGCGATTGATCGAACTACCATCTTCTGGATTGATCCGGTGGAAGAGATGGGGAGAAGACATACCAACATATTAAAGGACGAAGTGTTGATTTATAAAAATATTAGGGGTTATTTGAAAAAATACAATGTAGATGGTGGGTTGATTTCTATACATATTAGGGGGGTTTTCGCAAAATTATGACGTATCAAAGAAGCAATCCTTGCTTTATAATTACTAGCAAAAATACACGTGCATTGATACGGATAAAATCTATATATAGATTATCTTACCATAATGATAAACAAAGGATGAAATCTATACATATAGATTATCTTACCATAATGATAAACAAAGGATGAAATCTATACATATAGATTATCTTACCATAATGATAAACAAAGGATGAAATCTATACATATAGATTATCTTACCATAATGATAAAACAAAGTATAGTATATGATAAACTATTAATGTTGGCGGGGACATAGGATTGTGGATCAAATATCGCTTCGTTGGCCCGGTTGATCCGTGAGTAGCATAGGTTTGATCCGAGGGTTGCTCGGGGTCGAACTTCGTACTCATACTGTTGTGATGCACTTGCAGTGTTGGCTAGTCATCCGCATAAATCAAATGAGCTTTCTTGGCCCACCGTTCATACATTCCAGGTGAGCTGATGCTCATCTATCAACGAAGTCACCCATACCACTGCAGGCGAGCTAATGTCCAGTTGTTGAGAAAGTTCTCAGAGATTAGACGACAGCGGTCTTCGACGCCGTTTTGGGTTGGTCGAGATGTTTCTCGGACATGCAATAAATTTGATTAGATAGGGGTGAGGCGCCGACGTCAAGAGAAGATGGACCATGTGGCGTGGAGGCGAAAGGAGTGGAAGCGACAGTGATCGATGTGGCGTGGAGGCGAAAGGAGTGGAAGCGACAGTGATCGATCCGAGAGTTCCTTGGGGTGGAATGGGTTATGAACCTTGCACCTCTAGCTTTTTGGGTCAGCCTGCTTCAAACTATATGTTGATTCCAGGACTGGATCTATTTGATAAGCGGATCGCTCTGCACCATTTACTAGCTTACTGCTTAATTCCTTGGATGTAGGATGAGCCATTTGCAATTAATACAACTATTAGCTAGTTGGATCAATGTTAAATCCATTTGAGGGTGTAGGAGTACTACAGAAAACCAAAAGCTCACCCAGCTCGCCAAATTAGATTCATAATATCCGTATTTGGCTATCCAGGTCATAAGATTTCTTCTCCGTATTTCTACGCACTCCATCGAACTCATCAAATCAAACCAACTATGTTTTTTTAAATTCCAATGTATATACCATTTCTATAGTCTATATACTATATATATTCAAAGGGTTATTATTTTAAAGGTCAAAATGAATCCATACCACTTAGTTCATACAACAAAATAAATTGCACCTCTTGTTTGTTTTAGAAAGACCACATCATCTAATTAATGCCACCACCTTATTAATTGCAGCGGCACATCCTAGCCCAAAGAAAAAGTAAAGTCATGCATAAGCTTGAATGTACATTTCATCGAGCAACGTACGCTAAAGTGTATGCAGTAGCGGCACTAACCAACGAGCAGCATGTCAGCAAGAGCTAACACACCACCGAGCAAGCAAATTATTAGATAGGCACACTGCAGCTAGTAGCACAAAGTAACATCCAGAGCAAGCCGTCAGACCTGGTGTGGGCGGCTACGGCCGTCGGACCACATAATCTAGCATGTCGTGCGGTGACCAACAAGCAACAACAAAGGATCCAGGCAGTGGATACACGCACCTTGCCTTTTAACAACATACCGGACGTACGTCAGGCTATGAGGGCTTCGCACCGTTGCCGTGCTAGTGCGGCCCTGCGGGGTGGACACCTGGGCGATGGTATATATGTTGGAGGGCCGGAACAGAGACGACACACAGCGAGATACAAACCGTATGACGATCTTATACGGAGGTCTATTTTTGCCAAACCTACGCGGGCGTTCGAGAGGGAGTCCAGTTCGGCGAAGGATGAAAAAATACAAAATATCAAGGGTTTTTTTGTAAATTTATGACGTACCGCAGAATCAATCCCTACGCGGGCGTCCGAGAGGGAGTCCAGTTCGGCGAAGGATGAAAAAATACAAAATATCAAGGGTTTTTTGTAAATTTATGACGTACCGCAGAATCAATCCCTACGCGGGCGTCCGAGAGGGAGTCCAGTTCGGCGAAGGATGAAAAAATACAAAATATCAAGGGTTTTTTGTAAATTTATGACGTACCGCAGAATCAATCCCTACGCGGGCGTCCGAGAGGGAGTCCAGTTCGGCGAAGGATGAAAAAATACAAAATATCAAGGGTTTTTTGTAAATTTATGACGTACCGCAGAATCAATCCCTACGCGGGCGTCCGAGAGGGAGTCCAGTTCGGCGAAGGATGAAAAAATACAAAATATCAAGGGGTTTTTTGTAAATTTATGACGTACCGCAGAATCAATCCTTGCTTTAGTATTAAGGTAGAGACTAGCAAATATGCCCGTGCCTCGCTACGGGTAAAGACCATATACTGTTTACCGATATTCTATGTATTGAGTCTATAAAAATTAATCTATATATTTATTAAAAGAGAATAATGCAATACACATATCATTGGTCCAATTGTTGTGCTTAACTTTTTTTTAATCTGTGAGGGCTAAGGGCATTGGTTAAGAGGTACAAATATGTTGTTCCGAATAATTTTTTTGATAAATCATCGTACCAATTATAATCAACGTTCCTAGAACTGCAGGATGTGAGTGAGTACATATCCATCAAACACACCGCGTAGTCACCTCCTTGAATCCTTGAATCCTGCGTCCGGTTCTTGAGGAACCACAGACAGCTCTCTTGTTCTCGCTCTTAGTAGTTGTGTTGTTGCCTCCCATTAATTATTTGTCTCCGATGACATGCATAAAAGGAGTGGACAGGCGCATGGGATGGAGCGCACCATGCAAGGGATGACGGCTAGAAGACGTACGTGCTAACTTGCATATACTTGGATATCTTGTGCACCGAAGTGATCCTCTAAAAGACTAAATAGCACGAGAAGCAAGCAACCAATGACCGAGATGGTCTTTGGATGGAGCAGAGCTAGCACGCCATGAGGTCGGTGCCAATAAACTCGGTCATGTCCTTGCCATTGCCCTTGAGATGTCGAGGTCGACGTCGTCGGAGAGGAGCATGTCCCTTGACGTGGATGCGGAGGATTTTCGCGAGGTGGCCGCCGGCCTCATCTCATCTGGCATCATGCGGATATTTCGATCTCCTTGTTAAAATTGTCAGAGCAAACCTCCTGCATGCGCTGCCATGAACTCGACGATCTCACATGCTGAAGTCCTTCCGGCTGGTTCCCACCATCGGCCTCCATGCATGCTGCCGCTGGGCATAGTAAGATTGAGGTTGGTTTCGACGATGACGACGCCGGCCGATTGGTTTTGTTAGTTTTTTACAAGGGCTACGATGTCTGATAGGAGACACGGTGTACCAGATCAGATGATGTATGAAGGAGACGAGGAGCTAGTCGGTGGTCAGTTGGAGTAGAATACGGGAACAATATATTTAGATAGACACGGGATCTTTTTTGTTAGCCCTGTTGATTGCAATTGTGGTGCACAAGCAGGTTGACGGAAGCATTTCTCTCGGGATTTTGAGGTCAACGCGAATTAGAAAACGACCGACGAAATTGAGGGGCAGAAGCAATACTGACTGCTTTAGAATTAGGAATATAATAGATTAAGTAAAGATACATTATGTTTTTTTAAAAAATACAACATAATAAAGGATGGTGGGTTGATTTCTATAAATATTAAGGGGGATTTTGTAAAATTATGACGTACCGCGGAAGCAATCCTTGCTTTATAATTAGGTAGAGACTAGCAAATATGCTCGTGCGTTGCTACGGACATAAACATAGATATGTATTGAGATATTTAATAGGTCATGTTCCATGTAAATTTCTTTCCTTTTTCTTTTATGTTTTAATTTAATTTCAGCTTAGTGTACTTATATCTTGTCTCTGTAATGGACGTGATTATGGAAACACGTGAGGTCCACGTGTCGGCATTGTGAAAGAGAAGGACCAAACAATAATTGTTTTAGTATTATACAGAGATTTTTTGACCTTGGTAAAATGGACTAATAACAAATATAATTTTGGTCCAGAGAGACACAAAGAGAAGCTAAATGAGACATCATTAGATAAAAATACTTCGAAAATACAAATTGAATTGGATCATAGAGCTTGGATATAAGTCTTAAATTGGATCATCATAATTACGTGCATGAGCTTTTGTCGGATTCCCTAAACAACAAGCAAAACACTTGGCCACGCAGCAAGGAAGCCGGACTTCAGATGCGAGGACCACGTGGCCCTTGTTTTTTTTATAGTATGTCACCCCGTGTTTTTATTATATCAACGTGTTGAGCAGGCCTTGCGCAAGTCCTTGTTTGTGCATGTATACCGGTCTACTAGGGCTGCTCTACTCTCTCCATCACGGGCGGTCAAGCCCAGCGGTGCGACACGCACCAAGCCACCAGCTCAACAACGCTAGTGGGTCCACTACCAGCGACGCGTTGTGTTGTGCATCGCCCATGCATCTGCTCAACCTTATCCTTTCGCTTGCTTGTTTCTGTTTCTTTGTCGGTCGGCGGCTTGCTTCAATTCTCCTTCCCCGTCTCTAAACCGCAAGCTGCCGAGCTCTACTCCCCTCCTCTGCACCTCACTCGGCTTCCTCCCGTACGCGTGCAAGGCGCGCGGTGCTAAGCTCTGCTTTGGCCGGATAACATCTGCCGCTAGTGGGTGGCGGCGGCTATGCATCTGTCTGCGGCCGTCATCAATCCTCCAGTTCATAATCCGACTGAGCATTGGTTTTGTCTCCTTGGCCATTTTTTTCCCGAGCTCTCATGTGTTGGAGCTCTCAGAGAGACACAAAGAGAAGCTAAATGAGAAGCAACGAAGCGTTGAGTGGTTGGGAACTCGAAGGTTGGAACTGCTTGGCCTCCGGATAGCTCGAGGGGTTGCCGCGGTTGCAAAACCTCACGCGACTCGTGCAATCTGACGGCGTCGACCACCTTGTCGCCATCAGTTGTTCTCTTTGTCGGAACATTGATGACTTCGATCCGATCCGCCGCTCTTTGACACTGCATTGCTTAAGTACCTTTGCCCTTTCTCATTTTTCCTGACGGGACAAGCGCGAGGCCGGGGGGCTTTATTTAGATGTTCTTCGCTTCATCATCTCCGATTTATATGTGGAAACAAGAAAAGGCCTGCCCCTTTTCGTCCTCTTCTTTTCTCTATTCCTTTCGATCTTGTTGGAACCGAGAGCTTGTCTTGTTTTTCTCTTCAATTTAAGTAATCGAGGTAGAGATTTTATTATCTGGATCCAATCGAGTTAAAAGATCAGCCAATGCTCTTAGCGTTCTGTTTTTGGATGGTGCTATGCTTCTTCCAGATTTTGTTTTTATTCCAATTCTGATTCAGAATCGATTTTACATACGACGGACGACAGATTCTGAATCGATTCTAACACATACGATGGACTCGATTCTAACACATACGACGGACGACGGACCAAGGACCAAAGGGCAGAATATTATATACTAACGGTGGGTTAATTTCTATAAATATTAGGGTTTTTTTTGTAAAATTATGACTTACCGCATAATCAATCTTTGCTTTAGTATTAGGTAGAGACCAGCGAATGTACAATCCTTGCCCTATGCAGAGCCTCAGCTGTCAGCTCTTTGTCCTCGGCTGTATAGTCACTAATTTAAAATTCAAATTAGCGCTTCTGATTAAGTTAGAAATTAGCAATTCCAATTATTAAATTAAGTTGGTTCAGCCAGTGCATTGTAGAGCGGACCTTGAGGCTGTCTCCTGGTACTCAGTATGCATGCAACTCCAGTTTTAGCTTCCAGCATATATAGATAGAAAATAAACTGCAAGGATAAAAATAAATGATCAACCCTCTGATCGATTATAATTTGCTCGGCCATATATATATTTCACTCCTAAAATCAAAAGTCACACTGCATGCAAATTAATCTAGCAATCACCGAACCAGCAGGACAATAGCCTTTATCTTATGTTCTTGATCATCTATTTTCCCGGTGCCTCAAAGTGGCAGCGAGCAATCAAGGCAGCACCACTGCACCGGTAGCGTCAGGCATCGATGGAGACCGGTGTTCAGCGCCCGCAGCAGGCAGAAGGGTGGTGATGCCGCACATGCCGAGAGACCCAGACTCCGAATGAACTGCAGCTCAGCCAGGCAGCGGCCAGCAGCGGGAGCCAGCTAGCCACGCAGCCACACCCCACATCGTCTCGAGGTGCTCAGATGTGTCGCGCTTGCAAAGAGTCGAAGATTGATGTAACCTGGCTAATCGTGTGTGAGCTATTGCAAGCTAGTAAGAGCTAGCTAGATCAGTGAAGAGCAAATCCTTAGCTTGAGCATTTCCGGTGAAGTCTAGCAACCATTGAAGCATTTGTTACTCTTGGAGGTAAAGCCTCCTAGACGGCTAGGCTTCGCCGGTGAGCTACCGTATTTGTGGTGAGCCACGGATTGTTTGTAAAGGCTGGCCCTGCCTCCTTCGTGGAAAAAGGTTACAAGTTAGTGGAATCGAGAAAAGTGGCTTGGTGTGTATAAGCCCGCCTTTCGTAGGCCCTCAACGGAGACGTAGGATTCATCGTGCCTTGGTGGCAGCCTTAGTGGCAGCGGTGAATCTGAACTTCGGGAAAGATGTCGACTTCGTGTGAGGTAACCTTTGAGCCACTAGCTTGTGACGGCTCAAATTATTTTACTTGGTCTGCTCATGTTCTTCATGATATTAGGGCCATGGGTCCTACTGCTTCTGATTAAGTTAGAAATTAGCAATTCCAATTATTAAATTAAGTTGGTTCAGCCAGTGCATTGTAGAGCGGACCTTGAGGCTGTCTCCTGGTACTCAGTATGCATGCAACTCCAGTTTTAGCTTCCAGCATATAGATAGAAAATAAACTACAAGGATAAAATAAATGATCAACCCTCTGATCGATTATAATTTGCTCGGCCATATATATATTTCACTCCTAAAATCAAAAGTCACACTGCATGCAAATTAATCTAGCAATCACCGAACCAGCAGGACAATAGCCTTTATCTTATGTTCTTGATCATCTATTTTCCCTGTGCCTCAAAGTGGCAGCGAGCAATCAAGGCAGCACCACTGCACCGGTAGCGTCAGGCATCGATGGAGACCGGTGTTCAGCGCCCGCAGCAGGCAGAAGGGTGGTGATGCCGCACATGCCGAGAGACCCAGACTCCGAATGAACTGCAGCTCAGCCAGCAGTGGGAGCCAGCTAGCCACGCAGCCACACCCCACATCGTCTCGAGGTGCTCAGATGTGTCGCGCTTGCAAAGAGTCCAAGATTGATGTAACCTGGCTGCGGCTGGCCATCCACCCGCGTCTTCTTCTAGCTCAGAATCGATCAGATCAACCAGAGAACGAATTTACAAACTTGATATCGAGATGGGAGCAGCGTGATGGGTCCGAACCAACTAACTTCGACAATGAAGACGAAGACGGCGACACGACCGCTACTGGGCTTCAAGGGTTCTCGTGCTAGACTGCTGCACAAATTTATATATGCGACATCACGGCTCCCTCAGAAAAGCGGCCGGAGTCCTCGACATATACGGTTTGTCGTTGTCGTCTGCGATTCGATCGCTGTGTAGGGATCGTGTGTAGCTCGATCGCAGCTTATGGAAAAAAAGATGGCTTCCTTGCTTTAGAATTAGGGAATAAATTAGGGGGCTTTTATAAAATTATAACTACCGCAGAATCCATCATTGCTTTATAATTAGATAGAGATTTGATCTTGTCCTTATCTACTCCAACTTTGTTTCCTATCCCAATTGAGGCTTGCCGATATGTACTTTTTTAGGTTTTCTCGTGCTTTTGGATTTCGAATCAATCTCTCACATGCATAGCAGGAGGAGGACCGTATCTGTTTAGGCTGACGTTTGGACCGTATCCGTAAAATTATGACGTCTCGTTGAATCAATCGTTGCTTTAGTATTAGGTAGAGACTAGCAAATATACCCGTGCGTTGCAACGGGAGAAAATATGGATGAGTATCAATAGAACTATATGCATAACACATGCAAATATCATAAATAGTAAATATGTTTGTGCATTGCTATGATAATATACAATCATGAATCATGGTGATGGTGGGGATGGCGACCTGAAGAACAGGGCAAATTCACGGAATAAAAGAAAGCATCCTTGTTTATATCTTCTCTTAAAAAAGTTCACTAATTTCAGCATGATAAAAAATGAAACTGTATAAAATTAATTAGCCAAAAAGATAGCCCAAGAAATATCCTCTTAACTATAATTATCTATATGCATAGCTTTTCTACGATAGTCGGGAAATATCTTAACGGCCCAATATTTCCATGGGAGTCAAAGTGAAACCAACGTTTAGTACTACCTCCGATCCGTTTTATATGACGTTGTCGACAAAAATTTTAGCCTACGCTCAAATCTTTTTTTCTTGTCTGAAACGAAAAAATATAGTGAATTGGAGGTAGTAGTTTCTTTTTTTCTAAATTTTGAAAGTGAGCCAAACTGCATGCTTCTAAGTGTCATCAATTGTCATAAAATGGATGCATTATTTGGAGCACTTAACATTATCTTCTAATACATTGTTAAGCAAGTTTTTTAAACGTTTCAATATGAACGGTTGGCATATCCAACATAATCTCACCTCCTATTGCCTTTTATTTGTATCCACGGCCACAACAGGGGAGGCTGCGATCGAGTTGTGTCTTTGGTTTTGTGCAAGTCAGGGTGAATCAGCTTCGGACGGCAGCGCAGCATGAACGGTTACCCAAGGCTACTCTAAACCGAGGGGGCCCACGTGAAAATAACATAATTTGGTCTTGGCTCCCGTAGTCCCGTCCCTTTCGTCCACTCACCGCGTCACGCGAGGATGAAATATCATTTTCTTCTCTTCCCTTCACCAGAGGTCCAAAGCTCCAGCAAATTCTCACTCGATCTCTCTATTCCAAACCAAATCAAGCTTTCTCCTGGATCTTTGTTCCCTAGCAGTTCAATTGCTCGGATCCGTTGACATTAGAAGGAGAGAAGCGCTGGAGTAGGTACCCTCGCGAAGAACAATGGCATATATGGGGTGTGGTTGGTGGCGAGCTGCGCTGCAAGAAACTGGTTTGCGGATGACGGCAAGCCTCACCGCTTGTGTGGTGCCGTCCTTGCCTTGGCCGCATGCGCCGATGAGGACGAGTAGCACCACGCGGAGGGGAGGACACCTCCACGACCGTTGGAACGCCGATGTACGACTATTACGGTGAGTCACCCGACCACTCTGCGGTTGTTCTCCATGGTTCCCTTCAGCTCACATCTACCTGACATATATATGTCCTACGCATATATATGTTCCCCTCCTGGTGCACGGTGAATCATCCGCTGCCCCTCTTGATTCATCATCTAGGGAGACGATGGTGGTGGATCTATTGAGGAGACTATGTGACACAGAGCTCGGGTGCATGGCCGGCGACGCCGAGTTGCTTCACGCGTCACCGCAGCTCATCTGCACGGTAATCGAGTGAGACGTTGCTGTGGCGAGGGAGCGGCCCACGGATAGCCTCGGCAGCGGCGTCTTTCTCCATGGCGGACGATGGTAGAGGGGAGAGGAGCAGACCTGATCCAATTTGGGTCGGCGCAGGGGCGAAGCGGTGGCGTCACTCAGGTGGAAGACGACCAGTGGACCGCGGGTTGATTTGTGGGAAATTTGAAGGCACTTTTTGCAAATCGCGAGTCACGCCGCAAACATTAAAACGTTTTCAGTGGACTGCGCGTTGATTCATGTGAAAGTTTGGGCCTTTTTGTAAACTCTACACCGTAAGACCGAGGCTTCGTTCCGTCGTTTGTTTGCAATTGGACTGCTCGTTAATAATAGAACTTTCAGGGTATTTATTACAAATTTACGATGTAGCGCTGAATCAATTCTTATTTTAATATTAGATGTAAAGGTAGAGATTATCAATCGTGCATCCCAGCAATACTATGGAATAATTGAATTTAGCTAGATATATTGGAGAGATAAGTAAACGGAGAGAAGAGATAAACATCGTTTTTTTGGCTAGACAACTGGGGAGGTCGTACGGTTTGTCAACCCAGTGTGTAGGGTTCGGGTTCGAGTTCGAGGTCCCAACGTTTAGGGTGAACGGGAAACGTATAGTATCTGCATCAGATTATGCGTGTGAAGACGCGCGAGCCGAACGATATGATCGATCGCGTAAGCGTAGCGCGTACACGACGTCCTGCACTTGGCGATGACGAGGCATGTTTCGGTAGCCATCGATGACCACCGCTGCCGCTGCCCGCCGCCGGCGGTGGACGCGGAGCCGAGCTCCGACTCCGACTCCGACCACGACCATCCGCTGCAGGAGCCGGAGTTCGTGATCCACGCCGTGGACGACAACAACGGCGGCCGCCGTCCGCCGCCGGCGAGGCGGGGCGTCCCGGCCCAACAAGCCCAACGCCCGCCGCCGCCCGCCCACGCCGCCGGCGACGACCGGCGGAAGGCGGCCAGGGTCGAGCGCCTCCGCTCATACATGCTCATGCCACAGGTAAATTATACAACGGTACGGTCATTGCGGTTGTTCTCTTCTCAACGCGATCTGACGATGGTTAATTAATTCCTGCCTTTTAGTTCATCCTGTGCGGTTGGACTCTGGTCTTCTGCTCCATGATGATCTACTTCGCCAAGAACCCCGACATGTGGCCTGATCTCACCTGGGTGATCGTCTACTCCGTTCTCATCATGGTGGTCGCGCTGGTGTCGGCGCTGCTCTCCTACCTCGGCGTTTATGTCTACGATAGCTAGCTAGCCACTTGGCCAACCAATATACTTTTTCCCTTCCAAATTATAATTTATTTTTATTTTTATATATGTAGCAGCGTGTACTTATACGCATAATAAATTTTATGTTTCTAATAAAAGAACAAATTGAATACACACTTATTTTGATATATAATCTCACTTTTCGTTCAATTGATCGACGCCTCCGTAAGTTAATACAAAACCATGAACTAATTAAATTGAAGCAAAATTTAACCTGGTGAAATAGGATACATCACGTCGGGTGTTCCGCTCAGTTGGAAGCTACTCCGTATGAAACAAGAATGTGATAGTTTTAATAACAAAGCAACTTTCCTGCACCTGGCGGTAGATTCACCAGCCATCGGATCGGTGCTGCATCTAGATTCGAGCTTGTGATCACCAGCTGAAATGTGAGTTAAACTTTTCGAGTTTTGAAAGTTTGGGGCGGCAACTAATGGACCCACGGTATGGGGGAGGAGCGCATGTCCCCATGGTTGAATACAGTTGTTTGAATGGCAACTGTGAAGTCTATAAAAACTGTAAAAAGAAGGACGAACCTTGATATTTGTGATTCACACAACACGTGCTTATCTTTTTTACTGCATTGCATGAATATCGTAGTTCGAGTAATCCTCATGCCACATTGATCGTTTTCCCTAATTCCCTCGTATCCTGCATCGTAGAAAATGGCTAGTGCATTTGGGATCAACGCGAAAAGAATAAACTGATTGAACACATGTGATTTCCCTGTGCATAGTCCTGACTAGGCGATGATGGAGGCACGGAGCACTTGTAGGTAAAACGAAAATGGTTGAAGTTGTACACATGTATTTTTGCTGTACGCGCATGTGATCGATTCTCCTACTTGGGGTTAAAGTACATTACTTGCCAGCCAGTGGTCGGACAAAACCACTGAGTAAAAACCACTAGAGATTCATGCACAGTAAACATGACAAAAGAGGCAAGAGCCATGCCGTGTCACTGGCAAACAAAAGGGTGCCGCGAGGTCAAGTATACAGTACGCGTGCATGCGTCAAGTTTCCTGCTCTGAATTTGTCTGATCCCGCGGTGCACATGAACCTCCTTCGCAAAAAGACGATACCCGTTCACGGCGAGCTATTAACATGATTGTCCTTAGACACGTGCTGCTTAGGAAGGAGCGTATGTTTTTTTAGGGTGTTTGGATCCTCCCGCTAAATTTAGTCCCGTCACATTGAATGTAAGACGTTAATTAGAGGTATTAAATATAGATTAATTAAAAAATTCATTACGTAAATAAAGATTAATTTACGAGACGAATTTATTAAGTCTAATTAGTCTATGATTAGATAATGTAATGCTACCGTAAATATGTGATAATTATGTATTAATTATATCTTAATTAGGCTTGTTAGGTTTGTGGTAAAATAGACATGACTTATCTAATTAATTTTATAATTAATTTATGTTTAATAGGTCTAATTATTATTTATTAGCCCCTTGGATCCAAACACCCCTTAACACAAAGCAAACTGGAATTATCAGCACAGAAACGTCTTAAGGTAGTTTGACGTATCTTCCAGCCACGATCGGAGGAAAAAAAATAAAAAGAAAAAGAAAAGGAAGGAAGCAGAGGATGCAATGAGTCGGGTCAGTGGCGTCCGATAGAATCGCCTGGATGCTACAGTTCCCTCAGGGCCTGTAAACCTGGAATTATGGGTGCTTATATATAGATGTATAAAAGAATCAGATCAAAACTGCATCAGCACAAACTGCTACCGAATGCAATATGTGTGAAACAATGCCACAACAGATGCTAACCAGGGTATATATTGAATAAAACCCAATTCTTATATCTGTGCATAAAAAAGACTTGATCATGATCATGATACATGTTCTTTTACTTACACATAAATCTGCAAGTTTTGTATTTCATTCTACAGCCGGAACCAGTTGCAGAGAAAAAACTATAGAAAGAAGGAAAATGAAAGAGAAGACCCCAACAGAAAAACAAAGTCGCATGAAACTCCCCCATCAGGCAAGGAACTGGTCCTGAAGAACCAAACCAATCTGAAGTGAAGCTCTGATCAATTTATTATGGAGCCTATCATTTGCATCTGACCTTTTCCTAAATCTCCAAAGATACCCATACTAGGTTAAAAAAAACTAAACAGAACTACAGAAGACAACCTTTGGGTATCTCCACACACTAACAAGAATAGATGAACACAACCATGCTATTCATCATCAAGAAATCTTACATATCCAGGCCACAGTTCAACATTCACCAGAGGTAATATCTAACAAAGAAACAGGACAAGTTCCAAGCAAATTAAAGTTGAGGAACCTTAGCACCAGAACACATTAGCCCATTTTCAGAAGTATGAGTGTAACTATCCACAGCATTAGAATCTATTAATTTCTCATCCAGTGAATCATGATGTAATGCACGCTTGCCTCAGTTTTGTTTGTCTACCTGCATCAGATAATATGCAAGCATATTAGAATCGTTGCTAGCCATAGAAAATAACAAGATATGATGAATTCAGTGATGATTTCCCTTCGTCATGATAACCCATACCAAAAGGCTACAAATTCTACAAATTTTATTCATTTTGCATACACCCAGTAATCAAGCTTAGAATTGTTCATATAGATTAATCCAGCTTCGCCACCTCCACCACCAAACAATAGCTATTGGACAAGGAAAAGAAATATGGAAACAACAATTATACAGTTATAAGATTGGAATTATTCCTATAGATTGATCCAGCTTCACCATCTCCACCAGCAATCAACAGCTAGCTACTGGGCAAGGAAAAGAAAGGTGGAAACAACAATTATACAGTTAAGAAATGCTTACCAGCTCTTACCATCCAGACAACAAACAAAAGATCAGGATAATGGCTATCAACGCTCCACAAGTAGTTCCACAGATAGCCCTGTACCATGACGAATGAAACATCGCACATAGCACGGTGGTAAAAAAATACCAACACGATACCAAATGATGTGATAGTGGCAATTCTTGTATAGCGAACTGATGCAGGTGTCGTGCCGAACAGACCAGAAGCTAAGCCCGAAGATACAACGAAGACACCCAATGTAATCCCACCAAATGCACATAGCTTCACAAAGTCTGAGGATGCATGAAGTAGACCATATATTGCAGCGGACGTGGGCATTGAACCGCCAAGCATGGGCCCCAACAAAGCTGTGTACTTGCTAGCCTGCGAGAAATAATACACAACATTACTAGTTAATACAAAGGGCTACAAGTTAGTGGCCAATTCATTCTCTACTATAGGTGATCCAACAAATATTTGACAGGCATACTGCTTAGCATTTCATTTATAATTTAAACTTTCCAAGAAAGAATGCAGGCAGGTATAAGGGTGTCCATGGCAAAGTGTCAATCTTTCACTATATATTACTCGGTCGCAGTTTTAT
Source organism: Echinochloa crus-galli (assembly GCA_900205405.1). NCBI lineage: Eukaryota > Viridiplantae > Streptophyta > Magnoliopsida > Poales > Poaceae > Echinochloa > Echinochloa crus-galli. Next base: position 1,637,154 of record OAMR01000270.1, on the reverse strand, counting down.
TTATGGCAAAGTGATATATGTAGCGAGAAGAACTAGTCTCCACTCTCCAGTTTCCATTTAGTTGGTGGATCTAATTTTACCGTACCAGTTCATTCCCTACCTAGATGATATGTTCCTAATGCCAAACTACTAGCTATTGTTTCGGAAAACTTACATTTGACGCGGGGGTGAGATTTGTCTGCGCAGAGACTGGACAAGCAATCCAAGCCCCCGTACCAGCTGCTGCTGCTGCAAGCTCCAAGATCATCACCTGCAATTGATCAGAAAAGCATTTTATAATGGATTATCAACTTGAAAGAAAAAAGGTTCCACAGTTAATTGCCGCTTGCCTAACCAGCCTAATTAAGATATAATTAATACATAATTATCACTAGGGTGGCAGCGGCGCGCGTGAGGGCACGCGCCCGCGGCAGTCGGTGGGTTGAGAGGATTGCCGCTTGCCTCCCCGGTCCCCACAGCAAGAACCGCCGCGCCAAGACTTCCCAAGGGCGGACGGATCAGTGGACGGCGGGAGCGCGTGCAAGGGCACGAGGCGGCGGCCGATGAGCCCGGAGGATTCGTCCGCGCGGCGGCGATTGGGGTCGGGAATGGGGGATTTCTTCGTTTTGAGTTCCGGTTAGTTGGGACGGGCGGGGGATTTGAAAGACTTTTTTTGTTTTTTAGCCCTTTTCGCGAAAGAAGTTCACAAATACGCCCCTGGTGGAAAGATTTCAAAAATAGACCCTGGGCTCGGCGCCATAGCACGCGGCGCCGAGGTCACACAGCTCGGCGCCACGGTGCATGGCGCCGAGCCATCGCCAACTGTGCCACTGTGGCGTCCGACGTGGCAGACGCGGTACGACGACAGGTACACTCCTCTCTTGAGGATTGCTGGCCTGGACATCGTATCGTACCAGGTTCGTCGCGGGTTGCCTGTTTTGAACCCAGCGGCGATCACAACTCTTGTTGATAGGTAAAATCAGAGTCCCAAAAATCCGGCCTCTTTTTTGTTTTCAATAAATTGGATGATTCATTTCAGTGTCTCATTTATGTAGGTGGAGGCCGGCCTCTTGTTGATACTTTCCACCTTCCTTGTGGTGAGATGACAGTGACACTTGAGGATGTGCAGAAGCTTCTTGGACTCAGTGTTAGAGGGCGTCCGGTTACAGGCCAGTGCAGCCCTGAGGGTTGGAGGGATCGTGTGCACGCCTTAGGGAGAGAGCTTCCTGCCGCGGCTCCGGGTACACGGACCTCGTCACACTTGTGCCCAATCAGGTAATGCCTCCAAAATATATCATGGTGGCAGTGTGGAAAGAGATCGTTATGGATACGTTGAGTTTGTTGACATGCAAAGTGTACCGGTTCTATTCAATGAAAGGCCATCTTTTAGTGAGTTTGTTGTAAGGGCTCGTGAGGAGATACGTTCCCATGGAGACGTTGATGACATAGAAGTTGACGGTGTTATCAACCTAGGTGCTCCCCCCAACATCTTGAGGCGGACCGTCCGAATTGACAGTGAGAACCAATGGGACAATTATGTGAGAGTGGCAATGAAGAGTCAGTTGCAATGTTTAGATATGGTGGTGCGGCCGGTGTTTATTGATCCCACCCCTAGCATGTGTGGCCCAGTAATATATTCTTTTTATGGAGAGGCTAGGAGGAACTGATGGGTGATGGTGACTTATATATGTTGTTGGAGCTCATGCAATACCATTTTATCATGATATCCTTATCTTTGTGCCTTTTGTTGTATAGGGGACATTCATGATAATGTCGGTGTTAACTCGTTGCCCTATGGTGTCCGAAATGAAGAGGAAATTAGGGCCTCTAACAGTGTGGAAGTTGAAGCTGCAGTTATGCATCATGATAATGTCGGTGCACACCGAGTCTCCTCCTTTGTCCGAAATGAAGATGAAATTAGGGCCTCCAACAGCATGGCAGATGTGGCCGATGAAGCTCAAGTTATGAATGATGATGAGCCTTATGAGTGTGCGAGGGCCATTGACTCTGATGATGACCAGCCGGTTGGAGAGCTTACAGAGAGTGACATTGAGATGATGAGACGTATCCTGCCTGGTCGTGACTTAAGTGTTCATGCATTCAGTGATCTTGCACGTTCAGATAAGGCTCATGCAGAAGGTCGTGATGAAGACCTTTTAGACGCTCCTGATGTTTCTTGGAGCATGACAGTTGAGACGGGGCGCATTTTCAATGACCTTCCATCATTGAAGAGGTGGTTGCAGCATTTTGCAGTCCTTCGCAAAAGGCCATACAAGGTCCTCCATTCTTATGCTGAGCGGCGGTACACAGTTGTATGTGACAAGGACCGTTGTGATTGGAGGGTATGTGCAAGGAAGCAAAAGGTCACCGGTAAGTGGAAGATCACAAAAGTGGTTGGGCCACACACATGTTCAGAACATGAGTTGACAACTAAGCATCGACAGTTGAGCTCAACCTTAATTGCGAAGCGGCTAATGGGAATTCTGAAGCAAGAACCCACCATGAAGTTGAAGACAAGTATCAGCACAGTTAAGGAGGTTTATGATGGATACCGGATTACTTATGGTAAAGCTTGGAGGGCTAAGCAGTGGGCATGGAAGATGATATATGAGCAGTTGCCGGAACTTTTAAATGCAATCAAAGCGGTGAATCCAGGGACAGTTTACGAGTACATGCCTAAACCAAATGAGTTGATAAATGGGCGACAGATTTTCTTCCGACTCTTTTGGTGCTTCCCTTAGTGTGTTGGGGCCTTCAAGTATTGTCGTCCCGTCTTCTCAATTGACGGCACGTTTCTTCTTGGCAAGTATGCAGGGGTGCTTCTTATAGCCATATCTGTTGATGCAAACAACGAACTGGTTCCTTTGGCATTTGCCTTGGTTGAGAAGGAGAACAAAGATAGTTGGGGATGGTTCTTGAGACTCGTCCGGATACATGTGGTTGGTCCCGGTCGAGAGGTTGGTGTCATATCTGATAGGCACCAAGGCATACTGAATGCTGTGCGTGAGCATATACAGGGGTATGCCCCTTTGCACCATCGTTGGTGCACTCGACACCTTGCCGAGAACCTCCTCCGTAAGGATGGTGTCAAGGACAACTTCAAGCTATTCGAGGAGTGTGCACGTCAACTTGAGGATAAGTACTTCCGTGAGAAGTTGGAGCAGATCAGAACAGCCACCAATGCAGAGGGTAAACAATGGTTGACAGGATTGATGAGAGATTTGGAGAAATGGACTAGGTCCCATGATGTTGGAGGATGGAGGTACGAGTTTCAGACCAGCAACATGGCGGAGTCGTTCAATGGCCTGCTCTTGGGGATACGTGGTATGCCTGTGAATGCTATTGTTTCCTACACTTTCTACAAACTTGTTGCGTTTTTCAATGATAGGCATGCCAAGGCTAGAGAGTTACAGAGTCGTGGAGTGAGATGACCTAAAAACCCAACACAACACCTGAACAAGGCAAAGGAACGGGGACACATGCATGAAGTCATGTGTTTTGATCATACTTCGGGCACTTATGAGGTAGTACAGAGGGGTGGTACAACATCCGATGGCGAGATCCGAGAGTCCAGAAAGCATGTGGTTTGTCTACAAGAATTTACCTGCACTTGTGGTGCACCAAAGCAATATCACTTCCCATGTTCTCATTTGGTGGCTGCAGCAAGAGGTCGGAACTATGACATCGAGAGTAGGATACCTCGTGAGTATGGTGTTGACTACCAAGTGCTCACATGGAGTCCTAGATTCGTACCTTTTCGGGACTCGGGAGAGTGGCCTCCATATGACAGCCCGAAGTACGTTGCAGATCCAGCTTCCCGTTGGGACAAGCGTAGGTCTAGAAAGAGGACGAGGTACAAGATGGTTATGGATCAGATTCCAGGAAGAACTAGGCGAGGTAGTGGAACTCCATTTCTTAATGACCCCGATCAGTATGAATGTGGCAAGTGTGGTAGACTGGGTCACAATTCACGCACGTGCCATTGGAGTATTAGAGGGGACATTCATGATAATGTCGGTGTTAAATTATTTCCCGCATTTTATCGGTTACTTGCATACATTCGTTGCAAATATTTTTTTTGTAATATTTATTGTTAAGATGTTAAATTTTCTAACTAATCTGTCTCTCTATTTCAGGATGGCGCTACCCCACCTGCTGGATCCGTACTACGACCAGAACCACCGAGGACGACTCACGGCGGAGGGGCGGGTAATGACATACTCTCGCTTCGTCAATCATATTACATTTCTAATTGCTACTAACTTTGTTAATCAAAATTTTAATTTTGCGCAGGAACTGCCCCTTCTTCGTCCTCGAACCCATAACGGGTTCGTTGACATGCGGTACGATGACAGGTATACTCCTCTCTTGAGGATGGCTGGCCTGGACGTCGTATCGTACCAGGTTCGCCGCGGGTTGCCTATTTTGAACCCAGCGGCGATCATAGCTCTTGTTGATAGGTAAAATCATAGTCCCACAAATCCGGTCTCTTTTTTGTTTTCAATATATTGGATGATTCATTTCAGTGTATCATTTATGTAGGTGGAAGCCGGAAACTCATTCTTTCCACCTTCCTTGTGGTGAGATGACAGTGACACTTGAGGATGTGCATAAGCTTCTTGGACTCAGTGTCAGAGGGCGTCCGGTTACAGGCCAGTGCAGCCCTGAGGGTTGGAGGGATCGTGTGCACGCCTTTCTAGGGAGAGAGCTTCCTGCCGTGGCTCCGGGTACATGGACCTCTGGGGTACCTATTTCTTGGCTCCGACAGAACTTTGGCATTTGTCCGGGAGATGCAGATGAGCAGACAGTTACCTACTACTGCAGAGCTTGGATCCTTCACTTGTTTGGGTGTGTTCTCTTTCCAGATGGCACTGGTGACGCCGCGTCTTGGATGTACATCCCTTGCCTGACAGACTTCTACACGGCGGGGGGTTACAGTTGGGCGTCCGGAGTCTTGAGTTTCTTGTACCGGCACCTTTGCGAGGCTTGTCGGCGCACCCGGCATGGCAGTTCTGTTGGGGGGTGTGTGTACCTTCTCCAGCTTTGGATGTGGACTCGTTTACCTGTTGGTCGGCCCACAGTTCTTCCTCCACGTCCCTGGTTCGTGGAGCCCGATCCTCGACTTCAACCGACGATTGCTTACCTTTGGGACCAGGTGACACCTCCACATGCCAGGTCTGTGCGAGCATACGTCGAGTATGCTAATGAGCTGGATTGCCTCACACCCTCTATGGTGAGCTAATTTCATTCCGTTACCGCTTGTACTAGATTGACTCATTTCATTGAACTGTTGTAAGCGATACTAACATACAAAGTTTTTCTAGGTCTCTTGGAAGCCGTACAC
>OAMR01000270.1:1615610-1630459 GCA_900205405.1 Echinochloa crus-galli | reverse complement strand
TCTCAGATCCTAGATGCTCCTCAGCCTTCGCAGCCTGCCACATGTAGGCAGCGCCGCTCACGTGACTGTTACACTCCGGGCACCGATGCTCTAGGTAAGGGCAAGGGTAAGGCTAGGATGCACTGATGGTTGTGGGTGACTTGTAATGGTTGTGGGACACTGTGATGGTGAATGTGTTGTATGCGACTTGTGATGGTGGCTTGTGTATGTGACTTGTGATTGTCGGGGGCTTTTGATGCTCAAAACCAAGGGAAGTTATGGCAAAAAAATTTCTGTGACTTTTTGGCTATGGACTGTTGTTATGGACTGTATGGATTAATTTTATGGACTCTATTTATGTCGTGGTAAACTTGTTGTGTCTATGTGAATCTATGATATATGTGCCTTGTAATTATTCAGGATGGAATAAAACAAGGGAAGTTCTGCCAAATTTTTTTGGTGAAAGGTTACTAATTTAGAAAATTATTGAATGTCTGATATGTAACTACCACTGTACCAACCACATATTTCAAATAAATAATTAAGACAATCAAATCGTAAAGAAATATTATATACTACAGATTCTGTAAATATATGAAATGACATGTCACTGAAAAGTCTAGATTCCAAATAGCCTTTTCAGCGTCCTTCAACATAGCATTTTTAGTGTTCATTAGAATAGCTTTTTCAGCGTCCTTCAACGTAGACTTTTCAGACAACTATCCTAGCCTTTTCAGATGCATTAACCACAGCACATCATGAGTAATTACATGCCTCGGCCTATATACACACACTGATGAAACCACACCACATCAGTAGCAATGTCTGGAGGGTCATCTAGTGGGAAGGGTTTCGGCTCAGGGAGAGGAAAGGGGGGGAGGAAGGGACCTCCCATTGTGTGGGAGGGGTCTCTTGGCCCAGATGAGTATGGTGAGGCAGTGTATGAGTTGCCAGTTCAGAGTAAAAGTGATTTCGGTAAAGAGTGCCCTCTGAGAGGATACGATAAAATGAGAGAAGACTGGCCGAAATGCATGCACGGGGAAGATTGCTTTTTGCAAATGATGGTTGAGGGCACAGACGGAGGTCGTCGTTTCTTCAAATGCCCACGAGCATGGGTAAATATTATTGCTCTTCGCTTTTAATATATTTTCATATCACTTTCTATCTACAACTTACGATAGCTATTTTTTAATAGTCCTCCAAGGCGCCAGAAAAAATGTTTACCCTTGTTTGGTACAGGTCCTCACATGCCACTACATCCGTTCTGCATTTCGATTATCCACTGCACTATTTCGTGAGTTTTTTAATTCATATTCTTTGAGGCCAAAACGAAAAATGCACCGCTTGACAACCAACCAAAATAAAAAATACAACATTGTTCTTGGATTAACCGCGCAAGAATAAAATGTGCATTACATGCGAACTAGCATAATAGTTGTGGATTGATCAGGAGAGGGATGAGATGCATTGGTCATAATCGCATAGCGGTGGTGGAGTCTGCAAAAAATTATGAGTTAGATTGCTATTACATGAAGTAACGAATCAAAAATCACTATTTTGACCACTAAGTTCTCACCATCATGCCAATGCGGATCTGCTCCGGTGTTGGATCGAATGCAAAGTTCGCACACATCCAGTACCTTTGTCTAAAAGTCTCCTCTTCCTCTGAAACCTCTACCTTACAAGGATCACCACAAAAGCACATCGGCACGGGAACACCGCTAGGTAATGGGTAAGGTTCGAAGGCATTGCGAGGCCTTTGTTGAAAGTTATTCCTCCTACTCAACAAAACATATTTGGACTAAATTGACGACTCTACTAACAAAATCGGAGAATTTACTATTTTGGACGAAGATTACCTTGCTTGACCACCTCTACCTCGCCTAGGCATCCTAGTTTTCAATATCACACGTACACATATTAATCATCTAATAACTCATAAGAAGTTTCATATCTAGGGTTACAAAATACACATAATTTAAACCAAATCAATCCGAGAAAAATAGAGGACATGACAGAGGATACCTTGCTCTCGAAGATCTACGGAAAAAATCAAAGTTTCCACGGTCCAATAGATCGATTCCGGACGTTGGTTGGATGGGGGAAATAGGGAAAACCGAGAGCAACAAAGAACAAATGGAGCAGGCAGGGACACGGCTGAGGTTGAAAATGGGGGCTCGGCGCCAAGATCCACGGCGCCAAGCTCGGCGCCATGGTCTATGGCGCCGAGCCCCCTGCCACGTCGGACGCCATGCCGGCTCGGGTTGCGATGGCTCAGCGCCATGCACCGTGGCGCCGAGCTGTGTGACCTCGGCGCCGCGTGCTATGGCGTCGAGCCCAGGGTCCATTTTTTGAAATCTTTCCACCAGGGGCGTATTTGTGAACTTCTTTCGCGAAAAGAGCTAAAAACAAAAAAGTCGGGGGATTTGAGGGGCAGTCGAGCTCGGCTACTCGAAATGGTGGGCCGGCGGCGCTTGGGCTCCTTCCGTGCGCTAGATAAGCAACTCGGTTTAGACGCCCAATAAAAACCTAAAATTTTAGAAATTAGACGCCCAATACTATCCATGATTATCTACGCGCGCATCTTTCTACGAGATTTTTTGGTTCCGTTGAAAACAAAGCCGCGCACATAATCATATTCGAATTATTTTTTGGGTGCGAAATTCTATTAGCCTCCAACAGTTTCATGTGCTATCAGATTCAACATTCTTATCAACGAATTAAAAATTCTAGAAATATTGATTCAACACTTAGAAAACTAATTCAATATTTTTATTGAAATAGTATATTAAAAATGGTGAGACGGTATAAGAAAAATATTGAAGTAGTATATTCCTAATGTTGAACTAGATTCAACTAATAATTAACATTTTTGAAAATAATATTTCAATAGTTCTTACATTAAATGTTGAAATAATATAACAAAAATATTGAACTAGTTTACTGTTAATGTTGATTTAAAAAAGAGTATTAAAAATATGAAATATATTTAAATTGGAGCTTGTTTTGTTGCATAAATTCTAACTAACACCACGGTTCAAATGGATTTGAAAAAATAATTTATAGTTTGAAAGAATAATGAATTCAAAGTTTGAAATCTAATTGGAATCGCATCCGACCAACTCATGCATGCTACCAACCACGTGCCTCCAGCTGTCCACATGCACCTCTCACGTTGTTGTTTGCTCTTCTCCCGCATCAATCTAATCCGTTCATCCGATCATCACAAATTTCAAACAGTGAAAGTCATGTAGTAAAAAAAACTTTAGAAAGCTATATAGATTTCTCGGGCGCTTGGCAAGTTGGCCCTTTGAGCCCAATACAATTTATTGTCGTGCTCCGATTGGAAAAAGTCCATTTTGCCTCCCTTATCAGTTACGGAAGTCTGATTTATCATCTCCAAACCGGACAAGTGACCTCTACCAACTTTTAATACCACAACAAATTTCCTCCCTCCCCAATTTTGATCCTGATTTATACTGTTTTGGCTGCCACAATGAATCGACACGTGGGGCCCATACCCACTCATCTTTTAAGGCCTTCTCCAAAGGTTGTCTAGACCGCTAGTACAGAGACCACGTCGAAGAGAGAAGGTGCTCAAAATAAGCTTGCTAGCGAGATAAATCTACTCTCTCTGATCTCATGTCCTCCTGACTCTGTCGCCTGCTAATTTCTTTTTTTATTCTCTCTCTCATCCAGGTAAGCCGGCGACTTCGTCAAGTCCGTTGAGGACGGCCTAAGAAAAGCAAAAGCTCCTGCCCAACCTAACACGACACCTCCTGCAGCGCGAGCACGACGCAACCGCGGTGGTGGTCGTAGAGCGTCCCTGCTACGCGCTGGCCGGGATGCGACGCCGCGTCGAAGAAGGACGCGCCGCCACGACGATGACGAGGCCGCTGCCGATGATGACGCGGTGGCGCTGTGTTGGCTGCTGCTGCGGTCTTGGCCGGCGTCCCGACCTGTAGCCGTGCATATTGCACTGTCAGAGAATGCACTACTAGAGAAAGCTCACATCCACTTCGTTCAAAAGCCGCGGCATTGTTTGGACCCGATGCTAAATACGCATTAGCACCGGATTCAATGGCCAGGAGCGGGGCGGCGCGCAGGAGCGATCGGATCGTGGTAATACCTGATGATAAAGGTTCTCCAATAACATCAGTTGCAGCCAGCAACAGGTCTATTTAGCACCTGTTAATGGCTACAACCAGTGCTAGTAAGCACGTGGTCAGGCACTTCTCCGTCTCCTCCTCTTTTTTTACGTCCTTCTCTCTTCTTTTTTGAGTCTTATCTCTTCTTCTCTTCTTTTCTCTCTTCCTCTGCTCACACTTTGTTTCTTCCCTCCGCAGGCTAGAGGGCAAGGAGCAGCCGGCGCGCGGGCGAGGAGATGGCGCGGCGCGGGCGGGCGCCGCTAGCGGGCGGCACGCGGCGCTGGCGGGCAGGCGCCGGCTGGCAGTAGCAGTAAAATCATGTATGTGTGTTCTTGAATCGTGGCGCTGGCAGTAGCTGTAGCTTCGTGGTTGCTCTCTTGTTTTTTTTTTCATGTTCATGCCTTGTCAAATCGTATATGTTCGTGCCTTGTCAAATCGTGTTTTTCTCTTCCTTTTGCTCCCACGAAATTAATTAAAGCTTGAACCGTATATTAATCTTTGGGGATTGTGACATATCATGATAGTATTGTTCTTCTTACCGTCATGCTGTAATGTCTTTTTTTCTAAAAAAATAAATGATAGATCAGATGTGCAGTAGTGTTCTTTCTTTGTTCTAGTCTTCATCTTTGTTCTTCTTGGTCTTGAAGAATATAGAGATAAGATATCATGTCGGCGAGAAAATAAAGGGGAGGAAAATGCTGCAAAATGTAAAAAAAATAAATACAGGCATTTAGCATCGGTTGTGAACACCAACCGGTGTTAAAGGTCCTACTACCTACGCTGTGGTGGCAGAACCTTTAGTATCGATTGGTGCTTATAACCGGTGCTAAAGGCTTCATTTAGCATCATTTATTCTATCCGGTGCTAAAGGGTGGCTAAAGGGTACCCTTTAGCACCGAAAGTTTAGCACCGGTTGGTGCGGATGCGAAGATCTTGATAGTGTTGCGGCGTCACGGCAGCACCAGGCAGCGCGCCACGACCGTCGTCTCGGTCAGCGCGGATGTTTCAGAAGCTGCAGCACACGCTCCCAGCCCTTGGCTCTAGAGGGGATGAGGATGTTCCATCAGTTCGGACCAGAGCTTTTGTTTTTCTTAAGCGCTGAGTCAGCATGAGGCTACATGTCAGATTCAACGTGGCAGCCAAAACGGTCAAAACCTGGGTCAAAACCGGAGAGTGAGGAAAGTTGATTTGGTACGGTGGAGGTCACCTGTCCGGTTTCGTAGCTGAGGACGATAAACTAGACTTCTACTATAGATGAGGGAGGCAAGATGAACTTTTTCCGCTCTGTTCTGGGTCGAGTTCAATTCTGTTTGATTTTTTTTTCTTCTCTGATCCCCACGTTGATTTTAATGGGAGGATAAAGCAAACATGTAAGGTTCTGTTTGTTTCCCACACGCTAAACTTTAGCACCGTCATATTAGATATAAATATGTTAATTAGGAGTATTAAATACAGATTAGTTTAAAAACACATTACATAAATGATGAGTAATTTACGAGACGAATCTATTAAGCCTAATTACACCATGATTAGACAATGTAATGCTACAATAAACGTATGGTAATTATGTATTAATTATAGCAAAATTAGGCTGGTTAGGTTCGTCTCATGAAATAGACATAACTTATGTAATTAGTTTTATAATTAGTTTATATTTAATACATCTAATTATCACTTATTTAAAGCACTAAACTTTAGCACATGGATCCAAACACCACCTAATACTCCCTCCGTCGTGTATATAAAGTATTCAAGGATTCTAATTATATCTAAATATAAGGCATTTTAGATTAGTCATTCCTTTTTAGGTTACTAGTTGGTATGCACGTGCTATGGCACGTGTTTTAAAAATGACACGTGAAAAATCTTAAATTCAATAGAAAGTTGATTGTAATTTAAAGAAAAAAATGTTCAATTTGCAAGACACACGGTACAAGTTCTATAAACTTTATGCTCAACGCTTCTTCTCTTTTTGCGAATTCACAAATTGAAATCACAAACTCACAAACATTCGCTTGGAGCTCACCTTTCAGTGGCTCAGTAATCAACTGTTTCAGCACTACGTCAAATCAGAGAAACGAAAAGAGAGAATAATGGACAAAATATCGAACTCAAGTGTATACTATAATATATAAATATAAGTAAATATTGCAAAGGCAAATAAGTAAATATTCAAGACCGAAATGTTCTAAACGACAATATAAAATAGAGACTAAACGTGCAATTGTCATATTTACTCTAACTCATAGACTTCCGGAGGAGGAGGTACCATTGTGTGATGAAGATCCAAATAACTATTTGGAAGCAGGTGAAAATAGTCCTATCTACAGAACTTATCATATTGTACACTGCAAAAATGGAAAGGAAATGTAAAATTATTGGACTTAAATCCAAACGTAATCATTAACTACCATCTATTTGAAAACTTACTTAGGCTATATATACTAAATATGGCAATATTAAGGATACGACATTGCAAAAAAAATTACCATATGTTACACTGCAAAAATGAAAAAGAAATGTAAAATTATTAGAGTTAAATCCAAACATAATCATCAACTACCATCTATTTGAAAAATTGCTCAGATTATACATATTAAATATGACAACGTAAAGGGCACGGCATCGCAAGCAGAACTTACCATATTGTACACTGCAATAATGGAAAGGAAATGTAAAATTATTGGACTTAAATCCGGACGTAATCATCAATTACCGTCTATTTGAAAACTTGCTTAGATAATGCATATTAAATATGGCAACATAAAGGGCGAGGCATCGCAAGCTGAACTTACCATATTGTACACTGCAAAAATGAAAAAAATGTAAAATTATTAGACTAAATCCAAACGTAATCATCAACTACCATATATTTAAAAACTTGCTCATATTATACATATTATATGTGGTAATATAAAAGGCACGACATCGCAAGCAGAACTTACCATATTTTACAATACAAAAATGGAAAGAAAATGTAAAATTATTGGACTTAAATCCAAATATAATAATCAAATACTATCTATTTAAAAACTTACTCAGATTATACATATGAAATATGGCAACATAAAGGGAGCGGCATTGCAAGGAGAACTTACCATATTGTACACTTCAAAAATGGAAAGGAAATGTAAAATTATTGGAGTTAAATCCAAACATAATCATCAACTACCATCTATTTGAAAAATTGCTCAAATTATACATATTAAATATGGTATGAAATATGGCAACATAAAGGGAGCGGCATTGCAAGGAGAACTTACCATATTGTACACTGCAATAATGGAAAGGAAATATAAAATTATTGGACTTAAATCCGAACGTAATCATCAACTACCGTCTATTTGAAAACTTGCTTAGATATTGCATATTAAATATGGCAACATAAAGGGCGCGACATTACAAGCTGAACTTACCATATTGTACACTGCAAAAATGAAAAAAATATAAATTTATTGGACTAAATCCAAACTTAATCATCAACAACCATATATTTAAAAACTTGCTCATATTATACATATTATATATGAAAGAATTAAAAGGTCCACTAGTGAATGCTAGGGAGTTACAGGACTTAAATCCCGGATGGGAAGTCTATCTGAATCCTGACCAACTTAAATAGTGGACCAGCTGTGGAGTGCTTGTGAAGTTGGCAGGAGGAGAAGGGCGTGCCACACGTGCGCGCGCTCGCTCGCCGAGCGGTGGCCGTGGTCGTGTCGTGTCGCGACGCGACACGACGCGGTGAGGTGAGGTGAGGTGAGGTGAACGTTTATTTGGATTTAAATCTAAACGTAATAATCAACTACCATATATTTGAAAACTTGCTCATTATATATATTAAATATGGCAACATAAAAGGCGCGGCATCGCAAGCATAACTTACCATATTGTACACCGCAAAAATAGATAGAAAATATAAATTATTGAACTTAAATTCAAACGTAATCATTAACTACAATCTATTTGAAAACTTGTTTAGACTATATATATATATATATTAAATATGACAATATAGAAAGGACGCGGCATCGTAAGCAGAACTTAGAAAACTTGCTTAGATAATGCATATTATTAAATATGCAAATAAAGGCGCGGCATCGCAAGCAGAACTTACCATATTGTACACTGCAAAAATAGAAAGAAATGTAAAATTATTGGACTTAAATCCAAAATAATCATCAACTATCATCTATTTAAAAACTGTTGCTAGATTATACATATTAAATATGGCAACATAAAGGGAGCGGCATTGCAAGCAGAACTTACCATATTGTACACTGCAAAAATAGAAAGGAAATGTAAAATTATTGGACTTAAATCCAAACGTAATCATCAACTATCATCTATTTGAAAACTTGCTCGATTATAATGCATATTAAATATGGCAACATAAAGGGTGCGACATCGCAAGCAGAACTTACCGTATTGTACACTACAAAAATAAAAAGAAAATATAAAATTATTGGACTTTAATCTAAACGTAATCATATACGCGACTTTAATCTAAACATAATCATATATGTCAGTTTTGCAAATATACTGGTAAATTCCTTTTGACCATGATGTATATATGACAGCATACGTACTGTATATATGTTTAGAAATGAAGTATGAGCTGCCGAAAAAAACACATCCAAACAGTGTCGCAAATCACGTAAACATGCGGATCTAACAACTAATTAAATCAATTCGATAGTTGCATGTGCCGCGGTCGACGCAATAAGTTCATCCTATTAACAAGTTCATCAAATTATCTAGTCTAGTATCCCATGATACCGTGGCCGACGCAGGAGAACCTAACATGGCCGACGTGTGGCACCAACTTCGACTCACCCATACCATCGCAAACAACCCCACCATCTGCTTGCACGCCACCAGGTAGTACCTCTCGCGTCGGCTCAACGCCGCCGTCGCAGGGCTCTTCGTCACGTCGAACATGGCGAAGCTGCTGGTCCTGACCTCGTCGTCCTCCTCGTCCGACGTTGCCGTATCGCTGTCGACGGCACCGGCGTTCTTGCCTCTACCCATCATGCACGACGCCCTGTAGTACAGCCTCCGATGCTGGAGACGCTCCGGCGTGCAGGTGCACATATGTGTTGAGCCGACGGCCGCGGTGATGGCAGAGCGGCGGATCTCTCTGCTGGAGGATTTGTGGAACAACCACATGTGGAGGGGGCATAATGAGAAGTGACGGCTGGTTGGCGTGATTTATATAAGTCCTAGCTAGTCTAGTATGGTAATTATGACTTCAATTTAGACACAATCATCAACTAAGGAAACATATCATATGTTTGAAAACCTCCTCAGATTGTATATATTAAATTGTCATCGACTAAGGAAACCTATCGTATGTTTGAAAGCCTCCTCAGATTGTATATATTAAATTTGGATAGTCTAGTATGGTAATTATTAGATTTCAATCCGGACACAATCATCAACTAAGGAAACCTATCATATGTTTAAAAACCTCCTCAGATTGTATATATTAAATTTGGAAAACAGCCCCTAATATCCTTTATTTAATCTTCTCTCACCATTAAACCCTACCAACTTTTAGTATTCGCAGATAAGCCCATCTAGCACCCCATAACCACCACAAATATACTCTACACCTTCATCATCATCAACTACCATCTATTTGAAAACTTGCTAAGATTATACATATTAAATATGGCAACATAAAGGGCGCGCGGGTAGATTTAGGTGGACCCAATTTAGTTGAAAAAAGTTCTGGGTTTGGGGGGGATTATCTTCCGAAGGGCGACAAAATGGGTCTCCCCCTCCCCTTTCGTAGTCCTTTTTTCATGACAAATGGGTCCTCTGTGAGGTTGGAGTGGGCCTAATCTTGGTGACAAGCGTTTTCAAATCTAATTCTCTTTATAGTATAGATTCTAGATTAGTCATTGTTTATTTAAATCTTTGTTAGAGTTAGTAGAATTACTTTGCTGATTAACTTCTTGTTATCCGCAAGTATCATTAAATAATTAGACAGCATAATTTTTCACATTATAACTCAGGAATACAAGTGTTTTTTGCCGGCTTGCCTATTTTGTACTAAAAATCTAGGATCCCTTGTATTCCAGGGTAGAAAAAGTAGTTACGACTTGGCCTCACACTAGGCTATTCAAGATGTTGACTTATTTTTCCGAATGTTAGAATTCATTATCTTGTATAGTGATTGTGGTAGTGATGGCGTCAACTATTAAACTCGTTAAAAGCCAGAACTTTATATAGACAGAAGACATTTCACCTCATAGATACGTAGCACAATGGAGAATGTCTTATAGGCTCGAGCACGTCTGGACCTATACTTAGAGTACACAATGCTAAGTAGCTAGATTGAATCTAGATAATGGTATATTGTAGCATGGGTCGGTATTTTAATTAAGGACGGCGTATAATAAAAATTATATATTGTAGAAAAATCTCTAAGGTCTGGAGAAAAAACTATGATATCACCATTGCTTTATCTCTTCTTCACATTTACATTCTGTATTTACTTATTGCACTTTTATTTATGTATTTATCTTATTTTTAAAAATTCTTTTATGTGTGGAGTAAAAATTTTAAGGTAACAATCTTTTCAGGGAAATGAAAGAAATGGCTCTAGAGTTTAGGGCATGTACAACAGCGAGCCGACTGTAGTCGACTCGCGTTCACCCGAGAAAAAAAAATAGCTAATGTGGCGGGGATTA
Source organism: Echinochloa crus-galli (assembly GCA_900205405.1). NCBI lineage: Eukaryota > Viridiplantae > Streptophyta > Magnoliopsida > Poales > Poaceae > Echinochloa > Echinochloa crus-galli. The sequence goes on along the minus strand of OAMR01000270.1, from coordinate 1,619,637 downwards.
AATGAGGACAGAGAGAGCTGTCGTCGCCTCGTTCGTCGACGGCACGAGCGTGTGCTCCGATGCAAGTCGCCGACTCACGACACGCATTGTAGCACCCGCTGCGGCTCATCGATGACGGCGGAGATCCGATGCGCGGGGCGCATGCGGGCGGAGTTTCACTTTGGCGGCAAAGCTTCACGCCCTCCCCCAAAGCTGAAATCCATGCATCCTCCTCCTCCACAAATAGCTCCATAAATAACTGTTGTGCCACAAATAGACACCAAATCGATAAAAAAAATATAATTCAATCATCCGAACCGAATCCAAATCGACGTATCCAGCCCTAAGATTTACTCAATTTCACCTAAATCAACATGAACTTGCCTTTCCTGCTAGCCATAGATGAAATCGGAAGAGCTCGACTTGGTCATCCGCCATGGCAGCATGCCAGTACTTAAACCCACGATCTTCAGAACTTAGCCGAGGATAGCATGCTCCACTGGGTGAGCGACGCCAGCATTAGCTTGGGATCATTCGAGTAGAGAACTGGATTCCATCGAGAGAAAGAGCCCAGAAAACAGAAGGGAGAAGTGGATAAGAACGATGTGTTCGTGGTGATGGTACTGCGGCGAAATTGAGCAATGGAACATGCATTTCTTTGGACCCACCTATCATTGGTTCATGCATAAAAGTATTTTTCTTGTGTTCCTCGTCTCGGCATATAATATTAGAGAGAGTGTTGCCATATTTTTTAACAAATTTACAATAAATATTTGTCTATAATTATAAATTGAAATACGTGCACTAAATGATATACAAAGATGATGTGTATACTTGATCATGATGTATCTAGACATTAAATAAGTTATAGACAAGCTAATAGACAAAGGGAGAATTAGACCTTAAATAATGATTTTATTATATAATATTATGTATTTAGAGAACCTATTATATGAATATATATTATATTTATGCTTTTTTAAATAGACTCATAAGAATTATTTGAATATGTCATGCATCCTCCTTTCTAAGCAATAAAATGGCTACAAAGGTCAAATTACGTACAAGAACATCGTGATTTATGTGTCAAATGATCAATTAATTATCTTACAGACAGCTAAATAGACAATCTTTTATATAAACTGTTTATTTAATTGTCTCTATACTGTAAATAGACAACAACTGACTGTACTGTTGTCAGGGGCGGAGCCAGCTAGATTCCTGGGTATTCCCAGGAATACCCAACTATTCTGCCAGAAAATCAAGTATACATGATGCATATACAAATACTGGTTACATTGGACAAAAATCTCAGTTCCTTGCTTCATAATTTGGCCCAAATCGTGACCAGACCGATCTAGCAACACTTGCCTCCTCCTCCTGCCCCACCAGGCCAGCCCACTCGTCCAGCCCACGAACACAGAAACGAAGACGCTCTGCTCTGCTATGAATCGGCGTGGCAGACTCAGTGTATCCTCTTGCAGTCACGGCCGACACCACTACAAGTTTTGAAACTGGAGGGCCCCATAGTATTTTTTTGAATAAAAAGGCCAAGTTTTGAAACTGGAGGGCTCCATAGTATTTTTTGAATAAAAAGGCCCTGTAGTATTTAATTAGCATCAACAATCTGAATGATAATCTCAAAAAAAAACAATCTGAATGACAGTAGTGTTGTAGTCTACGTAGGACTGTAGGAGTGCTTTGTGATTTGGTGTTTCTTCATAAATACCGACATCATGGAATTCCACGCATTTCCTTCATCATAACGGTAATGAGTGTTAGTTTTTGTCCTATGATGTTATGCAAACTAACATCAGGTTTTACTATCTTGGATATCTTACATTTGAACAATATGTACTACATTTAATCATCGATGTCATGGAATTTTTTTCTTTTGAACAGTACATAGTTTCATATGAAAATGGGAATACCCAACTTTAAAATCCTGGCTCCGCTTAGACTGTTGTACTCACTCTTAGTGATGTACTGGTATTTTGAGGATTTTCATTTATTGTGTCTAGAATTTTAGTCCCTTGTATTGCTCCCGATGAGTGAGCTCTCTTCCTTATTTTGGAAAAAGTGTTCGGGAAAATGTAATATCTCGCATTTACGCCTCTGTCCCTTCCGGTTTCCTCTCCACCTCTCCGCAGCCACAGCCGCGCCTTCTCCGGCGCTCGGCCGCTCTCTGTTCCTCTCCTCCGATTCCTGCTCGTCCAGCTCTAGTGGGTAGTGGTGGACGGCCAGCAACGAGGTGGGTCCTCCTCCTCCTCCTGCTCTTCCTCCCTCTCTTGGATTGAGGCACGGTGGTGGCTGGGTTAGGGTTACGGTTTTGGGTTCGGGGTTGTCGGGGGTTGGCTCCATGGCCGGCGGGCTTAGAAGAGCGTCTGGCGGCAGTGGTAGGTACGGCGGCGGCGGCGGAGGCTGGCGGTGGCAGTGGCAATCCGGCGTCCGGGTTCATTGAACCAGGACTGTGCATGCCGTCGCCCAAATCTTGCATGTGCAGGCGTCAGTAAAGACCAAAATCATTAACTCTGCACTTTATGCTACAGGGTTTCTCCTAGCTTGTTAAATGTAGTTATTTGTTTGCTGAGATTGGCGCAGAAGATTCATAGCTTAGTCTTGTAAGTGTCCCCCATGAATGAGAGAAGAAAAGAAAAGAAAAAATCAATCATGTTGGCATCCAACCCACTGATGCTGCCATTTGGGAAATTTTGGCAGCGTGGGGTGCCGAGGCATTGAATTTGCCAACCAACATTTATATCCTACTTTTCCCTTCCTTGGTGCCTCCTCAACTTCACTGCCATCAAATTCTAACTCATGCAGGTGCGGCCGCCTCCATTTCCAAGCTATTTGATGCCCTAAACCCAAAACACTGGCGCTGTCTACCTAGGTCATGCCCAGGTGCCCTGCTGCCTCACACCATGCCCCTTGAAGTTCACTGATTTTGTGTTGCAAATTAGTAGTCTTGGGGAGAGGCCAAAGATATTCCAGTGAGAGATGTGCTCGATCTTGGTGGTAGAGAGTAACTTTGATGCATTAAAGAATATCTAAGAAATATGGATTTTGGGTAATGAAATGATTTCAAGGTGTATCTTGAAGTTGCATCAAGGTTCCTCTTTTCCCCCCTGCTTATAGTTTGATCCTCTAAACAATTTTAGATATATGATATGTTTTGTTCTATACCTATTCCTTTGTTTATCAGATAGGAGTTTCGATCCTTTAGCTCTTGCTGAAGATGGCCATCGGATTTTTAAGTGGTGCTTAATATTACTTTTTTGCCAGCACTATTTTACTAGGCCCATCGATGAGATGTGTCGAATGTGCAACTGTTCAGATTTTTTTTTGCTAGCAAAAAACTACTGTTCAGTTTTTTTTTGTTAGTGCAAAAGTACTGCTGTTCATTCTTATTGTTGGGTCTTTTTAATATCTGGTACCTTCTCCCGTCTCAGTTTTCTGTATTTCTGGGAAATGTCTTGGCATCAGTTGAATGATCACAGATAGGTTTTCCTTGGAAGTTAAAAATTATGCCGTCTCCACTTCTAGAAGCAATGAAGTTTGATATCTGTTATTTGAACCTTTTGTGACATATGAACTGTGGGGTTGGTAGTCTGTTGGTACATCCGCTAATTGCTTCAAGAAAGAAAATTGGTGATGAATTTTCATTGTCACTTGCATTATCTTACATGGCTTCATGAATCTTCGTTAAAATTTACTCTCTTAACAGACTGGAGCTACAAATATCTGAAGATCTTTATTGGTGATTTCCAGTTATGTTCCCTGCTTTTATTCGAGATTCTCTGAGGTGATGACAGATGCCTACTCATCATTCTCCGGAGGTGCTAGGTTGCAGCCAAGTACAAGCATGAATACTGAGTCATTCATGCGAGGTCTTCAAGTGTAACATCACATCCTATGATTGAGGCTGGTGGTGCATTGCATGCTCAAAAGAAATCAAGAATTGATGTTAGGCAAGGTGATATAGTGCAGCATCAGCTGATTCAGCAGCTGCTTCATGGTCAGAGTTCTCTTCATCTTCAGGGGCAGCAGA
>OAMR01000270.1:1589792-1611515 GCA_900205405.1 Echinochloa crus-galli | reverse complement strand
CCTGATTGATCAAACAATAGAGAACTTCCACCTGATTGGAACCAAATTTCAAATGAAGTATTAACTTCAGATACAACCAGACAACCTCTCTTTTCACTGTCAGTATAGTAATCTAAGAGTTCAACTGCATTATAATGATGGAAGCTACGTAATAGATCATAACTTTCTGACTTCAAATCCAGCCCCTTTTTTATCATAACATTGAACTGACAGCCCATCATTTCATAAGTGCCTTTATAAAGATTTAGCTCAACTCCATTGACATCTGTGGCTTTTTCATTTTCCTCAAAAATTCCATTGCTTCCCTGCAAACATATAATTATGAACAGTAAATATAAGTTCTTTTAACACTTGGCTAATTCAGCTGGCAAATGGTTTACCTTCCAAGGGAAATACTTGTTTTCTGCAGAATCCATCCTTCCACTGACTAATTAGTAGATATCTGCAATAGTGCAATTTGTTGCAAATTGAAGATTATAATTGGAGAATTGGAAGAACTAAATATTGCCAGGTTTAAATGGTTTTACAGCGTCATGACACAATACTAAAACAAAGTATTTGTTACTATTCTGATGATTAGTTAATAAGGCTTCAAGTGTAACATTAAAAAAACAGCAGTCGCAACAACAACAAAAGTAATTGTAGAGAGATAGAATGGGGGAAACACCACACCCAATCAGGGGGTGACCTCTCATATATGTAGCCAATATGGCTTGTGTTACAAGGAAACAATCCTAGTACAAGGTAAGCATATCAGCTATACATGGTAAGCTATGATCTACTCAATCAGCTATACATTTCCTAATACAAATAGGTTTTCTTTGGAAGTTAAAAATTATGCCGTCTCCACTTCTAGAAGCAATGAAGTTTGATATCTGTTATTTGAACCTTTTGTGACTTACGAACTGTGGGGTTGGTAGTCTGTTGGTACATCCACTAATTGCTTCAAGAAAGAAAATTGATGATGAATTTTCATTGTGACTTGCATTATCTTACACGGCTTAATGAATCTTCACTAAAATTTACTCTCTCTTAACAGACTGGAGCTACAAATATTTGAAGATCTTTATTGGTGACTTCCAGTTATGTTCCCTGCTTTTATTCGAGGTTCTTTGAGGTGATGACAGATGCCTACTCATCATTCTCCGGAGGTGCTAGGTTGCAGCCAAGTACAAGCATGAATACTGAGTCATTCATGCGTGTTCCAGCATCCCCAGTATCATTTTCATCAAATAACATCTCTGGCTCTTCAGTCATTGATGGTTCAATTGTGCAGCAAAGTCCACCACAAGACCAGGTGCAAAAGCGGAGGTCTTCAAGTGTAACATCACATCCTATGATTGAGGCTGGTGGTGCATTGCATGCTCAAAAGAAATCAAGAATTGATGTTAGGCAAGGTGATATAGTGCAGCATCAGCTGATTCAGCAGCTGCTTCATGGTCAGAGTTCTCTTCATCTTCAGGGGCAGCAGAACCCACAGCTTCAAGCTTTGATGCAGCAGCATAAGCTGGCACAGATGCAGCAGCGGCAGCAACAGTTGTTGCAACCGTTTGCTCAGATACAACAATCTCATATTGGCATCCCTCGTCAGCCTCAGCTTAGGCCACCATTAGCACAGCCTGGAATGCAGCTAGCTGGACCTGTTAGGACTCCTGTCGATAGTGGGCTTTGTTCCCGCAGGCTACAGCAGTACTTGTATCACAAGCGTCATCGTCCAGAGGTATGCATTGTATACATTGATCATGAGATTACAAGATACAAGTCCTCAGCAGTACAGTTTACTTGCATGCTGTCTTGTAGAATAATCCCACAACATACTGGAGGAAGCTTGTCGAGGAATATTTTGCACCACGAGGAAGAGAAAGATGGTGTGTGTCTTCTTATGAAAAGAGAGCAAATGGTTCAATTTCTACTCCACAAACAGCTCTGGTTAGTTAACAACTTACATTTCACATTGGCAAATTTACTTGCGATTTATTGTTCTTGACCAGGTCCAGCATCACTTTCTTTTTTATTTCAAAATAATATTGATTAGCTTCTTCTTAAACTTCTGTTGGATCTTTTGAACACCACATTTAATTTAGTATCTTTTAATGGCCGCAGAATAGAGTTTGTAGGTATAGCTTTTGGTACTAAAGAATTTTCTTGTTGCAGTATCTAAGTAGAAAAGGCTAATTCTTTCTCTGCTACAAATTTACAGTTAATGTGAAGGAGAATATTTCTTGACTTTTTTAAAAACCAAAATGTGATGGATATATTTGTATAACTTTCATACAATCCTATTTTATCCATTACAGGATTCATGGCAGTGTGACATTTGCAATACACATGGTGGGAAAGGATATGGTTAGTTAATTTCTGTCAAATCTGGCAAACTATATTCCTGATGCTATTTTCATATTCAAACTTTTAGTTTCCTTAGTTCATCTTTGAAACTTCTTGATCACTTGTTAGCCAAACTCAACACTTCCCATAGATATCTTATGGTTTATAAAAGGCTTTACAGTTTCAGGCCAGAACAAGATGCAAGTATGTGATGTTACAAACTGTAATAATACATCATGCATAGGCATCAAGAATTGATAAAAGTTATCTCATGAATTATGATTTATGAATATGCTGAGTGGTCACAATCATACTGTGAACATACATTTGATTTTTGAATGACTGATCAACCACAAATGAAGAACTTTTGAAACAGCATGGTGGCATCAAAGTGTTGCACACCTTTTCACATTGAATCTGTAGTAATGCAAGATTAGCTACAACTTTGCTAGATAACCTTTATCATCTGTGCACCATGCAAGTGCTATTGCCATAATATAGATAGATGCACATCATGCAAGTGCTATTACCATGATATAGATGCACATCTTAGCATCTCTAGTTGAAGTAGCTTTCTGATTTGTTCAGTTATCCTTTTTATGTCTGATCCATCTGGCAGAGGCTACCTATGAAGTGCTTCCGAGACTGTGTCAAATCAGATTTGATCATGGTGTTATAGATGAATACCTATTCCTTGACATGCCTAATGAGTTCCGGTTGCCTAATGGTTTAATGCTACTGGAGCATACAAAAGTTGTTCAAAAGAGTGTTTATGAGCATCTACATGTTACACATGAGGGGCATTTGAGAATCATATTCACACCAGAATTAAAGGTATATTGCTTTGTATAGTACCTTGCACGCGCGTTTGCACATTTTGTAGCTTGTCCATGTTATGTGTAGTATTTGTAAACATAGAAATGATCCCAAGCAAGGGTCAATAATCATTCTTAATGTGATTAACTTCTTGTTACCTGCTTATTGCCTGTGCATTATGTAGATCATGTCCTGGGAGTTCTGTTCACGAAGACATGAAGAGTATATCACCCGCAGGGTTTTGGCACCACAGGTGGAGTTCGTAGAACTGCACATTGGTCCACTTTAGTTTGTCTACAAAATTGTTAATTTAAGACTTCCCCTTGCCTAGCTATATGGTTATATAGTTATTGTTCAGCAACCTAAGGTCTTAGGTGATAAATCATAGGGATTTCTTTGGAAAGGTCAGGAGCAGGCCAATGGAGGCAACTGTTTGGTATCCTGGGAAAAAGTTCAGCGGCCTCTTGAGTATGGCGGTCTTGGAATACTTAACCTAGAGCTGCTAGGGTGGGCTCTGAGGATTCGCTGGCTGTGGACAGAAAGAACTGATCCGTTAAGGCCCTGGGCTGGCCTCCCAGTCCAAGTGCCCCACAAGGCCCGGGCTCTCTACCAGATTTCAGTTGATGCAGTATAGTACTCGGAAATGGGGAGGCGATATTATTCTGGACAGATAGGTGGCTCAATGGACACACCATGGCTGAACTAGCCCCCAACCTTTTCAATGCAGTTCCTAAGCGCACAGCAAAGCGACGAACGGTTGCTCAAGCGCTTCAGAACAGAGGGTGGGTGGCTGACATAAAAGGGGTACTTACAGTTCAAGTTCTTATCTAGTATCTTCAAACATGGGACATGGTCGATGGGTTAATTCTGCAACCAGAGGTACCTGACCACTTTACTTGGAAGTTGACCCAATCTGGGACATATACCAGCAAATCTGCCTATGCTGCCTTCTTTGTGGGATCCATCAAGTTTGGCCCCTGGAGAAGAATATGGAAGAACTGGGCTCCTCCTCGTTGTAAATTCTTCATTTGGTTGGTCTTCCAGAATCGATGCTGGACGGCGGATCGTCTTGCAAAAAGGGGTTTGGCGCATCCTTTAGCTTGCCCTCTATGTGACCAGGCTGAGGAGACCATCCACCATTTGCTGGTTGGCTGTGTGTTCACCCGCCAAATTTGGGCATTGATACTCCACCAGCTGGGCCTATCCACTCTGTCTCCCGATCTACAACCTCAAGGTTCACCAAATGGTGGTGGACAGCTATTTCTAGTGTGCCCAAGGAAGAGCGGAAGGGCCTCAATTCCCTGATAATTCTGGTGGCTTGGGAAGTTTGGAGTTTGGAAACATCGGAATTCATGTGTGTTTGACAACACCAGGCCGTGCATTCAGGAGGTCCTTGTGGCTGTCAGAAATGAGGGCAGCCTCTGGTGCAGTGCTGGAGCTAAAAAACTCCAGGAGCTCTTGCATAGGTTGCCGACCTTAGGCGTCTAGGCGCTATAGGTCTTGGTCAAGTGCTGTGGAAGTGTGTGGCGCATCTGTTTTAGCTTAAAAAGTGTGGGTGTGTGGTGTTTTTTGTGTTTCGCTGTACTCGGGTAGGGTCTAATCAGACTCGTGTACTTTTTTTCTCTCTACCTTAATGAAATGACACGCAGCTCTCCTGCGTAGTTCGAGAAAAAAAAATGTGATAAATCATATGATGTGGTAGAAATCTATTATTATCAGATAGCTTTGTTGGATTCTTCATAATTGGGGGAAATTTGCTTTATCACGACTAGACTTCTCCACAAACTATTTTGATTTATTTATTTTATCAATGTACTGGAGTTCAAAACTGCTTCACAAAACCCCAGAGAGAATCAAACCTTTTGAACTCATTTTCATGACACTTTCATTCCAATCTGTACTCTTTAAGGGCATTCTCTAAGTGCATATTCATGTTTTACTGAAGTGTAACTATCATTGTCTGCTATGATATCTTATATTTTACACATGATTCTGCCTTTCAGGTCAATAATCTGCTACAAGTTGCCCAGAAATACCAAACAACTGCCAGTGAAAGTGGTCCTGCTGGGGTTTCGAACAATGATGTACAAACTATTTGCAACATGTTAGTGAACAGACTACGCCTTAAATGCTGTGACGTCCATTATATAGTAACCTTTTGCCATGATAAATAGAAAAACCTGTATCACAGAGCAATCTAGTTTTTTCTCATACTAAAACAAGGGCACCGTTTTTTTTTTGTTCTGTTAGGTTTGTGACTGCATCGAGGCAACTAGCGAAGAATCTGGAGCACCACACCTTGAATGAACATGGCCTTTCTAAGCGATATGTTCGCTGCCTGCAGGTAAATAGAGACTGTTCCCATAGCATTATATACCTCTTCAATATTATCCTATAAATCCTGCTTGGATTTTATTAATACATTATGCAATTCTGCCTGTCCATCATATGCATCAAGCACTTTGTTGATCATTTGTCCTTGTCAGATATCGGAGGTGGTGAATCATATGAAGGACTTGATTGAGTTTACCAACAAGAACAATCTTGGTCCTATAGGTATGATCATGTGCATTTACATCACTGTCTTCAGTTTATACCCAGTTGTCAATTGTTAGCTGTGTCGGTGAATAATGTTTTCTATAGTGGGTTCATGGCCAATATTTTGCCCACTGTTTCCGTGAGGATGGTTGGGCATATTATTAAATCGATATACCTTCTTTAGAAAAGTTAATTGCTAGTCCAAATTCTGTCGAACCATAAAGGGACAAACCCAGACGATGCTATATTTTAACATGGTAAACTCAGTTGTTTTTGGGCCTGATGAAGCGGAATATTATATATGATCTATATTGCAGTTAGTTCATTTGCTTTTCCTTCTGAGAACAGCAAAGCTTTGAGCTATATGACATGCACAGTAGCAAAAAACAGTAGATTATTATAATGCAATATCATTTTGATATAAGTTGCACTTCCTGCTTCCTGCATCAACCTTTGGTGCATTTTTAATGTGCTCTGTGCTCATATGCAGAGGGCCTGAAGAATTATCCAAAACCAAATTTACCGAAGCTTCCAGGACAGAATACGCAAGAGGCAAAACAAATAATGGCTGCTGCTAACCTTCCCAATGACCAGAACACCACCAAAGTCATGGGTCTCAAAGAAGAAATAAGCTCTCATGTGGACAATGGAATTTCTGGTGCTGGAGCTGTTGGTAATGGTACTCCACATAGTGCTGCAGCATTAAACAGTTACCAGAATATACTCCGAAGCTCCAGTGCAAATCAGAGTCTGCTTCAGCAGGAGGCATCCAGTGTCTTCAAAGGTCCTACAGCAATGCACAATGGCATACAGCTGGAAGCATCTAGATCGTTCCGTGCACCTAACTAAGTGCAGCTTGCACAATTACAACGTTCTGCATCATTTCAATATCCAAGGCCCCAGCATAGCAATCTCCAGGGCTTGGGAATGCAAAATAATCTCCAGGGATTGGGAATGCAAAATAATCTCCAGTGTTTGAACCCACAATATCAGCGGCATGTTTTAAATCAGCTGCTTCAGGAAGCTAAAAACACTAACAACCATGCTTTGGTGCAGCAACCACCTCCAGATAACCCTAATGGAAACAATGGTCTCACATCAGGAGCTGCTAACACAAACAGTGCTGCTACTGGAGAGCAGACACAGCATATCAATAACAGCGCCGTAAAGGGTGCAGCTACAATCGGCACCGGGCCGAGCAATGTGATCTACAACAGCACAACCAGCATTGTCCCCAGCAGAAGCAATAGTTTCAAGTCGGTAAGCAGCAATCCAGCTGCTGCAACTGGAAGCAATGCTGCGACTTCCAAGGCCGAGCCCTTCCAAGAATTGGAGGATCTTGATCATCTCATTACCAATGAACTGGTGGAAAGTGGGCTGTTCATGGGGGACCAAAGCGGCAATGGCTTCTCGTGGAACATGTGACAGTGTACATAGAATGTCTCACTGCTCTGTGAGCTTCACTGTAAGCATTGAGCAACAGTCTTGCTAGGCTACTTATAAAAAAAAAGTCTGTTAGGCTGCTTAGTGTGGAAACTAGCGAGTGGTGATCGAAAGTTGCCCTAGATTCTAGTTTCTCTTTCTTTTTGGAGCTTTTGTATTGCCGTTTAAGACAGTTGACCATACTCTCATGTAACCTAATATGTGAGTTGGATCTGTGGGGAATGGGGATGCAAGAGCAGCAACCGATAGTTCTTGGACTGGTAGTTCTTGGAATGTATATCATTGTTGTGCCATCAAATGTATTGCTGTGATTGTCACATCATTCCAGAGTTTTCATCAGTCACCTTTGTGCTATGATTCAGCTCTGTTCGGTTTAGTCCAAGCCCCAAGTAGATACGAAACTGTATCTAGCATCAATCAAGCATTGCTCTAGGTGCCCATGCCCGCACGCAAAATGCCGTCAAATTTGCATTACTTGTGCACTCCTAAGTAGTTGAGAAGCAAAGCTAGCAGCCTATTTTATTTTTTTTTAAATTAGGAGAAGCACACTTGATAGTTGACACTTCATGATCAAAACTCCCAGCCTCAAACCTCTTGTTTGTCATTTGTGTATGGCCTCTTGTGGCCCTAAAATCATTGCTGCTTTTTTATCTGATAATTTTAAGATATTTTCAAATTTACTAAGAAAAAAATAGATTAGTTATAAATATGAAGAGTTTAATATGCTTGGTTAGAGAACCAAGCAATACCCTTAAATTTGATGTTTTACCTGTCTCATTTATATAGTTATTTTATTTAATGGTAGACAGATGTGCCACTGATAGTGCAAAACTTCACGCTGAGTTCATCAATCTCCTCCCAAATACAAAGCATAAAACGTTTCCTTCATTGGTAAAAAAGAGCAGGTGGAACCGGAAAAACAGTTAGAACCGCTTCCATGCAAAAAAAAACAGAGGAAAACCTGGGAAACTAGCACTGAACCAGACTCGTGCGCCCCATAACGGAAAACCAGGTAAAAAGATACTACATCCGTTTCAAATTATTATTCGTTGTTGACTTTTTTTCATGATCTTTGACCATTCGTATTATTCAAAAAATTTGTCTAAATATACAAACCAATAAGTTATACTTGAAGTATATACGATGATAAAGCAAGTCACATACAAAATAAATTATACTTGTAAATTTTTTTAAATAAAACGAATGGTCAAACGTTAAACGAAAAGGTCAACAACGATTAGTAATTTGGAAAGGATGTAGTATTAGCCTCTAATCTTTATGTCAATAAACCGAGAGTCCTAAGAGGACTCAAGCATGTCACGGATAGTTTGCACAAAAGACTACAATTTACATGAATATAAACCCACAGTCCTAGGTGAGTCAGCATGCATGTCATATATATAGTTCAAAAAACCCTCTAACCACTCACATGAATAAACCTGCAAGTACCTTATAGAAATTCCTCTATTGGCTACTAAATTTTTGTTTTTTGTTTTTATTTAAGCCCTTATGATATTTAGTAGCTAATATCTTTTATTATTTAGCTCCAATTTTAGCACTTTTTGGCTCATGGGATCATAGTAGCGAGTGATATTTTTTAGTATGCTTTCATAATCTTTTTATTTTAACCAATGTAGTGTTCCTGTAGATATGCATATAGTATATTATGTGTTACACTTTTATAAAATCACAATAATTATCATAGTATAATTTTAAGTTAAAAAATAAAGATAACAACAGTCAAAAAATAAAAATAACAATATATATGGACATATATATATATGTCGCCTGTAGTAACACATGACATATTTGCTAGATTTAAAAATTTTCTGAACTAATTTTTCATACACATTCTTATAAGCAATATTTTTATATGACAATCACCCATCATTGTTTTCCTATGCTCCCAATTTAGATCTTGTTGATCGAATTCCATAAGTAAGCCTCCATGTATATATTATATTTTTTTCAGAAAAGAATCCGAACGTATCAATTGTGAAAAATTATATAAACACATAAGTTGTATTCTTTTAAAACCATGTATTATCGTTTATGGTGGTGAGTGCTTTGTTTTATGCATTCAAATAGAGTCAAACATTATATTAGTGGAATATCCTTAGTGTATGTACCCATTTTGTAATTTTACCAACACTCCTCGTTTCAATAATTATCCTATAACAATTGTTTGAAACCATGATATCAATGGAGGTTACTCATGAACTACAATGAAGCGATAGTAAATAGACTTTTTTCCCTAAAATAAATAAGAATTAAAGTTAAGATTTGTAGACTAATAAATAAATGACAATTAGGCCCTAAAATAAATGAGAATTAGAGCTAAGAGTTGTAGACCAATAAATAATTGAAAATTAGGTCTTTTCACTAAATAAATGACAACATTTTCACCACCATAAAGTTGATCTTTTTATAAATAGTGTAGAAGCTAAGAGTCGTAAACCAATATATATACATTAGGTACAAACTCTGTGAAAAATATATCATCATATCATATCCAAGTTAATAGTTTACCATGAAATCTCACTATTTTTGAGCCATCAAGATATCACGACAAAAGTCCACCGGATGGTATCAAGAAGTAACCACCAGAACAGTTCACCAAGTTAGTAACTACCACAAAATTCACCTTCAGCTATTAAGAGCTTGATAGTGCAGTTATATCATATTCAATAGTATGCATGATGAACCAGCAGTATTACTCAAATAATTGGAGTTTGACTGTTCAATAGAATACAAGAACGAAGAAATGAATGATGAGTGGATGCTATTGAGACGTAAACCGAATGCAACTTAAGTCTCTACACGTTATTATGGAGAAGTTATGAACTTCAGGCAGAAATGCAGAGTAGTCTGTTAGCATAGCATCGGTGAGAAGGAAGAGAAAAGTCAGAGCTCACTTAGAGTTGTAATGAAGATTAGAAGTTCATCACCAACTTGTAATGAAGACCAGAAGTCCATTGCCCACATTTTGAGAAATATATCATCCTATAGCCAGGGTTATAGGTTACTTTATTATAATCAAACGGCCATATTCACTCTAGTAATTTGCTGTAATTTTGGTGTATGTTTGGGTGTTTGATCCGTGACACGGACCAGAAAGCGTTACACTCGAACAAAATTTATGGAATTGTGCGATTTGGGCCCAGCCTTCTTCATTTACGCGCCCGGGGCCGCATGGCGAAGAGGCCGGCCGGATTGTTTCCTTTTGCTTTTTTTATAATTTTTTTCTATGGAAACTTTATTTCATTTTTCTCACACCTTCCAAATTGTATTAGGTCGGCGTGTCCATACAACAATCATCCAATGCAACAAGTTTTGGCTGTTTAAGCTTAGGCGAGTTACGAAATCATTGGCAAATTGTATAACAACCGTTTAAATCCTAATTAATAGTTGAATGCCTGGGATTGGCTAAATAACAACTTATTAACTAACTGTAAGACTAAAGTCTGCATCAAAATATACAAAAAGAGTAAACGATTTCACAAGAAACAGCAAGAAATGTCTCTACTAAGTATATATTCAGATTGCAAAGTTTGTAGAAGTTCTACATAACATTAATTATCTAACCAGAATTCTATCTCAATGAAGTACTTTTCCTATAACCATTGCAAATTAAACTCTGAATTCTCGTGTGCGTATCTAAAATGGAAGAGCCAAAGTGTTCAAAGACGTCGTTATTCCTTGTTAACAAACTAGCCAAGCAATTGTATAATTTCTACGAATAAGGAGCACTGCATGCATTTCAATTTTGCAGCAATAGGCCATCTCGATCGATGGAATTACTGCTGATATAAATTACAGATCGCATTGATGGTGCTAGCTACATCAGAGTTGCAGACACGGTTTTATTACAATTTACAATGCATGAAATTCTTGTGTTGCTTAGTTGAATGAACTACAATTTTCCTTCCCACAGAATGGTAATATAATCGAGGATGTCAAAGAAATATCGAAGGTCGATGTGGATGTTTTCTGGAAAAAAAAACAGGCATCAGATTAATCCAAGGACTCTTGGTTGTGACTCTATATGTGCTAAACAATTATTTATAATATTTAGTTGACTAATTTTGATACCATCAAGACTCGCAGGATACACATTTGTTCAGCTGTCAATCCAGTTTCGCAAGTCGACAACTGTTCCAAATGCTAGACGGATACACCACATAACGTAAACAAATTTGATCTTAGTGACGACAAAATTTCTCAAAGTACAATGAGTCAAAATAAATCCCTAACGTGCTAATCTTTTCTGGAACTAACACGCAAAGAGCAATAGCTACTCGTTGCTGCAGAGTACATATCACTCTTGTAAGAAACTACAGCGTTGGTAGTGTACAAAAATTACCACGATGTGTATCACATTCTAAAACACTGCATTATGAAGCAGCAACTACCAAATACCAGAGAGGTATTTCACTACCTCTGCACATTGTGCATGTCATCCGGCATCAGCCATCTTGAGGTCGATCAATCGACTCTTCTGTATAATCCAATCTAGACTTCTTTCTGAACCATTGTCGTGGACGGCCTGCCGTATGACCTGTAGTCAGTTGATATGTGTATCCATTTAACTCGCCCAGTCAAGTGAAGCAATCGTCTGATTAAGGCACCAAATTGTAGTTGCCTTCCTACTTTGCAGCTTCGCTTCCTTGGGATGTAGCTGGAGCAGCAGTGCTTTTCTCAAGAGTCTTTGTTGTGGCATTTTCAGCTCCTGACAGCTCAGACTGTTTCTTACGCCTGGGTCTTCTTGTTGTCATCTTGATAACATCATCTTTCTGTGCCGCCTTTTCTTTTGTTGAACCACTTGATTGCTGCTTGCTGTTGGATTCTGAATCCGCATCAGGAAGCAAAGCTCGAGAACTCAGTCGAAGTTGACCCTTGTCATTTATCTGGTTCAGACAATAAAGAAAGCAAAACATTCAGAGATGGCACTGGAGCTTGGAATTGTAGCATCAGCAAATTTACACTATAAAGACCTACAAACAGACACAAAGTTTAACTGTTACCTACAACCAACTTAGATAAACAGCTAAGAGCCTAAGATCACTTCTATTTGGACTTCAAGGCAAGATAAGAAATTCAAACCAGCTCAATCTATGTTGAGCTTAAAAGAGAGCTACCAACCTCAATAAGTTTGACGTCTATGCGATCACCGACTTTAAATGCCTGCACAAATGCAGTGGGTTGGATTACTTAAACAAACAGGGAAAATTCAAAGCAAATGAAACAAATTCATGACATTTACTCACATCCTCAGCCTTGGCCAACCAGCCGGAACTTAACTCACTGATATGGCATAAACCCTGCACATTGAGTTAAGCAATAACAAATTATGGCAGCAAGACTATCAAAATTAAATGGGAACAACTATTCATGAGAACATCCCTTTCTTTCATGAATTATATACATGTGATAAATATGTGCAAATGCTGAAACTAAATAAGTACTCCGTAAATTTTAAATTCTGCTCACCTCACGCCCTGGAGCAATTTCAACAAAGACACACAAATTTAGTGGGATGTTTGTGAGTGGTATCACGAAAATGGATCAATTCAAGAATAAGCACGTACAAGCAGCTACTGCATAGGTGCGTACCTGACAAGGGAGTGTTGATTAGTAATGCAGAAAAATGGTTAGGAGAAAGCATTGAACTAGAGGAGAGCATATACTTTGAGAAAAATACTGTACATAAAATCCAAGGTGACAAACATTGATACCTGTAAATTTCTCCAACTTTTGGGACCATGGTAAGGTTAGCAATTATAGTTTTTGACTTTTCTAAGCTTGATAAGTCCCTCGCGGTAATTTTTACCTACCAAAAGCGTTTGTAAGATAGTATTTTAAGGCTAAGTGGCAAATATCACTAAGCTTCTCATACCGTGCCATCGTCTCCGGTGTCAATAGCATCTACTCCAGTCTCCTCAATTATGCTTTTTATTGTCTTTCCACCAGAACCAATTATTAAATTCACCTTGTTAGGTTTGACCTTGAAGATCAATAGTAAAAAAACATGTTAGAAAATATAGTTGCAACATAGCATACATGGTGTACACACTTCATGAAGAAATAATAACCTTCATGACATGAATTAAGGGAGCATGTCGTGATAGTGCTTTTGATGGTGGAGGTGAAGATTTTGACATTTCATCTGAGGAAGATAAGCAAAATGAAACATCAGATGGGGAAAAAATCTATGCAAGAGAAACATGCAGAAAATGACAGTTTCAACACGAGCATTCTGTGGAAGACAGGAGACACTTATCATTGCTGAGGATCCAAGGAAAACTTTAATATTATTAAGGAAAGTTCCAACCATCTTGTGACTAATATTTCAGTAGCAACATTAGTGCCCACAAATTTAGTGGGATGTTTGCGAGTGGTATCACGAAAATGGATCAATTCAAGAATAAGCACGTACAAGCAGCTACTGCATAGGTGCGTACCTATTTTGCATGTTTTTTTATTAAAATGCTGGAAAGGTTTCAAAATGAACTCAAAACTGAACTCCAGCAGTTGCTATGCTTATTCATTTTAACCTGAAACTTAGTTATGATGTATCAATTACCAAATATTTGCAGAAAGCTAGGGTAGGCGCATTAAAATGCAATAATGTCTATGCTCAGTTTAGCGCAGGCTTACTCAGAATATGCTGTCTACCATCCCTAGCCTGAAGAAGTGCTTGTTCCATCACAGGTAGAGTTATCCCAACTACCTGCCACAACAAATTTTACATACAGCTAATGTAAGCATTGTAGCGATGTCTAGCAGCAAGCTATATGAAAAATACTTGCAAATCTACATAGTCGTTACGACCTTGATGTCCATCTGGAAAGCAGTTATACCACTTTCATTACCAGCAACCTGCAACAAGAGTTTAAGTGACAAATATCACTAAGCTTCTCATACCGTGCCATCGTCTCCGGTGTCAATAGCATCTACTCCAGTCTCCTCAATTATGCTTTTTATTGTCTTTCCACCAGAACCAATTATTAAATTCACCTTGTTAGGTTTGACCTTGAAGATCAATAGTAAAAAAACATGTTAGAAAATATAGTTGCAACATAGCATACATGGGATGTAAGTAGCACTATACTAACCTTGCTAACGCTAACACGTTTTCAAAGAACGAATTCAGGATACAAGTCACACCTTCAAATCCATGTCACCGGAGGCATCTTCGGCCCCAGTAATATCAGAAAGTATAAGTGGGCTACCATCTCCACCAAATTCTTGTGTATCAAGAACCAAGCCCATTGCTATTCCAGCAACAGGAAACTTTATAGGAACCCCAGATGTGTATAAGAGACAGATATATGTCTTCTATTTTAACTCCAGCAGTTGCTATGCTTTCTTATTCATTTTAACCTGAAACTTAGTTATGATGTATCAATTACCAAATATTTGCAGAAAGCTAGGGTAGGCGCATAAAAATGCAATAAATGTCTATGCTCAGTTTAGCGCAGGCTTACTCAGAATATGCTGTCTACCGTCCCTAGCCTGAAGAAGTGCTTGTTCCATCACAGGTAGAGTTATCCCAACTACCTGCCACAACAAATTTTACATACAGCTAACTTAAGCATTGTAGCAATGTCTAGCAGCAAGCTATATGAAAAATACTTGCAAATCTATATAGTCGTTACGACCTTGATGTCCATCTGGAAAGCAGTTATACCACTTTCATTACCAGCAACCTGCAACAAGAGTTGATTGGTAAGAAGCCTGAAAGATGTAAGTAGCACTATACTAACCTTGCTAACGCTAACACGTTTTCAAAGAACGAATTCAGGATACAAGTCACACCTTCAAATCCATGTCACCGGAGGCATCTTCGGCCCCAGTAATATCAGAAAGTATAAGTGGGCTACCATCTCCACCAAATTCTTGTGTATCAAGAACCAAGCCCATTGCTATTCCAGCAACAGGAAACTTTATAGGAACCCCAGCATCTTGAAGTGCTAGGCAACCTCCACAAACAGAAGCCATGCTGGTGTATCACAGAAAAAAGTATTAGCAACTGCGAATACTCAAAACCTTATTTGTCTACAGTGTGGAACAAAGAAAAATGGCCGATTATTAAAATGTGTAGGAAATGTTTGGTGAAAGTTCAGGCACTCCTGGACCAAATATGTTAATTTTTGCAGCTGACACCTAGCATAATCTATATACTCCCAAGCAGGAAAAAAATAAAGAAATTTATGCAAGCTAGCAAACAGAAAATAAATTTTAAAGCAAGAAAGAATAATATTACCTGGACGAGCCATTACTTTCAGTGATAGTACTCTCAACACGAATAGTGTAAGGAAAATCCTCTTCCGGAGGTAAAATTGGCTCCAGTGCCCTTTCTGCAAGCATCCCATGTCCAATCTCTCTCCTACTAGGTGCTCCAATTCGACCAACTTCACCAACACACGATGGAGGAAATGAGTACTGCAGAGCATCACGGAAATAAGTTAGCAATGCAGAGTAATCAAAATTGTCTAACTTTGTTGAAAACAAATGTCCATGGTAGAACGGCAAACTACTCCATATTTGGGACGGCTTCACAAGTCAGCGATGAAAATAGTAAGCATGTAGCCTTCAAAAGAACTTCACCAAGTGATCCTCAAAGAACAGTAAAGAGCTTGGATAGATACTCATAGGATCATGAATAAAATCTCAATGACAACTAAAATACAAAACATAATATCTACACACAAATGACAATTAAATAGACGATAGCATCTTGACAGCTCATATTTACTTGCAATCTACAAATGGTAGCAGCAATAATGCCATCCTATCAACTGCATATACCATGTGTTACCCTTTACATAAAAAATGTGAAATGTGGTAATATACTATGGCACCATTACTTGCTACCCATTCTATTTTCAGACATCATGTTCAGAAATATGAATCAGACGATTTCCATTTTTTTCTCAAAAAAGGAGTAGCCAAACGATTCCCAATGCATAGAGCCATCAAAAAAAAAGTACAACAAATGAGAAACATAGTAGGTGGGAATTGGCCTAGCAGGGTGATGTAGCATTCAATCAGCAACTACCTGAAGATAGAAGCTTTTTGATTCCTCAGTGTCAACGAGGTTGTCAATTCGTTGTGCCATTTGATAGCCACCTAAAGTGACCACTGCCAGTGACTGCATGATCAAACAATAGAAAAAGAGTGAAAAAAGGAAGATACAGATAACAATATTAATGCATTCGACTGGAGTTGAAACAGCCTCTAAAGTATACAGCTTTAAAATACAGTTAGTGGTTGTTCTCTCCAAACAAATTCGTCAACATTAAATTCATCAGCTTAAGTTGTAAGAGTTAATGGTTGCAATAAGAAAGCTTGTTTCCTACAGATGAGGCGCGTGTGAAAAAAAAAACATGAATTTCTAGAAACATCATAAGGTGTTGAGCAAATCAGCAAGACAATAACATAAGCAGCATACGGCAAATAAAGTTATAAGACAAGGTCATACTGTGAGAAATCATAAACCCCAGTTACAACAATCTCAAATAAGTTGCATTACCTTACCTGTGTTTCTCCCCTTGTGAACAAAGCACTACCATGTGCTCGTGGAAGTAACCCACATTGAGAATTAATGGGGCGAAGTTCCCAAGGACTCCGTCCATCGCTTCGCTTTCCGCCCTGAAGTTTGAGACGTTGATATTCAGTGACAAAAATTTTCATACTCAAACACATGAAAAGTTCCAAAGAACTGTGGTTACCAAACAGAATGATAAATCTCACTAGGAAGTTCAATTAGTTAGAAAGAGTCAACGGATAACATTACTTCTAAAATATAACCCTAATTATTAAACCTGCATTGAAGAACAAAGGCATGTACTGCAGGCATTGCTGCACATACCAAAATGCTACATTGTGTGAGAGTATCCCTTTACTGAACTATATATTGTGTCACTCAGTACTGCTTGTTTCGCCATAGCGGCATTTTCTCCTAAATATGACAACTAAATTTCTATTTCCATTTTTCGTTTGGATGGCCAGTGGGAGGACTAAAATACCTGTCACATCTCACACCTTTATTGGCTTCCTGTTGCTAAGCTACATTGCTACATTCTACAAAGGATTTCCAAGGAACCTTTGAAAACCCAAAGTGCACATAGGAAGAAAGCCAGAGATCTTTTATAGCAAGAGCTAGAAAAGTTCATCTGATATTTCTTAGTTTTTACACATCTGCAGTCAATTGAAAACCCAAAGTGCATATAGGAAGAAAGCCAGAGATCTTTTATAGCAAGAACAAAGAAAAGTTAATCTGATATTTCTTAGTTTTTACACATCTGCAATCAAATATGTTAGAGAAGAATGACCAGACGACATGTATTCCAGTGAATTAGGGTTACAAATACAATGTATGGGCCATACGGCCTACATGGGCTGAAATATAGAAAACTACGTAAAGACTATATACATATTAACAAAAAAAAATATACTGCACAAATGCACATATTGCAAATCCATGATGACTCATGATAGCTGATTATCAAGACAGCAATGCACCACAACATTGCAAATCAGAAGTCAAGTAATATGAAAGCTAAATCTCTAACAAGCTCTTTTGAGCAGAAAACCCTAACAAGCTGACACAATTGATAACAAAATAAAAATAAGAAAAAATACAGGAATTCAGGAAGCATCCTGCTATGCTCACATAAGCAAGAAAATTAAACATTTAAATGACAAGTGCGATCAATACCTCTACAATGCGCCGTCGTAAATATTTAGATGAAACCTCCTTGAAGACTAGCTTGACATCAACTTCTGCAAATAGCTATATAGAGGAAACACAATGAAACTCAGTATTTGGTCATCTGATAAATAGGTATGAGATGCTAGATCAAAATTGTCAAGAAAAGCAGGAAAAATAGTGGGAAAACAGTGTCTACTTATTTAAGAGATTCTAAAAAATTCCTAAAACCTTTACAAGACAAAAACAAAGGCTTATAAGATATCATATCCAATGTTTTAAATAAGCATTTATGTAAACCATCTTTTCCACACAAAACGATAACCATTACCTGACGAGGGGGCTTCCTTGAAACCGGCTTGATGTGAACATCACCTTCATCTACTTCTCCATCCACTATGACTTCATCCTCATCTTCATCCTCAACAATATCATCCAAACTTTCAGCAACTCCATATGAGCTATCTTTGGAAACATAACCCTGCTCAGAAAGTATAGTTATAACTTTATCCTCCAATGCTGAAAGAGCTTTCCTTCTGGGAATCTTTTCTTTTATTTGCAATGCCTTCACCAACTCATCTCCAGAAATATCCTGAACAACATTAGCAGTTGAAATCAGCAACAAAAATCAAGAAGATGTAAAGCAGACTCTTTGTTCAGATGTCATGGGCAATGCATAAAGGCAATGCACACTTGAATGGAAATTGATGTTGCCTAGTTACCAACGTATGTTTTCAACTCAAAAAAAGTATAGGCTTATTGTTACAGTAGTAATAATTAAATAAAGAAATGATTGGCTGGTTTCATAAACTGTCGGTATGATTTACGTAACTGTCCAAGAAGAATGTATGAGAGCAGAAATACTATCTGTACAAAGAAGTGGCCACTGGAACAAGCATACCAGCAACTAAAAATCATGAAACATATATGAACTAATGGGGGTATAGAAAACAGCATTTCATCACCAATCAACACAAATTCTAGACAGTTATGTTATTGTTTAGTTACAAACAAGCCTATTAACTACTTTTAGTTGCAACTATCAATTTAAAAAGATTGTACAGTTGGTAAAATAAAGAGCTGTGGTATGTTCATACTTCAACATGCCTGTAGAGTTCAGGAGGCGGTAAGTCGATAGCATCGACCATCTTCTTCTTTCCACAGTTCTGGACAAGAACATCAATTGCCTTGCAGATTTCTCGAATCGCCACCTGATTTCTAAACTATGTCAGAATCACAAAAAAGGGATAGACCACGACAGAAGTTGTGTTTCAGACTTTCAGGCGCCTGAA
Source organism: Echinochloa crus-galli (assembly GCA_900205405.1). NCBI lineage: Eukaryota > Viridiplantae > Streptophyta > Magnoliopsida > Poales > Poaceae > Echinochloa > Echinochloa crus-galli. The sequence continues at coordinate 1,592,387 of OAMR01000270.1, read as the reverse complement.
CTAGCATTTAAGTAAGAACTGGAGTAAAAGCAGGTGGGAGATGAGAATTAAACAAGTACTAGCGATAGCTGCTCTTCTTAAAGGACGTCTATAAATGACAGAAGTTCTGGATCTTAACAAATTTCAAAAAAGAAGGAAGAAAGTTATGAACATGTCAATTTTGGCTTACTTGTGCAGAGTAATATGAGAGGTAGTGTAAAAAAATACAAATTATAATGAACTCAATCTATCATTAATAGCAACTAGAAAGCATTGTTAAACAAAACGAGGAAACAAAAAAAATAGCATGTTATATTGATAAGATATAAGCTAACCTGCCCTGCCTCCACAGCTTCAAGCAGCTTCTCCTCAGTCAGAAAATCACAGTAGCCCTATCAAAGACTAGTCTGAAATTAACATATGACCTCAAGTATAAAAGGTATGACTAGCAATACTAGGAAAATAATCAAGATAATTGAGGTAATTTGAGGACTAGAAATTCAGTTTAGCACATGAACCTAACACAAGATAAAAGTGTAATTTTGTGTAATAAAAGAACAGGCAGAGGAACAATGTACACTAATTTTGAGTAAGCTACCCAGAAGCTAACAACCCTTGTAGAGCACCAGAACCAAAAGGTATGGCAATAAAAAAATAGATATGTAAACTTTTATCAGATCAATCATTGCTTAAAGCCTCAAAATGTCTCGGTTATCACAAATGCACAAGCATTGTTGTTATTGTTCTAGTGCAGTACAGGTAAATGTGAAATAACAAGCATGCATGAAGAAAGCATCAACAAGCAACAGATTCAATTCATGGAGCTTGCTACAAATATTCTGTCAAGACTAATTACTATTGGCATCCCAATTCACCTTGATTTCAAATCTTAGTCAAAGTATAAGTAAGCCAACTTTCACACAATTTCAGTAGTGCCAAGTTTCGCACTGTTGGGTACAGAAATTTCTGCCACCAACCAAGCAAGCCCTGATATAGCTGCTGGAAGTCTGTTCCTCTAAGGATTAGAATAAACAAGTGAAGCTTACACCTTGGATGGCCGCATACTTCTAAACCAATGCTAAATGAATAGATATTAATTTCTCATATCTAAAGTCAAAAACTACCGCCAAAAATAAACTGAGGATTCAAATATATATTGGCAAATGCAAGTATCACATGCAAAGATGTCTTTATTAAGTGGAAAAATGCTGGCAATAGGGTGAAGCATGCATGCAACCAAAGCTTCAGCACAAACCTCAATCATCAATATAGCACTATCAGTCCCGGCCATCATCAAATCCAACTCTGAATTCTCCATTTGTTCAGTAGTTGGGTTAATAACAAACTGGCCATTAATCAGGCCAATTCTTACTCCAGCAATTGTTTGTTTATTTGGAATTTCAGAGAGGGCCCTGCAGTGAAAACTTTGAGATAAATAATAGTATCTTTGAGATGAGCAGAATCTACACTCGCACAAAAAAAAAGAATGGATCATTTTGATATTTTGATTAGACCTACACGGCTATACCAGCAGCTGTGATAGCCAAGCAATCCGGAGAGTGAATGCCATCATAACTGAAGACCTGTAATAGTCAGACAGGCTATCTCATCTCATCGAGTCATTAATGCAGGTCATCATGAAACAATCAAGAAATAGGCAGAAAGTAGAATAACAAAGTATGATGATTGTTTAAAGCTGGCCCATTAGCCACAAAGGTATCAAGAGAAAAGGAAGCCGATCATGGTGTTTTTGTTGCTGGGCATTCATATTTATTTTGTTTGTTGCCAAAGTGGAATATTAACAGGTGCAGAAGATCTTGATGAGGGGACAACCAAAACAATTGTACTTGCAAATAAACATCATCACAACTGAAGCTGTGCCATGCCTGGCTTCTATGAAAAGATTCTGTATAGGGCATCTTGCACAAAACCATAGAACAGCCAGCTATGAAGATTGAATTATGCAGCATGTCAATTTCAAAATGAGGAACAATGACCTTTCTGTGTAAGTCAGATCTTATGGTTGAAGTTTCTTAATTTTCCAATAGAATTATCAATAACAGACATCTGAGCTTTATAGGTTGATGTTGAACCGTGATTGGGATTGTCCAAGTTATGAATTCAGAACCCAAGCTACATGACGTTATACATAAACTGGCCATTAATGAGAAAAGTATCATGTTATTACCACCATTTGTAGTATTATGAGATTACTACAGGAAGTTGCTGTTTAGAAAAATACTAGGACAGGATAAAATATTACAATGTACGGAAAGAAAATATGCAACTGATAATGAGCTACTTGTATAGCTTTAGCTCATGTTGCAGGAAAAAGCTAGAACATGCAACCAAACTCGGGGAACATAAATGCAAGTTAACTTTTAAAGATTACCCATGATAGAATCTGAGTTTCATAGTAAAAACCCTTGGGCATAGTAGGTCGTAGAGGCCTGTCTATCAATCTGCATACCAAAACCTGCAAAGAAAGTAGGAAATAAATTAAAATAATCCAACAAACATAATAGAACAACAAATTAGAAGTTCTTATAGTGAACCTCATGGTCTTTTGTCTTGCCTTCTCGTTTGAAGAAACCACCACTGCAATCAGTCAAAATA